>VZRL01002075.1:3689817-3809845 GCA_013397895.1 Origma solitaria
CGGGTGCTCCGAGGTGTCGTAGGGCAGCGGGAGCGAGACCGGCGGCCGCGAAGGAGCGCGGGTGTCTCCGGCTGGATTTCGGGGGGCGAGAGTGTCTTAAGTCTTTGGAGCCAAAACCAGACAATTTGCCCTCAGAGTGCAGTGAGCGATGGCTTTTCTGACGGAGAAGTCAGAGCTCAGTGTGAGAAGTTGTTTTGCTGAGCCGACAGCCCTAGAGGAGTCTGTCGTGCTGTTTAAGCACTGCCTGCGGGGAAGGTGAATGTCGGGGCTCGGCAGTGCTGGCTCCGCTGCTCCAGCCAGAGTGTGGTGCAGCTCTCTTTTGATTGCTGCAATGTATTTTTTTTTAAATGGAATTTTTTTATAATATATGTTTACCTGCTGATTATTCACTCTTTTTACTGGATATATGTGTACTTACTTGAAAAGTAGGATAAATAGTTTGCTTTCACTTTTAACTTCTGATTTTTAGCAGAATATTCCTTAAGATTGTTGGCTAAAATAAATGATTGTACATTAGTTTTTACTCTTGAAGGGTTGTTTCACTCTCCCAAAAAGCACCATTGTAATGGTCTGGAAAATGTTTGGACTGTCTTCTTTTAGTAGTATTAATTATAATTTGTTACTTTTCACTAAATAAATGTGGTATTGAATAATTACATTAATATATCTATTTCTTTTCCTGAAGTGTTTGAAATCTCCAGTTGGGAAAGTAAAGCCCAGTCTTGCTAACACTTTTCACATGCTTCCTGTTAAGCACAAGGCCGTAATCACTCTGATTTGTATTTTTTGTACATTTCAGATCAAGCCCTGGTGCCTATTTTTTTTTTTCTTTCCTCATTACCTTGAATCAAATCTCATCCTCAGTGCAGTCATCCTGAACTTCTGTCACTGGCTTCAGTCAGACTGCTCATAATCAAGGTGTTATTCCTGGTGTTTTCTCAGCACTCAATGAGGATTTAAATAAAAAACAAGGCATTGGATGTTTCAATGTCAGAACAGCTTTTAAGGCAGAAAATTAAAAGCAGCTGGCAGGAGTGGTCAGAAGCCACAAAGGCTACAACTAGTTCAGTCTGAGAGCTCCAAGTTGTGCATAAATGAACAAGGGGATAAAATGGAGTTTGAATTTTGTGTATTCCTGTTCAGTTTTATCTAGGTATGAAAACCAGATCACTATTTTGTCAGACTACTTAGAAGAATTTCCAGAAACTGATGAGCCAGTGTGGATTTTAGGAAGGCAACACCACCTAAACACAGGTATCTTCAGAATTAAATTATCTGTAACATCTGGAGAATATTTATAGATTCCCATGCAGCAATCCCTGATTTCCTTATGTTCCTTAAATGTGTCATGAGGGAAGTTTGTTTGTCTTCATCAATGAGACAGCAGGTGTAAGCAGTGGAATTCCTCCTGTACAGAAACCAGAACCAAAGCCAATGTTCTTCCAAATGTAATTTGTGCAATGTGGTCACACCTGTAGCAAAGGCTGTCAGATGTGAGCCTGGTCACTTCCCAACATCAGCTGCCTCAGAAATAAATAAATAACTTCTGGGAAATGTTCAGCATTACTAATGTCATTTTCCCATGAGGGATGCTGTCTGCAGCCTGTTACTTGCAACTAAAATGATATTTCAAAATAATAATAATAATAAATTAATCTATGGTATGTATTGTATTTTGGTGAAAATAAATACATGACTTAATTAAATTTAATGTTATTAACCTTTTCTTAAAATTATTTTTTATTTGGTTTGGAGGTAATGTATAATTCTATGCTGGTTTGCATGTAGAAATTCTTAACCTGCTTTACCAGTTTTTTCCTGAGGACATAGTTCTCCAGAGTTGTTTCATTCAGGCTGGGCATAGTCATTCCAGA
The DNA here is from genome assembly GCA_013397895.1 of Origma solitaria. NCBI lineage: Eukaryota > Metazoa > Chordata > Aves > Passeriformes > Acanthizidae > Origma > Origma solitaria. The sequence continues at coordinate 3,691,692 of VZRL01002075.1, forward strand.
CACCTTGTAAAACTTCATTGTCTAATAATTATTTCATCCTTAATAAGTAATTTTAATTAGCAGTTTGCAAAAACTCTCTGTGTTTTAACTGCTGAAAGTGTTTTAAGTATTAAGGGTCTTGTATGCAAAAGCTAACAGGAACCTTCCATGCGCTGTGTATATTAACTGTACAGGGATAATTTGAATTTTTCAGTTTTAGAAGTCTATTTTAATAATTTCTTTCCTCTTAAAATTCTTCCAGACAAATCTAAGTTATTGTTGGATATAAGTGCTCGTCTCTGGTTTACATATAGAAGAAAGTTTTCGCCTATTGGTGAGTATGCATCATTCCAGCTGCCTGGCTATGGATTAGCAGGATTAGTAATGATGTTGGGGACTGAAAAGTTATTTTTACAGTATTAGAATACTTTGAGCATAATTTTAACTGTTTATACAAACAAAAGATTAAAGCTGTTAAAATCAGTGTTTGCTTGTACCCGTATGTAGTCAGGTCTTCACATCTGTGGGGCAAGCAGTGAAGTTACACCAGCATTGTGGAGAGAAAGGAGCTTGCTCAGTGCCTTTAATGCGTGAGACAGCTGTTAGAGGTTTAACTGTGAGCTTCTCTCAGAGATTGGGCTCCATGCAGAGCCCGTGCTGACTGTGAGGAACTCTGTTCCTAGGAGGCACTGGCCCCTCATCTGACGCGGGCTGGGGATGCATGCTGAGGTGTGGTCAGATGATGCTGGCCCAGGCACTGATCTGCAGACATTTAGGAAGAGGTGAGTACTGTTGCTGAGGCAACTTTTCTGTTATTTGGAGACTGTTTAATTTTTGTTGTAGTTTTCCATAAAAGCATAAAACTTAAATTTATTAATGAAACTTTTTGTGATGCCCTGATAAAGTCATTAGTGAACCATTTTTGTCTGATGGGGTAAAATCATGTCAGCTTTAAGTAGAGAAACAAAAATACAGGAAGGACAAATAAGGAATCCCACTGTTGCTATTTTATAAATCTTGAGGAATACCCAAGTTGTAGCCAAGGGAAACCTTGCCACCATGGGTCTGAGTTCTTCCCCTGTTTTCATTACATAGCTGCCAAAATGCTGGCCCAAGGTGAATGTGTGAGTAGTGACAGAGTGGTAGGCACCACACAAAGTACTTCACAAACCACTCACCCATCATCAGCCTGAGTCCAAACCCCACAGCAAACCCCACTAGTGCCTGCTCTGACACGGGTGAGTGTCACAGGTCTGCTCTGTGTGTCACTCTTCTGTCAAGTAGCTTATTGTGGTTGGGTCTGTGATCCTTGTGCTCTTTTGTCACAGTTTCTATGGCAGCATGATTTGTGGATTTACCACTTTAATAACTGAATCCACAGAAGGATTTATCCACTTGAATAACTGAATCCACAGAACAGAAGTGTAAAGATTTAACTGAGAGAGTAGGCAAACAAACAACTTACCTGAGAAAAATTAGAACTTGAACTTGCAGTGTGGATCTAAATAGTATCAGCCCTGCGTACATGCATCTCTGTTAGTAAATTGAGGTAATTTTCTCATGTTAGAAGCAGGAGCTCACATGGCAAAGCTATGGCTTGGATTTTGCTGTGGGAGAAGGCCAGCACTGTGTTTGGACTTTGCTTTATGGATCTTATTATCCTACAAATGCTTGCAAATCTAACAAAGTCCAAACAGAGCAGATAGTTTTAAATGGTCTTGGAAGCTCACATAGAGCAATAGCTATCAATTCTCAGCAGTGATCCATCAGGTTATACTTGCAGTTGGCTTCTTTATTTTAGTTTCTCAGATTTCACAAGATAGCACGTGATGATAAAGGACAGCTTGATAATAAACGACAAGGTGTGACTTCTAGAATCTCTAAATAAAACGTAAATACTAGAGATGGACTGTCTCTTAACATCTCATTGTATGGCTTTTTGCTGTCTAGAAATTTGATCGGTACCACGAAAACATTATTTTTTAATTTGTATAACTTTTTTCCTGTAAGATTGGCAATGGGAAAAACACAAAAAACAACCAGAAGAATATCATAGAATATTACGGTGCTTTCTAGATAGAAAAGATTGCTGTTATTCCATCCACCAAATGGGTAAGAACACACATCAACTTCTTTTTGTCCACTGAAATTGCTACTGTGTCAAAACTTTCTCATTTGAAATAAGTTAATTAAATTTTTTTAAAAGGTGATTATGAAGACAATGGATATAATTATATATAAATAAAAATGCATGCAAATGTGTACAAAGTATAATTCAGAAATGTTATTCACTAAGTCGTAAATAAGTCTGTATGGAAGAATCTAGCTATTGAGAAAAACTAGAGTTTTGGGTACCAGAGTTGATAGTATTAAAATAGACAGTCATAAAACTTATTGCTGTAATTTGTAAGGACATATTTGTAATTCGACCATTATAGATTAGGAACTTTTTTTAAGGGAACTAGCATTAAGTTTTGGAAAGAGCATAGATTGAAAAAATAATTGTTGTTGCTAAATACAGCTTGCACTTGCTCTAGAATGTTTGTCAAAATATTAGTAGGCTATGCTATTTGACATGTGCTGTGACCAGCCTCTCTGTGGTTTTTTCCTGTGTGTATTTTCCCGTATGAAAACAGCGCAGATGGGTGTTGGAGAGGGGAAGTCCATTGGAGAATGGTTTGGACCAAATACAGTTGCACAAGTACTGAAGTAAGTCATGGCAGTGGCTCCTTGGGAAAGTACTCCCATACTCCTTGCCACAAAGTGGCACAGCTTTGGCAGGTCAGGAGTGCCACCATGCAGACTAGAGCAGTGCTAGGAAGGACTGGAGCAAAGTCATGCAGGCCAGGGAGGGAACCAAGCTGCAATTCCCTGCTGTCTGAGCTGCAGTGCTGCCTGAGGCTGCTGGAGAAAACATGGAAGCTCATCCTAGTCTAGAAGCCACGCTTAAAGAGTTGGCTTTGCAGAAGGATAGGTGGAGATGCCAGAGTTCAGGTGGTCCTGAGTGTCATTTGCTGCAGCACTGGGACAGACACTCTGGAGAAAGAGGAGCCAAAGGATGTCCTGGCCTTCAGCTCGTTTCCCTTACAAATTCTTCATGGCTCACATACCAGTTTTTTGGGCTTAGTTTAGACAGCCAGCTCTGCCTGTGCAGCCTAAGAGCTCCCTTCCCCAGAGTTTTGGATGTCACACAGGTGGACAGACACATGTGTGCTATAATGGCACCCCTCCTAGCTTTGGGGTGCCAAAACCTTTAGCTGCTCTGGCTTTTAACAACCTGAAGTAGTACCACTGAGTTTAGTGGAAATTCTTAAGCACAAAGTAATATGAAAAGCTGACATAGGAATTTTTTCCTTCTCTACATGATGCCAGGCACCATGGGCAGGATCCCACTGCGGAGGCTGCTGATTGCAATAATAAACCTAATGATGTGGTTCAGATGTTTAACTATCCCTGCATTTGGCAAAAGGGCAAAACAGTTTTCACATGGTGTAGTGTGTGTGCTTTTCCTGGAACTACTCATTATTATTTTTTTCCAAATACGTTAAACACTAAAAGTTACCATTTATTACATGGAGACTTAAACCCCAACAAATTGTTTTTCCAAAGAAATTATTTTTTTACTCAATAACCATTTAACTGTCCTGAGTTAAAAGCTACCCTCATGGTCCTAATAAGCTTTTATTAATTATTGCCTTTATGTTTTCTAGGAAGCTTGCTTTATTTGATGAATGGAATTCATTAGCAGTTTATGTATCTATGGACAATACAGTGGTCATCGAAGACATCAGTAAGTGAAACAGGAGTCTTTGCAGGACTGCTTTAGTGTCTCAGCAGATATTAGAGTAGGTCAAGCTCATGGCAGATTTAATTATTTGGAGAAACTACTTCTGGGAGATGTAGGGTAGTGGTTGGATTTGATGACCTTGTAGGTCTTTTCCAGCCTAAATGATTTGATGATTCTGTTATTATTTCTTTGGTGACAGTTTTTGATTTTACTCCACTCTCCTGAATATATCTAAATATGAGCAAAATCTTGGGACCATCCCCACTTGTTGCCAGGGTAAGAAAAGGAATAAAGGAAATGGATACTCAGGTTTGAGCTTTCCAGAACTAAAGTTAGCACAGAATAGTGAGGCATTTTTGGTGACCAGCTTACATACCATGTGGATGAGAAGGTGGAATTAGGTCTGTGCTACCTTAACTCCCACTCCAGCAATGGAATGAAGTTGCAGTATTTAAAAATACAGAGAAATTGCATGTAATACAGTTTGCTTTTGTAAGGCAAAAGGGAAAGGAGGGGCAGATCCTTCAGAAACATGTGGCCCATTTTCAGTTCTAAGAAGAGTGGGTTTACAAGTGTGATAACCACAGCCTTGTTCTACTTTAGTCCCTTCTGTTTATTTTACGTCTACATCACTGGAAGTGAAGAGTTCTCTGAAGAATTTCTAATACTTCATCTCTGCTATATCACCTCCCAGGCAAAGCTTGACAGCATTAATACTGCGAGTAGTAAATGTAACTTCAGTCTTAAACATTCGTCCCCTCATTTTTCTCATGTCTCACTGATGTGCCAGCACATACTCTGCCAGAATTACTTCTACTGAATAGTTACGATTTCCATGCCCTGCTCCTTTTGTCTTAAAACAGGAGCTCTATAAAGCTGCTTGGAAAAGTAATTTAATTCATGATTGAGAGGAAGATCTGCTCTGTGTTCCTCTGTGCACTCACTGATTTCTGTTTTCATTCCCGCAGAGAAGATGTGCTGGTCCCCTGCCCAGAGCAGCGGCGTTGCCCACAGCAGTGCACATTTGCACAGAAGTGCTCTTGGCCCAAACAAGAACACAGCAGGATTGTGCCCAGGCTGGAAGCCCCTCTTGCTCATTATCCCTCTCCGGCTAGGGATTAATCACATCAATCCAGTGTATATTGATGCGTTTAAAGTAAGGGATTCTTCAGTGAATTGTTTGTGTATGTGAAAAAAGTTCAGGTATCTGTCATTTCAGTAAACAAATCAATTTAATTTTTCTCTCTTTGGACTCCTAGGAATGCTTTAAGATGCCACAGTCTTTGGGAGCATTAGGAGGAAAACCCAATAATGCCTATTATTTTATAGGATTTTTAGGTAAGGAAGAAAGAAACTTACTCCAAATATCTATATGATTGAAAGAGAAATGGTTTTCTTTGGGAAGGGGAAATAGTAAGCAGTTTAAGCATGAGAATGGAGAAGAAGAAACATTCTTCAGACACTTCAGGAACAGTATGAGATCATCCTTATGGGAAAAGGAGCAGCAAAGCTTGATGTAAAAATATGGAAAGATATAAGCAAGAACAAGACACTAGAAAAGCTGATAGCATTCAACAAGTGTCAGACATCACTGCTGCTTAAATACTGATTTTTTTTTCTAATCATTAATAGTGAAGGATATCTTGTTTTATTGTTTTGCTGCATGGTTTTCTTAAATTATTGTCTCATATTTTTCATTTTTTTCTCATAGCAGTACGTCTTTCACCTTCTTCCATGTCTTCCTTTATTAATTAATGCAATAGCTGATCCTAGGTTCAGTCTTTCATATTTCACCCTGGTTTGATCTGTAACTTCTTGGATATTTTGTGTTTTTGTAAAACCTGAGCAGTTCTAGTCAGACTTACTTGTTCCAGTTTCTGGGTGAATGACTAATGGGATTACAGATTGCATTTGTGGTCATCCTGTATCTTTGATCTGTGGAATGTTAGTGATTACAACAGATGAGATTTTTAAAAGATGTACGGGACTTCACGTAGATATAGCATGTGACAAAGGTAGAACAAACCATGCAAAAAATCTACCCTAAGAGGTAACAGTGGAAAATTATACTAAATGCCCTGTGGGATACTATTGTGCCTGGCTTTTCCAATTCTCTTAAAGTCTCCCTAGCTAGAAAGTTGAGATATGGACTGTGCTGATAATCCAGTTTGTGTTTTACAAGTCTGGGTGGAATAAGTATTTATTAATGCCTCTTGCTTATTATCACCACATGGATTTTACCCCTCCAGGCAATGAGCTGATCTACTTGGACCCTCACACCACTCAGAGTTTTGTAGATTCAGAAGAAAATGGCACAGTCGATGATGAGAGCTTCCACTGCCAGCAAGCCCCACACAGAATGAAGATCATGAATTTGGACCCTTCAGTAGCTTTAGTAGGTGTCAGAAAATGATAGATGTGTGTACTTTATTCAAAGCAATACCTCTGTGTATTGATAAGGGAATCAACATGTTTTCTTGATCCCAGTCAAGATCACAGGACACTATTCTACAATCTAAAATTCAACATATGGTAGTGTATGTATTAACGGCATAGAATACATGAATTTAAGGTCAAGCAGGGGATCAGCTGCTGTATCCTGGGGAGCCAATTAAGTTTCTTTCCTGGGCAACAGAGACCTATTCCAAGAAGTAGTTTGAAAGTCAAAGCAAGGAATCAAATCAGGTTTCCTTATTTTGTTCCATTACTATTATCTATGTGTGGTTGCTCTGGAGAAGATACTTACCTGAGCTTGTTTTATATAATTTACAACTCTTTAAGTGGAATTACTTGTAGAAGTCATCCAGTATAGGTCACAAGAATACTGTGGTAGTTGAAGAAATTCAATCTGATCTTATGTCAGTATCCTTGGGTTGGCTTATGGGTGATTGTCACTTGAGATATAACCCACACCTCATTGACATACTGTATTTAATACTACTATATGTATTCTTTCCTTAGGGCTTCTTTTGCAAAGAAGAATGTGATTTTGATAACTGGTGTAGTCTTGTACAAAAGGTATTACTACTATCTTTCTTTGCTTTGTATGTAATCATGGATACTGTTTTTTTGTTAATGGAAATTCCCTACCTGCAGATCAAATGATCCCCAGTGAAGGTGGCACTAATGATCAGGGAAAGCTGACACTGCTGGTGCAGCTTGTTCAGCAATTGCAGCCCTGAGCCCTGGCACTGGGAGAACAAGGACATACATCTCCTTCTGGACTTTGTCTTTTTTTAGCAGTACTGCGTTAGTGCCTCATACCTAAGTCATGTACTGAGAAACACACGTTAAACTGACATATTGTAGCAATTTCTTTATTTGCCTCCTGATCCCTACTTATTTTTGGCCATTATTTATTATTATATGTTCTAATCCTGACTGTTAGTCCCTGGTGTCACAATCAATCTGATTGTCTCAGTGTGGAATCCCTCCAGCTCCTGCTGAACTTTGGGATACTAAGCAACAGGAATGTGAATATGAGGTACCACCAACCAAAAGGCATTTATTTTAAAAAAGGTTACAGAAAGCAGTTTGTAAATAACTGAAGCAGAGGATGTGATGTAACTCCACCTCATAGGAGTGAAATTTGGCTTCAATAATAACTTGTTTCTCCTGATCAAAACCTATCTTCCAAAATGTTGGGTTTTTTTGAGCAGATAGATCTGTCTTTTGTTTCCATTGATCGACAGAAAACTTGAACACAGAGAGGTCCACCAAGTGATTTACTTCTAAAAGGCAGAAATACATTCTTGGTATACCAGAGACTCTTCTGCTATCTGTTTGCTCCATGTAAACAAAATCACAGATGTATGGGTATCAAAGCTCAGTATCATGCACAGATAACTTGCAGGAGAGTTTAAGAGATCCATCTTCCAAGTGTGTTTTCAAGTAGGAAAATACTAGAGATGTGTGAAGCAGTGATTCAGAGTGGCAGGTACCTAAAATAACAGGAATTTAGTGTCTGTATCCATACAGTCTTTGTTCTTTAATAGATATATAGTATTAAAAATGTTTTTAATTGAACAAGTAGTTTTTTGGTTTGTATTCTGTCCTCAGGAGATTCTAAAGCAACAGAGCCTACGGATGTTTGAGCTGGTCCAGAAGCACCCACCACACTGGCCGCCTTTCATACCTCCAACCAAGCCAGAAGTGACAACCACAGGAGCAGGTGTGGTACCACTGAAAGTGCTGCTGGGCAGCAGTGGGGCTCCTCAGCCAGCAGGAGAACCATCACAGGTGGAATAACTGGGCCTTCCTGAGGATCAAGCAATCACTGCATGATTAAGTGTCTTATTCTTACAGAATATCAGTTATCCAAACAGGCCATGTACAATTTACAAGTGTTAGAAGAATATATTTTTAAATCTTGGAAAATATTTTAAAGCAGCATTCCAGAAAAGTGGGATTTTGTTTTGTGGGTTTTTTTAGTAAACAAAATCAGGCATGCCTTTATATTCTAAATTGTTTGATTTTTTTTTTTTTTCCCAGAGCTCATTGAATCTACTGACAAGCTATTTGAATTGGAAGAAGAATTTGAAATCCTGAGTGTATGAAGGAAACTGTGGTTACCCTTCTGAGTATTGAACATATTGCTAATATTATTGCATTGACTTAAATTACACAGCCATGTTAGCCCCGAAGTGCCTGAAATCATGGATAACACAGCACAAACACCTGGTAGCATCCAAAACTCCAACAGGGACAGTTCCTTCTGTCAAAGAGCTTCCCCAGATGGAAAGGCAGTGAAAGATTTTATTATAAGATCCTGAAAGGGAACCGCTTTTTAACATGTGTCTTTCTTGAAGAGAAATGGACTTCTGAGATTAAGGCAAAAATAAGTCTGTCAATGGGCTGTATGGTTGGAGAAAGGGATAACACAAAATGGGTATTTCTTGCTCTCATCTAATGCAATAGTTTAGTTCTTAAAGCAAAACAGTCTTCAGTTACGGAGGATGTTTACTTCTGTTCCCTCCCGTGGGCTGCATCATAGAAAAAATGCATTGTCTTGTTTAAAAGATCGACTGGATCAGGAGAAAATTGTTTCCTTGTTAAATATTTTAACATGTTTGAGCAACCACACTTTATTACAAAAATGTTTCTGTGAAAGGAACTATGTCTAACGTATACGTTTTGCAATAGCCTTCCTGTTTCTGGGAAACCTCAAGAGGAACAGGAGCCTCAAATATTTGATATAAGATCACAACCACTGTTATAGTTATGATGTATTTCACCTTGACCTTAAAGTTCAATCAGTAAAACTTAGGCTGACTTTTCTTTTGGAGCTAAAGTGAGTCAAAGGTGGTTTAACTGTACCTTATTTATTTTAAAAAAAGATTTACACAAGTATCTCTGTTACTGCACTTTATCTGTGCATCTAATAAATTTCTTAAGCTTTTCATAGGTTGTATGCTGCTATATTTTGTTAATTTGTTGGTGTGAACTAAATATAACCCAGGTTATCTTAAAACTTAATATATAGGCATATGCAAATTACTTAATTGTTGGGTTTTGACTTGTTGCCTTTTGAAATCTGTTTTGGTGAAAGTGCCTTAATTCTCCAGGTTTATCAGAAGAACCGCTGCAGTTTTGTTTCTCAGACAGAGTTATCTATCTAGCAGCTATAACAAAACCAGCTCAGAATAAAGGCAAAGATCTTTTAATTCATTCTCCAGTTCTTGTTACTGTCAGACAGTCCCCATTCTGATCATTTTGTCACAATAGTGTAATGGACGTGAATCGCACACTTTCATCTTCAGCAATAAATGACAACATAGAGAAATCCTGAATGCTGTCTCCTCTCACTTGCACTTCTTGATCAGGGCCAGTGTGATTTCCAAGAAAATAGTCATAACCTGCTCACAAGTTCATCTTGTTTGCCATCAATGTTTATTAACCACAGTTTGGAAACTATACATGTAGGAAAAATACCATTTTCTTCCCCTCTCCATGGATTAGCTGCACAGGTCTGCTTTTTTTTAAACAAAGCATTTCTTCATTAATACATGAAGTTACTGTTCTTGTGACACCAGGTGCAGCCCTCTCCTCCCCACAGACAAAAATTAAAATGAGCCCTTACTCTAAGTAGTGGCATTTCTCTTTAATTACAGCCTGAAGGAAAGTTAACAGTGCATACAGTAGAGATACAATTTTTTAAACTAACAGCAATAAAGCCTGGAGGAAGCAGTATACAACACATTGTGACTGCAGGAGAAAAATGTACATCCCAACACTGCTTACTCCTGTGTCTGCATAAGCTCGTGTGCCATCTAGTAAAGGCTCTACTTTTCAAACACGCACAGTTTGAATAATTGCAAAATAAGTGTGCCAAAGCTGCCTCAGAAAGGAAATTAATATTCATGGTAATAAAATGTTGGCTAATAAAGTATGGCTGCATATCATTGACTGCAAGGAGATAAGCACAGACCTTGAAGCTGACATTTTACCTGGAATATATTTCAATGGAATGCTATGAAAAAGAGGTGTTTTGGATTCATCTTCACATCAAAAATTGCATTTTTCATTGGTGTAGCTATTTAAGGTCAACTGTGGATATCAGTCTGGATTAGAATTGGTTACCTGTCACTGGAGGAAAGAATATTCCATCTGTGTAATAAGCAAAGCAAAACATTCATTTTTTAAATTTCTCTAAGAAAATCCATCATCAACCATTAGTGCATAGTGTTTCCAAGTCACCTACTGTATACTGATAAATTTTAGCTAGTTCTGTGTTTCACAGGAGAAGGAGTCTTCACTCCCTGACACTTGAGCAAATACTGTTTGCAAAGACACTAATTAAGCATAGCTTTGGAAAAGTCTCTCTGGGTGATGACTGGACGTGCCTTGGACAGAGGAGTGGTGTGAGGCATCAGCTGCTCTTCAGTCTGAGTAAGGAACTCACAGAGACTTTCTGAGGTAGCCATAACGGAGGGGAAAAAAACATTGAAGTAAAAACATAGCACCATGTTTCGTTTAAAAAATGGCTTCAGAACACTGCTCTTTCCCTCCTCTGTGCGCAGTCAAACTCCTGGATTTGAAACTTGATTTTTGTAGAGTTCTGCCTGTCTTGATTCACCCATCAAACGCACACAAAACAGGTTTATGAATTTACCCTTCTCCAGTCAGTGATGTCTAATCTGGGGAAACAGACTCTTCCTGTAACTGCATTTCTGTCACAAGTTCTTCATGCACACCTGGCAGCGGCTGACCCGAGTCCGAAGCTGTCCTGCCTTGAGAGTCTCTGAGGGAGGAGCGCTGACAAACTGCTGCTCCTGCTCCACCGTGGTCAGCCAGAAGCTGTACTTGTTGGCAAAGTAGTGGCACGTGCCCCGAGCACCATTGCACTCGATGAACGGCGTGGCTCGGAAATCCTCCAGGCAGGAACCCGGTGAGACAAGCGACTGGCCCCCACCTTCCGCTCCCGCCGCCGTGTGCTGAAATAAAGGTGGCAAGGTGAGCGAGCTCAAATGAACAGAAGGAGGTGAACAGGAGCCTGCTGGTTACATTGCTAAAAGGAGTGAAACAGGCAACCAAAATTATACCCTGGCCATGTGTATTGAGTCAGGGCTTGAAGGGGAAAAGCAAAGGAACATACTTAGGCTGAATATACAGGCCTGGAACAATAGAAAACCAGCTTTTCACTTGAATGTTGGAAAAATTCAGAAACAATAATGCTGACATCATGTTTTCCTAACAATCTTAACACTAATGAGCTTCTCAGAGACTGCAGTGGAAAACTTTTTCCACCAAGAAAGAGGATTAAGTCAATACTGTAGCTTAATTACTGTTCCCACATTTAAAGGTTAGAAGAACAAACATCTGTGGTGATACAGAACTAAGGCAGCAGTGTTACCACCAAAACTGATCAGGGCAGGTGCTAAACAGAGCAAACTCAGAGCTACAGCAGCTCAGCTGGTGAAGAAATGCACTGGGCCAAGAAGAGACAGCGCTCCAGGTTCCTGTAAGTAACTCACAGAATGCAGTCTCAGTGACCTCATCAAACAGGAGAGATCAAAATGCTTAAAGCTGCCTTTGCATTAGCAGCAGTGTCCTTACCATAAGGAAGGAGTATCCTATCCACAGGCTGCGCCAGCCCAGGGGACACTGTGGGATGGTGATGTCCTGGCTGTGCACAGCCACAGCCTGGGAAGGTGCTTCACACACGGAGCAGCGGCTGATGTACTGCGGGATCTGGACACTGTCCACAGGCATCATGGGGATGGGAGCAGTGGTGGAGAGCCAGTAGGACTTGTCGTTTCGGCTGGCGTAGTAGCACACCTCGTTGATGTTGCAGTAAATAAAGGGCATGGTGCTGAAGCGAGGCAAACACGAGCCAGCAAAACCTGGAAAAATCGGAGAAGTGGCCATGCCAAGCATCTGCCAAACACTCCAAGTCACACAGAGCAGCATTAGTGGTGAGGATGGCACGAGTGACACCGCTCCCAGTGCAGATCTGGCCAAGCTGGCTGTCACCACCTCCACCGCAGCCCTCTGCGCTGCCAGGGAGGATGGCTCCTTTGAAATGGGATTTTGGCCCATGCTGCTCATGCCCGAGAGAATCCTGTCAACTCACCGAGATCCTGGTTGTGTGACTTCTCCTGCCCCTCCACATACAATAAGCTGTAGCCATCCCAGAGCTTATTCATTCCTATGGGGCACGGGGGGATCTGATCCGACTGACTGTGCTTCACCAGAGTGTATCCGACGCCCACGCTCCGGCCAGGCATTCCTGGCAAACCGAGGGAGCCCGGCTTCCCAGCAACACCTGGGAGACAGGAGAGAAATCGCTGTTTCTAGAGCACAGTGGGGACATCAGCTGGCTCTGTAGCCTTGCTGGCTTGGCTTGTGGCAGTCTTGTGCAAAAAGGAGCCCAAGCTATATGGTTGTTATATGAATTACTAGATTTAACAGCTCCCAAAGCAGTCATTTCACAGCACCACCCACCCATTCCCTTCCTCATTTAATTTCCTTTCTTTGCCCAACAACTCTGGTGCCAAAGTGTTAGGTGTAACAGTAATTCTGAGGATCTCAAAGCACCAACCAAAACCAAATTAATTCATTTTTGCTGTAGCACTCTTCTTGATGATATTCCTCTTCTTTCTCACTGTGCCTTTCCTCTACTGTCCAAGTCTTACAGCTATGGTTACTGTGAATATTGTATCACTCTTTCTGATCTTCAAGATGATTCCCACATCCACAAAACAGTAAAAAAAAAAAAGGTGCTCAGAATTGCACCTACAGAAACACCAGCAGTGACATCAACAAGGATGTGTGACAGAACTTTCCTCACTGAAGATTAAATTTCCTTCATTGCAGGTAGAGAACACAAGACCACAGACATCCCCTGGTCTTCCTAAGGTAACTGGGTGTTGGAGAAGGTCACTGCAGAAGCTGTAAGCAAACACAATTCCACTGGTTGCTTCTTTTTGATCTGTGCTTCCCAAATCATAAAATTACCTTCAAATCCCTGTAGTCCTGGGGCACCTGGAAGTCCCGGATCCCCAACTGTGCCAGGTGTTCCAGGTAAGCCATCACGTCCTTTCAAACCAGATCTTCCTGGCAAACCTTTTGGGCCTGAAAGAAAACACAATTATTAGTACTATTATTTCCTCATATTATTGCCTTCACTCCTGCAATCATATCCCAGAAGGGAAACAGATGTCAGCAGCCATGCCAAGAGCTCACTCTTCACCAGCTGTGGTTACAAACAGCCACCTCCAAAAGAGATTCCACCTGATCTGATTGTCAGTAAAAGGATTGAGATGTGCAGCTGAGTATCACACATGGCTATAAATGTAGCATTATATTTGTATGCATTTTGATGAAATTATTTCCTTGATTTAAAAAAAACTGTAAATATTCCTAACGCATTTGATAAAGTAGTCTTTTTCTTCCAGAAGAACAGCATTTTAGTGATCTGAATGTATTTTTTACCTGGTTTTCCAGCTGGGCCATGGAATCCAGGATCTCCATCAAAGCCAGGGACCCCATCAATTCCTGGCAGACCAGGTAATCCTGCAGGGGCTGTGACTTCTTCTGGCTGTGGGGTTATTCCTGGAGCCCCTGGTCTGCCAGGGAGACCTGCACATGGGGCAAAGGATGTGTAAGTACCCCACAAAAACCACACAGCTTTGGTGCTAATCCTGACACAAAGGAGAACATGAAATTAAGACCACCTTTGTACATCAGCACTGGTTATCTTCCAAAAAGTGTGTCAAGCTCTTTCTAACTTATTTCAGTCTCTAAGAAATCAAGAGTCTCCCAAATAAGCCCATTAAGGGAGCTCTGAAATTGTTCCCAGCCCAAACTGGGCACAATAAATGACAGCTTTTATAATCCTCCAGCACTCACCTCGACGGCCCATTTCACCTTTCAGGCCGGCATAACCAGGATCCCCCGGAGGCCCATCTTTACCTGGCATCCCCATCAGGCCAGGCTCACCTCTTGCACCTGCAAAGACACACAGCTAAGGCTGGGGCTAAGCACAGGCTCCTGATTCTGACCCAGAGCTGGGGCTCTCACTGATGGCAGTAATAGCATTTGTCTCTGAGACGGGGGGATCACAACCCTCACGGAAGTCAGCACCCAATTTCACATCCACAGTGGCTGCAGAGCCTCAAAACAAGAAATTCCACTGCTACCTAACTGTACTTTATTGAAAGCACTCTTCCCCTGCCTTGGGTAACCCAGGGACAGTGTTTGGGGTGTACACACCTTTACTATTTGGAATCCATCTCTATGCACAGCACAGAGAAATGGGATTTGCCAGCCTACAAAAAAAGCAGACAGCTCTTCATCTGGCCGTGGTTCTCCATCCTGCCCTGGCTTTTGAGCTGTGTGGTGTCTGAAACTTCTGAAGCTCCTGGAGTCCCTGTGTGCAGCCGCCCTTTGGCCTCCTTTGGTACAGACGAAAGAGAGAGCAACATGCTCCCTGCCTTAGCCCAGAACAACAGCTCTGAACCCCTACAATCCTCTTAGCCTCTTGTGGAGACCTAAATCCACCCCACTAATGCCTCTGAGCATACAGGACAGGTGGGATGAAAGAGCAACTCCAGTCCTTGCCTAGAGAGCACAGGTAGGTAACTGTGGTCAACAAGCACAGCGATGTTGCAGGTGGACACCATCAACTCAGGAAAAAAAAAACAAGGATAAAAAGGAAAAAATCATTAGGAACACACTAAAGAGCACCTGGAGGTGGCCCCCCTTTGCTGCTTTTGGAGTCAGTAGGTAAAATCTGCAGGAGCCAAAAGGAAAGACTGAGACAGCAAAGCTGTTACACCTGAATGAGGGAGGCCACCCTAACCACCCAAGAGCCATGGCTACTGTCAAGATGACAGCTGCCAAACCACACCCAGATCCCTTCAAGGCAAGATTACCTTTGAATCCAGATGCTCCAGGGAGTCCAATTGGACCAGGGAGTCCCACATCACCCTTAATGCCCCGCAAACCAAGAACACCGGGGAAACCTGGAGTGCCTGTGTCACCTTGGTCAGAAGCTGGGCCAGGGGGTCCTCGTGGGCCTGGAAGACCTGGAAAACCTAGAGACAACAGAGTTAATTTGCAAAACTTATTCCTGAGGCAAAGTAAATGCTGGAGCTATCCCCAGCGTGTCTTTCTGCTTGGGACACGACTGGAGTCTCAGCCTCTCTGACGAGGCTGGGAGGTACTGAATGGGTACCAGCGCCATCAGGACAAAGCTTCCAAACTGCACACACCTGAACTCCCATCAGTGCCTGGAAGGCCAGCATCTCCAGGTCTCCCAGGTATATCAGATGGAAGAGAAACTCCAGGTGTTCCTGGCAAGCCAGGCACTCCCATAGGACCGGGGGGACCTAGAATAAGAAACACAAAGTGAGCGAGGACCAAAGGGCTTCACAGACATCGACTGAAGTAGAGGCTGGTGAGCATTTATATGGAGGAGAACAGAGAGACATCTCACTACAGGAGGTGAAACAATACATACTGAGCTGTTAAGGAGATGTATAGATACTTTCAGAACTGTGTAACCAACTGTTTCTCAAATACAGAGCCACATCACAGATTCAACATTTATCTGTCAAACTCCTAATCACCTTTGAGGCTTCAGGAGTTGTCTTTGGTAGTTCTGCTGACCATGCAACCCATTAACCTGAGCTGCAATACATCCTGCTTCCAGAACATCAATATTACCCATGTCTCCTGGTGAGCCTTTTGGTCCAGGGAATCCTGCAGCTCCTCTTCCCAAGCCTGGAGAACCTTCTTCTCCCTTTGGACCTGGGAGACCTGCAGGTCCTTTCAGTCCAGCTTCACTCAGACCTAATTAAACATGGTTAACAATGATAAGAGAGTCTACTCAAATTGCGCAAAAGCAGTCAAATTACACAGAACGAGTGGTGATTAAAAAACTAGCCATTTACTACTGTCTCTGCTGTTTTCAGTAGAGCAGCTGGAATTGGTGATTTGGTGCCTCACGTGCTACTCTGCTTGTGAAGAGTGCATTCAAACCACCCATGAGATGCTGAGAGAAAAGCATATGACTGCTCTGGTCTCCCCACAAGCTCTTGCACAAGAATGGGAACACAGCAGTCCTGTGACAGGCTCTGCTGCCAGCCTGTGTGCTGTGTCTCTCACGAGGACACAACAGAGACTCAGCTTCTGGTCTTTAAATAACCTTGTGGGCCTCATGCTGCAGCACAGGGAGTTCAGTTTGCACAGTCTGCTGCAGAATGCACGCAGGCACAAGCAGTGCAGGGCAGAGGCTCCCAGGAAAAGCTGCAGGGCAATGTTCAGCATCTCACTTTGGGAAGAGTATACACTAAAAACAGCTCTCTCAGGAAAATCATGGAGGATCTATATGCTGTAAATCATCACCTTCTGACAATGTTTTAAACAAAGAAAACACAGGTATTGTTTGAGTTGTACATGTGAAGACTCTCCATTTTCGTGCATGAAATTGCTGCCACAAATTTTAGGTGCTACTTTACAACACGACTGTAACTAAACAAGTAATTTTGGTAAGGTCTTTCTTCACTTTTTCAGTAAAACACTGTTTGCAACACAGAATGCAACAATACATTCTATTTCATATGACTAAAAATCTGAAAAAAAAAATCCAGCAAAAGCTTCCTAAAAGCAGAATCTTGGAACTAATCAAAAGAAATCAGCTTCTGATTTTACTGAGCTCCATATAATAGAGGGCTCTGAAACTCAGTACAGAAACATTTCATTGCTAAGTCCCATTCAAAGCAAGCATTTGGTGCTTCCCTGCTCAAAGCAAACATCCATTAGAAATGGAAGATTTTTATGATTTAATCCCATCAGTTCTCCAGCAGTGACATAGTCCTTCAGGAATTCAAGGACAACCATCACCAGAAAAGCCTCTTCAACTCCACAGGCTGCATCCTGTTCTTACTGGCATTGAAGAGGAATTTGTTCATGCACATTCAGTATCCTGAGGTTTTTCTTCAGGTCATAATTAAAGCCAGAACTGGGTGAAATAAGGGAATGTTGTGGGAAACACTATGATGTGAGCATCGCATGATAAGAGTGGTGTATGCATTTCCCCAGCTAGGACACTTCTACCACGTGTTTCCTTTACCTGGTGTTCCAGGAGACCCTTTTGTGCCTGGCAAGCCATTCAGACCATTTAAACCTGGAAATCCAGGAAAGCCTGAGGAGACATTGGGAACACATAGTGAGCAAACAGGGAAACAATCTAGTTAGGTGGAAATTCATAAGATGCTTCACGGAAAAGATAATACAACACTGACACACAGGGCAACACAGCATGTAAAGATGATAAGTTTTCCTTCACACAATTGCCCTTCATGGAAACTCTTCCCACTGCTCTCAGTGAACACCCATCAGTGACTCAAACCAAGAGAGAGCCCCTCCCTTTCCAGCCATTCCTCTGCTCATGTCTAGCAGCTGGTGCCTGCTCACCACTGCCAAGGAACTCTTTCCCATGCACAGCTGGCCTGTCACGCGCTGCCTGCCGCAGACACTTGGCCAAAACCCTGCTTTTCTGACCCAACTTCTCCCTCCATGTTCAGGCTGCACATATACCTTTAGGTCCTGCTGTTCCACGAGCTCCAGGGAATCCAACAGATCCTGGCTGTCCTGGGGGTCCTGGTGGGCCAGGGGCTCCTCTCAGCCCAGCATTTCCAGGGATTCCTGAAAGCAAGCAGGAAGATATTCCTGTACTACACATCGCATTCAGGCTGAAACAGCTCACAGGTCTGTCTTACAGCTTCTGTTCCTGCACTTAACTCATCAGATGGGTTAATAAACTACTATTAAAATAAAGCAAAATCAGATCCACATCTCTCCTCAGGCCACTACTAGCATCACATTTATCAAACTATTTATTTGATGAGGTTTTTTTCAATCACAGCAATGACATTCTTCATCATCCACTAAGCAACACACGAACAGTTCACACATCAAATAACTAATTAAATTGTTTTTCAAATAAAACATTTCCATAACAAATTTCACCATTCTCCAACCTTTGATCTTGATAACTATTTGGGAATCTACCTGCTAATTAACCCATGACACAAATGCACTTGTAGCCATTCTTCTGGGTACGTTTGGCTATAGAGAGGGAACAGAGACAGAAACGTTGCAATGGCAGAGCTGTGAAGAACCTGCTACTGCTTGTATCTGAGATCTTCCCTATTGGTAGTGGAATTCCTTTAGGTTTCAGTTGTGCAGGATTCACCATATTTGACCAGCAGAACAAGGTGACACCTTACACTACTGTCAAAAATAATTCCCATTTTCTTGCCAAACTTCTTGTTTAAGCCTCAGCTGAAACAGGCTAAACAGGGCTAAGGAAGCATCAAGATGAGGTTGTCACAGTCACACCATGAGAACTTAGGTGCCCAGTCCAGTACCTGCTGGTCCTTCTTGGCCAAGATCTCCTGGGCTGCCTTTGGGTCCATTCACCCCAGTGTTTCCTGGGTAGCCTGGTTCACCCTTGAGTCCTTCTCTCCCTCTCTCTCCTGAAAGGACATAAACAAACACACAAGTCAAACTGGAGGAAGGCATGAAGAGGGTGAGAAACATGGTGTGTTGAGGTTACAGCACTTGTGTTTTCTCAGCCATCCCCTGGGCCCAGGGCTGGATTCCCAGGGTGCCAAATGCCAGTGCAAGTTCACAAGTGCCTCCTCAAAAAGTGAAGTGAACCCAGCACTAGAATTGGGCTGGTCTCAGACATGTTCATTATCATCCAGATTTGTGTCCCACCTGGATTGCAGACTCCTCAAATCTCACTTCCAGGATTACAAAAATACCCAAATTTGGCAATGCCAGCCTGTTTATTCTCTAGAATTTTGTATTCTTGCAGTGAGCAATCAAGGGCTGCTGTACCTGGAAACCCTGGGTCTCCTCTCTCTCCTTTTGGTCCAGCAATGCCAGGAACACCAATAGACTCTCCCTGGTCACCTGGGAAAGAAAGGAAAGTCCATTCTGTAATTGACTGTGGACAGCAATTTCCAGGGCTTGTTTAAGAAAATAAACCTTGCTATATTTCAAATTTGTGGAGCAAACAAAGACAATAGCAATTGATGTACCCAATCTGAAAATGCTTAAAACCATCAATGGATGCAGATCCACTCAGGCAAATGCACAAGACAGACATTTACAGGTAATTCCACAACATCCTGCACTTTTGCTACAAGGAGATGACATGAAAGGGTGCCTCTTGCACTGTCCAACAGGCTTCACACAGTGCTGTGGCCAAACTTTAAGAGGACCATAAAGTATTTGGGCTTGGGACAGGTCCTATCTGAATGAAGCCTCTTACAAGGGGAAATGTACTTGGAGCCAACCACTGGAGAGCAATGGACACTTTCAGAACACCACACATTCCTTCAAGTCATTAATACCAGAGCTGTGTATAATGAAAGGCCAGGCTCACTGTGAAAGATTTCTTACCCTTCGGACCAGGGAGGCCAATAGGTCCTGGGAATCCAAGTGTTCCTGTGGTGCCATCTGAACCCTGAAAAAAACCCAACCCAGCCAAAATTAGCCTCCACTTTTAATTCTTGTTGTTCCAAGTTTGGGTCATGTGGGATAACAGAACACAAAGATGTAGGAATACTATGTAAAGTGTTATTTAATGGTATGAGCCAAACAAAAACAATCTGGAAAAATCCTGCCAGTTTCTGCCTGCTGTGCTACAGAATCACCAATTAGAACACAGGATTTTCCTAAGAGCACTCAGAGAAGATGAAGATACTTAAGAAGGTATTTACCCTCTCTCCTGGCATTCCTGGAAATCCCATGATACCATGTGCACCCTTCTGCCCTGGCAGTCCAGGTTGCCCAGGTGGACCAGGAAAGCCTGGGTCACCATGAAGACCTCTCTCTTTGCTTGCTGACCCAGCTGGACCAGGGAGGCCAGGCTGTCCACGGCTTCCTGGGATTCCTTTATCACCTGGGTAATATAGGAGAGTGGAATTTCATTTAATAATTCAGACGTTCAGCTCACTTGGGTCAGTTGACCTGTTAAGCTAAGCTCCCCTTAAAGAGGAAGAAGGGATCACATTAGATCTGCAGAACAGAACTTCGAAGGAAAACTGTTTTCTCAAAATTGAGAACGGCCATATGCAAATCTTGCTAGAATGGGAATGGCAGAACAGAAAACAGTAACACTGCAGGCACTGCCAAAAGGACAGATGATGCTGCACTGATAACAAGCCCAGATACCGAACAACTGATACTGGCACCTAATTGCAAAGTTGTGAAATACCTCTAGGTCCAGGGAATCCTCCAAGTCCAGCTAATCCAGGATCTCCTTTGTCTCCTTTGATTTGCAGTGCCTGTTCTGAAGGCCCAAGCACAGGAAGACCTGGTGGACCTACATCACCTCTGTCACCTGAAGAAATAAAAGGTCAGGAAACCTTCTTGCAAAATAATCTAGTAGAGGAAAACAGAACTTCTATGTTTTCTGATGCAAATTCATTAGTAATCTTTGGTAAACAGGCCAAAGTATTGAAAAAGAAAAGAGTGCTGTATTTAGAAGGAAAGATATCAGACACAGACATCTCAGAACTGCCTCCTAAGTCCCTCTGCTACACAGCCAGCAAAAGCCACTCAGCTGTTTCTTACCTTTTTGACCCTGAACTCCCACAGCTCCTGGACTTCCTTTTCCTCCAGCTGTGCCAGAAGCTCCTTTAAATCCATTCACTCCAGGGACACCAGGCAGTCCTGGCATGCCAGGGAAACCAAGCAGGCCAGAAGAGCCTTTCTCGCCTGCACGGAAATGGTAAGAAATAAAAAGGGAGTATTAGTCTCTCCTGGTACACTGGACACCCACCCTGGGGCAGGAAAAGGCTGCCTGGGTCTGGCCAATCACCTAAATCTGGGGAGTTAAACAAGCACATGGCACAGGCACAGCGCTGCCATTTCTGTCACAGCTCTCCACTCGTGATTCTCTCAACCAGCACTTTCCAGTTCACCTTTGAGAGCCTGCTTCCGATGGAGATAAACACAATCAGTTTCAAAGATAGCAACATGCTGTTCCACAGCTCTGCTGCTTTGTGTTATTCTCCAAGTAACCAACTACTGTATTGGTGCTTAAGGGCCATGCAGTTTGTAAATTTTTACTTCCCATTTGATTTGTGCTTGATTCTCTCCCTTCTTTCTGTAAATTTCATTCACTGTTTATAATTTCTTCAATTTTCTTGTCTTTCTATTTTGACTTACACAATCCTTTGTCTGCAAGGGCCTAAGACTTTTAAGATAGATTTCCCTGTGAACATTATTTGATAATTAAATCCATAATTTGTAACTCAGCAGCAAAACATATGCATTCCAACACTAGCTGGGAATTCATTCTCTTCTGGCAAGCTGAACCTAAAATCCGTATTAGCAAGGTTATTTTTTTGTGGCACAGCAATCTCAAGACTGAAACACCTACCTTTTGGCCCAGAGAAACCTGGATGTCCATCTTGACCAAAAGGCCCAGGTGGCCCTAAGAATCCTCTTTCCCCAGGAGATCCTGGAGCACCATCAAGACCTGGGAAGCCTTTCATACCAGCAGGGCCTTGTGGTCCTACGTCCCCAGCCACGCCTTTGACTCCAGGAAGTCCTGAATCAATGCAAGAAAGAACTCAATAGAGGATATTGCATGAACTAGGACAGTTTGTGGCAGCTTCCCAAGCTCTTTAAACACAGCATTGTTTTTAATGACAAATAGACCTTATGGCACATGCAGCCTACTAGAAGGCATAAAGCTTAGGATTGCAAAAGCATTAGTCATCTAAAAATAAAATACCTACAAGGAGGGTTACTGCCTACATCACTACAACTGGCGAGAGTGAAACCCCTTATGATGGATCCATTTTTGACCACCAGACACTGACCTGGAATGCGCAGCCTTACCTTTATCATCAAGGCAGCCAAGCCAGAACAGGGAGCATCATTAATGCCATCTTCTGCTCCCTACCCCATCCTCTGGGTGAACCAGAGATCAGCTGGAGAGGCTTGTTTTCACAAGTTCATTTTTCACCTTGGTAGTTGAACTGTACTTCTCAAGAGCCAATTGCTCACTAAAGGAACAAGCTGATTGTGCTGTCACAAAACCCATACCATATGCACTATTTTGCCGCTAATTGTTTCTAGCTGAAGCTTTGTAATGGTTTACAATTTTAAACAAAGGCTCAAACCTTTGAAAACAGAATGCTCAGATCCAAAGGAATGAAGGGAAGGAAAAATCAGGTGGTTTCTGAAAAATTCCATTTGCAGCAGTAGCAGTCAATATTCAAGCTCTCTTATACTCAGGGCTTTATGCTACAACCCAGTATTTTTTAAGCAGATGAAAGAGCTGCCTTATTTAAGAAGACAAAGAAAACACACACACTTAAAATCTCTGCATATTAATGATTTTCTTATAGGCTTGAGTCTTTGTTACTGTCTGAGCATTCTCATTACAATGGTTCTTTGCCTTCTGGTTTGATTAGCAATGATAAGGGGTATCACCTACGGTCAATGCAATTCTTGTAGCATTAAAAGCTGGGTTGTTAGTCCATGAGCTTTTATGCTACACTGCATTTTCTCACCTTGACAGCCTATGTGAAGAACCCATAAGCAAACAGTGTGACATCAGAAATGGAGAGTTGATGATAAATGGAATAGAAACATGGTGAAGGAAAAAACAGACAAAATATGTAAACAGAAAGAACAAGGGTACAAAAGAAAACAATGATTCGGGGCACAACAGCTGCAAAAAAATGTAGTTATTTAGAGCTTATCATCCTAGTCATGGGAGGTTTTTAAAAACAGTTGAAGAAAAGTCAGGTATGGCATATAGACCATAAATGTAAAACAACAACAGAGACGCAGACGCAGAAGGACTGCCAATATTAAAATTTTTAAAAATTAAAAACTCTTGATTTTCATCTCAAATGACATTACTGCTTTTATTCATTTGTTGCCACTGTGCTTCAGCACTGTCATCCTACATGTCAGAAGAGCACTTTATGTCCCAGACCATTATGTACCAATTCCCAAGTCTCTCTTTGCTTGCTTCTCAAGTCTTTCATGTACTGTTATGAAACACTTTAGTCATTGCAGCTTGACAGATACTGCTATACTCAAGTGATGGGGTTTACTTTCCTTTTAAGTGAAGGGAAATAGATTTCTCTTCTGCCCCAGCAAAGAGAAAGACAGAGAAGACAAGTGCTTGTCCTGAGAAAGCCAACAATTTTTCAATCTAAATCACATTTCAAGCAACCTCACACATTAGAAATTTATTGTCATGAAAATGGGAAATGAAGATTAGTCAATGATACAGCCAGCATGTAAGAGATATTAAAAGCATCAGAACATTAAAGATGCTTTCTTCTTTCTTTCTGCTGTACTTTGTACAGTACTGGGGTAACATTTCTAGGCAGGAATTGCCCAGCAGTCAGAGACCACAGGTTCAAATTCTGCACTCCATTACCCCTAACGAGAGGCAGGAGCTCACTCCGAGCAAATGCCAAACCTCTCCCACACTTCAACACTGCAGAGCTCAGCTCAGCTACTACTCTTCCTTTGAAACCATTACATACCTGGTGCTCCTGCAAGGCCAGCTGACCCCAAGGGTCCTGGTTTTCCCTTGATGCCAAAAGGACCTCCAGGGCCAGGAGGTCCCCGCAATCCAGGGACACCTGAATATCCTGGGTGACCCTGTTCACCTTTACTACCCAGGAGGCCTGGTCTTCCATCCAGCCCTGGAAACAGAGAGATGGGAGGTTACAGAACAAATAAAGCAAAATTCACACTTTTAATTAAAAAGTGAGTTTTAATAAAAGCCTTTGAGTTGCATTGGATTCTAAAAGAAAACCAGCAAATCACCATCTGTGAGCAGCTCAGAGGAAATGCATTACCTTACAGAGACTGGAAAGAAGGAGGGTCTTTGAAAGAAAACCAGTTTGAGATTCCCAAATAATAAGCAGTACCAGTTCTTACCTTTTGGTCCTGGAAATCCAATATCACCTGTAAGCCCTTTATCACCTGGGAGTCCAGGTCGGCCACGCTCTCCCAGGGTTCCACTCTCCGCACCAAATACATCTCCAGGAGCTCCTTTTATTCCAGCTAAGCCTGAAGCACCCATTTTCCCAGGCAAACCATCTGTTCCATCCAGTCCAGGAAGTCCTTGTGACCCTTGCTCTCCTCGAGGTCCAGGGAAGCCTTAAAGAGAAGAGCAGTAGAAGTCACTCAGCAGAATAACTGCTTCCAATAGAATGTAAAAAAAAAAATTAATACATTTTTAAAATGTCATGCAAGAAAAATTTGCTTGAAAAGTTGCAGAATATTTCAGTACTGAATTAGAAAGAATAATTGGTGATAGAAAGCCTTATGAATGTATGAGGTAAGAGTGGCTGAGAAGGTCAGACAACTCTCTTGAAAAAGTATCGTACACATTAATCAGACAATAAAAAGAACTCCAGCCACTTTCCTCTTACCAGATTCCCCTTGCAAGCCTATTATTCCTGGAGACCCTGGGTGTCCTTTAGAACCATGTAACCCAGGTTGGCCTGGAATGCCAGAAAAGCCTTTGCTGCCTTTGGGACCTAAGGGTAAAAATACATCAATTAATAATATCAATAAGTGAATAGCGGAAGACAAAAAAACAGCACAAGAAAACAGGATCTGATCTTCTCTGCAAAGCTGGTTCTGGATACACAATTTAAGCTAAATAAAGTCTCAAAGCTATGGCTGTTCATGAGCTAAATAAACACAGAAGCAGAGGGTTTGTGTTCAAGGCTACATGAAGTGGGAAAATGCTGCAGTCATTATGATCCTCCTTGGGATTTAGGCCCAGTCACTTTGGAAAAAAAAAGGACATTGTTCTGCCAGTTAGGCCCCTGTAATAACTATCACTTGGAGGAGGATTAATTAGGAGGCATTCTCTTCCTTGAGGAATAAGAGTGCTTGGTATTCAGCCAGTGCATGACATCAGCTTGTGCCCCTACCTGGCAGTCCTGGAAAGCCTGGAGTCCCCGGGGGCCCGTATGCTCCAGGAACTATGCAGGGCAAGGTGATACCTACAACAAAGAAACACTGAGGTTGCACACTGCTCCTTTCAGAGATGGACAGAGAGGAACATTTAGTACCCACATGTTCTGTATGGGATACACCATAAGTGGCTGTGCATGAACTTATGCACATCAAGCACTGCTGACATCTCCAATGTGTGATGTTAAACAAAAGGCATTCAGAGCTCGGTAATTGCCTGATCTCATCCCTACTCCTGACTTGCTGCAAGACCAGTAAAAGACAGCAACTATTGCTGTGGACTTCTTGCAGCATGAGACCCAGGATTCCACCCAGCAACTCATCCTCCCTGTGGCAGGAGCGGTGTGACTCCAACAGCTCCTGGCCCAGGCTCAGAGCTTTCAAAGTCAGTGGGAGCTGACAGGTATTCTGAACTGTTAAAACTTGAGCATGTTTCTAACCTGTATGAAACCACTACACTGTAGTGTGAAATTCTAAAATAAATGTGCACATGCAAGGTGAAATATATATATACAGAGAGAATATTGGCAGGTGTTTAAAAAACCTGCCCCCCAAGAGGTTAGGGCAGAGATGTGCATGTATGGAGGCTGGAACAGTGAGGATTTTTTTATTTCAGCCTTACTCTCAAACTGTTTGTTCTATGGTCTCTGAGACTAAGGAATAACCACATGGCTTAAAAGTTTATTAGCAGCAAACAAGACTCAGCTCTTTGACTGACTCCCACCTCTTGAAAAAAGGTTCTGTTTGCACTAGCAATCCTTCTTCAGTGAAATGAAATTACAGGGCATTATCAGAGTTGCCAGCACATCACATTTACCTGAACAATCTCCAACACAAAAGAAATATTCTATTTCTGGTCTTTTGCAATCCTATGTGAGCCTGATGCTGAATGCTTTGTAAAATAAAACATTGAGGTCTTTCTCTGAGACATACAGTACAATAAAGAATGACATTTTTCAAAAAACAGGCATTTGGGGTACAACTGGCATAGAAAGGGAAATTTTAATTTATATAGTTCCATTCACATCACATGACCTTAAGAAATGTCTTATGCAAGTTTTTCCCAAAACACCTCTGTACAAGAGCATATTCTGTATCTCATATTATTAGTCAGCAGTAGAATACTTGAACAACAGATATTTCATGTGAGAATAACTGAAATGTAAATAGGACCGTTTCCTTGTAATTATGTAAGTAGGGCTTACAGTAAAAATTATATAATCAAAACTTTACCTTCACCACCTACTTAATACTTCACCTTCTTGCAGTTTACACAACAATATCTGAGTATCAAGGAAATTAAACAATTATGAAACTGTCATGTCAGGCATTAAAGTGAAATATGGGCAATTACAACATTTTTGAGTAATCACATAATGCCAGGTAGAAACAGTCCAGCTTTTTATAAAATACAGGGTTAGACTTCCAAACACAGACTGTTTGACTGCACAAACTCGAAAATCCCTCAGTGGTGTCTTTGATGTGATAACTTCAGTAAGTCACAGACTCTTTAAATGTCTTTCCTCATTTTCAGGATAAAGCCTTTCAATCTGGACAGTATAAGAAATTATTATTTCTTTCACCCACACACATTTCTTTAATATTAGATGAAATTTACTACATCAAAGGGTCTTTTAATATATGCAAATAATTTCATAGTATGGGAGGAAAGATGCATTCACAAGTTTTCTTACACATCTCTGTGGAGGTGCAAACTGAACTGGCTAATGACTTACTCCCTTTCCCACATATTTTGACTATAGATACTCTCCTACAAAGGACTGTTCATTGTTCCCAAAGCTTTGATGTAACATTCATAATAAGCTAGCTTCTGATGTGCTCCACAGAATATCTGTAGTTCACATCATGCACAGAGCATTTTACTTTTACTTATCTCACAATGCAATTTTAATTTAGCGGATTCTGTAGGAGACAATTTACCCAACAAAGATGTAAGCATTCATAGCTAGGAATTAGTAAAGCTTTTAGCATTTAGCATGTGACTTGAATTGGAAAAAAAGCTTATGCAGACTGTCCCTGGGGGACATTAATGCTAGCTATCTCCTCGCCCCATAACAGCTCCCCAGCACGACACTGGTGTGAGGTAATATCGCCATCCGGCACATCCGGCAGCCTCCCGGTGCTGCCCTGGCCTTGCTCTCACCTCCCTCTGGGCCTCAGATTCCTCTGCCAACTCATCTCACTGTGGTGGTCTCGCCACCAAGGGGTTTGAACTCAGAGCACCACTTTATCAGTCCAGAAATCTATGCCACATTATTATGCCTGCAAATACATTACTGGCTCTGGATTATTGACACAGACAGAAATACAAACCTAGAAGCCCAAGTATGCACAGGATGGAAAATACACTGAAAATCAGCAGAGACAAAGAAAAAAATACTGTTTACCTTAAGTAATATTTAAATGGCTGACATGAAATCAAGAGACTGGGACCAGCTCTTTGCAGTCATTTTGTTGTGAAAATATTTTTCATAAATGTTTAGACATGAATTTTCATGTAATGCAATTTGAGAATGAGCATAAAACATCACATACAAAGCATTATCAAACCTACATTTACCTACTTTTTATCACTTGTCATTATGGTATGCTTTATGTGCATGTAATGACACACACCAACAGCCAAACTGTAGCACCTCAGGAAACAAACACAGCCCAGAGCTGGTTGCACCAGTCATAACTGAATTCCCTACCTGTTATGGCAATCTCTTATTCACCAATGTCTGCTCATTCATACAATGTACTACCATTTCTTCTTCTAAAAAAATCTGGCGCTCTTCAGCAATAGTAATAGTTCTGAAAACTGATTCAGACATCTCAGGTATCACTAAATTACTATTTTTATCTGGACAACGAATTAAGCTTTCTAAAAATCCTCATTTTATCATTCTTCCTAACTACTTTTGGTGTAAAATGGCTCTCCAGCAACAGTCATGGAGTAAGTCCATCTAACACTCTTAGTGTTTCAGCATTGCTTGAGTATTTATTGCTTATTAACTGGGTCCTCCTGAACATGACAACTGGAGGAAGCTGTGACTGCTGTCTGAGGTCTGGTGAGCCCACAAAAACAAGTTTCAGTTAATTTGAAGAGCAATCTTTAGCCAAATGCAATCCTCTGGCTTGGCCACAGGCACAGCAGTAAATTGAGTACCATTTGATCTGCAGCTTTATACCTTTTCTAAGTAAGAGCAGACCCAGCAACACCTACCTGGTGGGCCTGGAAGACCTGCTTGTCCAGGAAACCCATCCATTCCGGGGTCACCTGGTGGTCCACGAACTCCACTAGGACCTGGGTATCCCACACCAGGAGAACCAGTTTCTCCACGACGGCCCTTGGAGCCAGGTAATCCTGGCAGGCCTTTTTCACCCGGGAAACCCAGGCCACCATCACCCTGTTCACAGCAAAGACAACTACAGCTGAAAATCAAAGGGATGCAGAAAGGATATCCACCACTATCATTTTAAAATAGGTGTGTAAGAGTTAGGTTGGTTCTGTGCAGCGCTCTGGTGAGCCTGAAAAATACACAGAAATCACTATAAATAATCCGTCTTTATTTTAAACTGCAGGAAACTTCATTATATTAAAAAGAATATTTTATGCTGCATTTGCCAAAATGAAAATATTACATATTCTGAATGACATTTACTTTCTTTTTAATTAATAATATTCTGGTGTGATTTTTTTATTTCAAGATTTCACTTGTAACTCTGCCTACAATGTCTTTGGTCTTTTAGGACACAACATAGAACAGCATCAGGGTCTACTGAAGTTTGTCTTTTGATAGACACATAAAGATTGTCAATTATTAATCCTGACCAAGAAAAATTTGTGCTCAGGGACTGTGAGCTTTTTATGTATTTGGAGATTTACCACTGGGCTAATCAGGACTAGTTTACCAGGCCTGGCTGTTTTCTCTGCTCCTTATTCCAATTCTGAAGCACTGCTGCTAAATTAATCTGAACTTACTGGAGGGCCTGGTGGGCCTGGCAAGCCTGGAAGTCCATCCCTGCCTGGACTTCCCGGGATGCCTGAAGGTCCTCTGGGTGCTGTCGCACCACGGTCTCCACGAGCACCTTTGACTGTTGCGTAGGACGGATCCCCTTTTTCTCCCTTCAGGCCTGGAAGACCTGGTTGACCAGCTGAAGCCTACAGACCAAAGGATTTAAAAAAAGGAACATGAATACGCAGAGAAAAGGCTTTGCTTCTTAAAAATGTCATATGAGGACAGGACACAATGACCAGATCAGACAGAATCTTCAGAGGGTTTCCAATTGTATACAGTACCCTGGGGGGAAAAAAAAGGAAAGGTTTGATTATTTTCAACTGTTTCTACTGTCACTACAGCTCCACAGTGGCAAGACAAAACCTGGTAATAGTGACAGCAATCTTGTATGGCATCTGGGAACATTACATCACTCATGATATAATGGGACCCAAGTACCAAATCTTCTTCCCTACTGCTTGGTGTGCTGCACTTACTGACACTGACAAAGATACTCTGAAGACAAAAGACTGGTATCTTTATGGACTAGGATTTTCAAAAGTAAATACTTGCAATGAGCAATGCTCAGCACTTTGGAAAATCCTATTTGTTATGGCTGCTGTTTGATAGAAAACAGAGCTCAACTCTCACTAATATATTTAGCATACAGCAGTTAGGAAGCAGACTGCATCTGTGGTGCACAGCTTTTATAGCTATGAGCAATGATGTGGAAAGATCTCCCTGTCTGATTTTTCAGATCTTCTCTCCATGCACATGTACAACTGCTTCCCCAGCCAGCCCTGTCTTAGGAAGAGCCTCGGGTCTAATCCATGTATGTCTACTTCCAAGAAGCCCTGGGATGAATAACTGTTACTGCTTTTCTCCTAACTGATAAATGTGCAGTTCTCAGAACTTAGGAACTATTTGCTCTCCTAATTTTTATAGCTGATAATATCTCTACTTTCAGTTTCTTTAGAGAGATCGGTTTCCAGGTTGCTTTTTTTTTTTTCAAATCCAAACAAACAGAAGCAACTATGGGGAAAAAAAAAAAATAAGTGTTCTGCTTTCATTACATTCAAGACCAGCAATTGCACATGGGCACTCCTGTAATTCACCAGTACCAACATAAGCTCTTCCTGCCTTACCTGAGGGCCTCGCAGTCCTGGTGCACCCACAGAGCCTGGGTCTCCACCAATGCCCTTGGCACCAGGCACACCAGGGCTTCCTGATGGACCTGGGGGACCTGAGGTGCCTTTTACACCAGCTCTTGTAACCCCTCCATCGCAAGCACAATCACCTGCCTCTCCTGGAAAATAGTCAACACTCCAAACTCAGTGTCATTTGGATAAAGACCCTTTTCAGTTGTAAGAGCTCCAAAAGCAGTATTTGATCCAATTAAGAAAAAGCCGTTCTCATTTGATTTGATTTGACACCTCCTCTGCTCAGGTGATGTGAGTGCCAAGTAAGTGGAGCTCAGGTTTTCTCCAGTTTAATTTCCATCCAATGCCCATCAACAAATAACCATGTGCAGCATGACCCTAAGCACTTCTAGACCTCTTCCCAAAGGTTTAATCTTTCCTCAACAGATGGGTTTAGGAAAGTTTTAGGGAGGTCTTCTGCATTTTTGAAGAGATAGATATCACAGAAAACAGATCCATACTCCCACTCACAGGAGGTTATAATGACCCCCAGCTGAATCTTCCAGGTTACAATGACCCTCTGAATTGTAACTGGCCATGGATCCAAACCAAGTACAGTGATGTCTGCATCATCCCAGCTTTTGCTGCTGGTTCTGTCACACACTAAGACCCAAATGCTCATGATTTTTAGCACAGAGAATAAATTTTTTTCTGTCATTTACAGCCTGTATTGCAAAAAGCAGTGAACAAGATTTTATTTTAAAGTCTCATAGCTTTAAAGTATTACTTACTTAGCTAATTTTCTGTGTATGAGATGTTTATCTCAGGCTTATTGCCTGAGCAGAGTAAGAAGTAAAAATAGGACTTTACTGGCAGTGCTGCGCACAACTCTAAATTGCCAAGGCTATTGGCTCCTTCAATACCTCCTGTGATTTGTCATAAAGACACTTACAACTCATCCCTTAGGATATCAACCATTAATCTTTGAGCCCAATGACTGCTGAAAAGCTCTCCCAAAACAAGAGATAATTACCTTTGTAGCCCTTTGGACCCAAAGCTCCTGGCAGCCCTCTTTGCCCAGGCTCCCCTGGAGCCCCAATCCTTCCATTCAGGATTGTCCCTGGGGAGACTGAAGGGCCTATATGCAGAAAGAAGGCAAGGAAAAGCCATGAGAAAGCTGATTTCCTGCTCATCACTGAACATCAGTTCTGCAACCGGCACAGGATGAAACCGCGGCTGTGGATGTAACACAGGGAGATGGAACTTGGTCCAACGTTTGCTTCTAGCTTCTCACACAGCAAAGCAAAAGCTCTCACAGTGTGGATGCAATGGAGTCTCATTTCATTACCACTGCACTTTTTCAGAGATTTACCAGTTGACCAAAGAACTCACCAAACTGTGGACAGGTATGTAAAGAAGGGCAAATGGCTTTCAGTCAGTGGCTGCAGCTCAGGAAAGATACCAATGGGCAAAAGGGTTAAGGGGACTTTCCCTGTCCCTCTCTTCATGACTGCAGGATTGTTTTCTACATTGCTTTATATGCTGAATAGAATGAAACATAAGCTGATGGAAACAGCAGTGGAAAGCAATCAAACATAATCTAAAACTACACTGTCTGAAAACCCTTCCCCTCCGTGACACCAGCAAGACGGAGTGCTGACCAGCACCGTCTGCTGCTCCATGGAAACAAACTGCAGCCATCAGCTAAACACAGCCACAGGAGCTTTACAGACTCTGCAGAAAAGTGAGCCAGACTTGACTAGCAAACAGTTATTGACAAGAGAACATGTATTTCTTCTCCGCAGAAAATTATTTTATCAGATCATGCTCACTGGCTCCATCACTGGAGCGTTCCCTGTTCTGAAATGTTGGCTCTCAAAAATAAACTAGCTTATGGCAGAATGGTAAAACACAAAGTTTTGTAAAATCAACCCTCATCATGTAATACTCAGTTTCTGAGGAAAACAAAACAATGCACAATTAATCTAATTAGGACATCCATACAAATGAACATGTAAGAACAAAATCCCATTTCCTTAGGTCTGGAAACTGTCTCTTCAGGCATTCTGTCTGACTCCTAGTACCCAAACTACCTGCTCACAAGACAGACATTTACCTCAGGTTTTCATAAGGTCATGTGCTATTCTTTACCTAAGCCAATAGGAGACTAGCCTAGAACTTCAAAGTCTTTTGTGTCAAAAACTGTGTCTACACAACCTTATGCTTCAGTCTCTCAGGAAATCGCTCTTAACAATAATTAGCTCTACTGTCTTACTTCTTAGGAGTGTCTGCTGATATATATATTTAAGTTTCTGAGTTACAATCACAATGAGGCATCAGTCAAACATTTACAATTTACAGATGAATAATCCTTGCTGCCAAAGAACTAAATATATAAATGATTATTTGTCCTGTTTCGTTCTGAATCCAATACAAAAATAGATGCAAAAAACCTACATACGTGGTGAACCAGGCAATCCTGGTGCTCCTGGCAGACCTGGTAAACCACCTCTGCCGGGAGGGCCTGGTAATCCAATTGTTGCTCTTCCTGGGTCTCCCACTTCACCCTTCAATCCTGGAATACCTGGAGACCCTCCAGGGCCCATTCCATCTAGACAGCAATGACACAATGAGCAGCTCTCCAGCAGCAAACACATTGAAGTATTTTTAATGTTAACATTATTACCGTTGTACCCTGAACAGCAATCGTGTTAGCACAGAACAATTTATAATTCTACATCAAGGAAAAGGTAGTAATTGGAGGTACCAACTGGCTCCCATTTACACACTCCTTTGGTCATCCAAAAAACTTTACAGCACTGCATTTAATTCTCAAGGACCAATTAGAAAATTAACTATATAAGACTGAGGAGATTTTATTTTCTGATTTTCTTGGTAGTGCCTTGTCTCTGGATCACTGCAGGCCAGAACTTCTCAGATGACATTCAAGTGAAACAGAAACTTTTGAATGAGATCTTTGATGGGACAAAGAGGCTGCACCACCAGTGGGTTTATCAAGCCAATCTGTTAGCTCTTTATTGCAAATACAAAAAATGATTTTAAAAATTTCAAAAACATTCATTATAATTTAAAATATAGGAAAGGTTCTGCCAATCAGCTCATTCAAAATGGAAATCAAACAACAGCCTCCTGTGTACACTGCCACACCAAATATTCACACATGAAGACTTACCTGGGCTGTAATAATTGTGCCACTAACTCTGTTCCCATCCAAGTCAACACAAGTGGATTCCCTAAGTGTTGCCCTAAGTCCCTGCCTCCCATTTCTCATACAGCAGCCTGCAAATCAGCCAGCTGAAGGAGCAGGGAGAGGCTTGCTCCAATACCTTCACCATCTCCAGGCCACCACCCAGAGACATCTCCACAAACCCTCAGCAAACAGCCTGCCAAGGGCACTCTGCTTTACCTCTCTCCAGGCCTGGAAACCCTGGAGCTCCTGGAAGGCCTGGTAAACCACTGATCCCTTCGTCTCCTGGAGGACCAGGTATTCCTGGGTTTCCCGGGTCACCCGGGGCACCTATCCGACAAAGACGAAAACAAGGAAGAAAATCTCATGAGAATTTCTGCTGAAAGACTGTTCAGTCAATTGCTGTAGTGGCCACTGATCTCATGGATAACAAAGGCTGCCAAGCTGTGAGCAGAAAGCCTGTTAGTCAAAGTTAATA
This sequence comes from Origma solitaria, assembly GCA_013397895.1. NCBI lineage: Eukaryota > Metazoa > Chordata > Aves > Passeriformes > Acanthizidae > Origma > Origma solitaria. The sequence goes on from VZRL01002075.1 coordinate 3,725,776, forward strand.
ATAATGGGGAAAACTCCTCCTGAGTTGTTACAGAGGTTGTTTCAAACTTGACTACATGCGAAGGAGAAAGACTAGGAGAGACCATATAATTTGTCCCCTTACCTGTATATCTTCAGAGACTGTTCCCATCCAGGCCTCTATCAGCTGTGGCATTAATAAGCTAATTTTCTCAACAATATTCTTACCACACAGGACAACAAATAATAGCAGAATGACATTCAGAGCACCCTTTACCAAGCAACACCAAGAAGCCATTTTTCCTTGGTACACTGAAGACAGACTCAAGTATATCTACAGAGCAGACACAGCACTTGCTCATGCTCACACACAGTCTGTCTCCCAGGCAAGACATTTCATTCTGCCTTGAAACACATCATTCTGCAATGTGGGGATGAAAAGCTTTCTGTAAATTCTGAAGTTATAAACAAAGGACTAAACATATGTATCCAAACAATATAGAAATTAAAGGAAAAATAACAAGGGATGGATTAGACTCAATATACAATGTGAGAAAGTAGTAAAATATAGTAAGAAAGAAAGTTGAATCAGAAAAAATGCTTTAGATGAGCTCCAAAACAAAATGGAAATGTGTACCTGAAATGACTACACCTTCCCTGTCAATAATGACAGGAGGGCCTGGGGGACCGATGTCACCTAATTCACCCTGTAAAGAAAACAGATTCACACCACATTCAGATGGGTGATGGCGAGGAGGCTGCTTGTCAGGAAACAGACTGTGTTATGGTACCAATGTCAGTAACCATTCACTGACTAACCATCTTTCTTTGTCTTGCTGAAGAATTCACTTTGTTCTGCTATTCATAATCATCTGTGGTCCTGACTTACATCATTCCTGTCTGATGAACCTGATGGCTGCTTCAGATAAGATGGCTGCTACTATCAAGCTATCCTCTGGAGGTCTCCAATTTCCTCACTAGGAAGCACAGACATGTATATACAATGTGTACTGGAGACCAGTTATGTCAGCACACTGACCAGTATCAGGGAGGTATTATCTGTTCACTCTGTGGTAAAAGCTGCTATGAGCTATCTCATTTTAAAAAGCATCTGCTGCCTTGGAATACTGAATTTCAGTAAGAGAAGCATACAGAAAAATGGATTCTTTCAAATGCTCATCCAGGTAGAACAAGCAAGTTGTGACAAACTGCAGTGTCATTCCTTCCTCTCACTGACACTTTCAAAGAGTATCAGATCCTCTCTGAAATCGCAAGTGCAAAATCTGACTCTTGTCCAAACTGCCATAATACTTACCATATAAACACCAGTGAGCCAAGGCAGTGCACACTTTGTTGCTTCTTCCAGTAATACTCCTCTGTACATAAGCTTCTACTACTACTTCTTCCATGTGCTCTGCACAAAAAATCCCTTCAGTACTTGCATTTTACAAGTCTGCAATCTTGGTGGCAGATCAGTGTTTTCACAGCAAACTATCTAATAATTTTCCACTCAGTTTCCAGCTGTCTGACTGCCCAAGTTGTAAGATACCCAGAAAATGTTTGCTATGCATCACCTATCCCCAGCACAAGAAACTGAAGATGTTCTCAGGCTTGTCAATACTTGTAGATCTGTGATCCAAGACTTCAGATAGCCTTGGCAACTATCTTAACATGCACTTACTTCCACCTAATCTTGCCTCGACAGTCCAATAAATATGGCATTGGTGTAAGGATAAAGGAGACCAGAAAGGCTACACCTACAAGTCATGAAGCTGCATGACTGAACACTGAAAAAGTATTAAAATACCTGAGTGTTCACAGCTCAGCAACCACTCATTTTTATGCTTAACAATAAAGTAAACAAGGAACTGAAACATACTGAAAATTACAGCACTATAGGGGCAAACAGGAGGTTTGACTGGAGCAATGATACTTATTTATTCATGTAAATACCTTCAGAAACACAATGCTTTAGTGAGAAGTTACCTTCATGCCTTCAACTCCATCCAGTCCTGGATAGCCTGGAACACCTGGGTGACCCTGCAAAATTACACAGGGGAACAATGACACACAGTGAGACAATAAGTGGCATTATTTTTTAGCTGAAACATCTGCAGAGCCTGGACTTATATCACAAACCCAATTTTTTGTCCTACTTGAAGAAGAAATAAAGGAAGAGAAAACTGATGGCATCAATTTCTCAGCACTCACAAAATACCAGAGCTCCTTCAGGCCTCCTTGTGCTGTGAAGATGGTGAGAACTCATGAGCAGGGTGAGGGTGTGTAAATCAGGAGAACACCTAGGAGTTCTCACAGAACTGTAGAAATGCTTGTAGAATGAAGAGTCTAGAACATTCTTTTCCTTGTCCCACACATTTTCCCTCCACTCTTTTCCCCTTCTAACAAATTATTGGCACCAAAACATTTAAAGCAACACTGGGAGATGCCAGTAACTCTGGCTCCCCATTTCCTGGTAGCATTCTCAGGGACACCAAAATTCCCCTTCTGGGTGTCTGACTGGAAATCTAATGTTTCTGTTGGGTAACATATCCAAACTGGTCCAATATAGATTTCAAATCCCACTGCCACTGCTGACAAAATGGGATATTCCAAGATCTCTGGAGCAGGGAACTTTAAATCTTGCCTGCGATTCTGAAGCCCTGGGCTGCTGCAGCCCCCCATATACCTCACATACAGTATTGCTGAGAAACGCGTCACACAGGCCTTGTTTTTAATGATATAATTTTAATATATAGATGTGAATTAGATCATACTGGAGAGACCATCACCTGTACTATATTTTGAAAAGGATATACATTAAACAAAATACAGAAGAAAGTGACTGAACACACAGGGTGAACCAGGGAGACAGTTCAATGGATCTACAGTTTTTCATGGACTTTCCCACAGCTTAACCACGTCAATAAGGCAGGTGTATTTATCCATCAGACAACCTGGAGCTACCAGATAAGGAAGTCAGTAGCTCTTAAGCAGTTAGGGAGCTTCTGTAACTCTAAGCACAGTAAAAAATAAAATTAATTTCACCTTTCTCCCTGGGATTCCATCAGATCCATCCAGTCCCAAAAGACCCTAGAACAGCAAAGAAATTGACTTTTAGAGGCTCCTCCTCAGCTTGATCAGGCTTCAAATATCTCAGCATCAAAGAATGAAAAGTTAACATTTTCAAAAGGAGAAGCTACCACTGCTTTTCTTATCTCTCAATTGTTAACAGTCACAATGGAAAGAATTTAACAAAATAACTTATAAAACAGTCTTGTCTTAAAATTTAACCATTGTTTTTTGAATTGGTAGCTCAAGTTAAGGAAGTCCTGGTGTCTCAACTTATTAGGAACTTAGGTGTTACTCTGTAATCATAAAACCAATAAATCTTAGTGCGGTCAAGACTTTCTATCCAAGGATTTATTCTGCACACACAAAACAGAGTATCTTGGTCATCCAGTTGAGTAGGAGCACATCTCTGCAGGGAATGAAGGCCCACTTCATGTGTTTGACACCAGGCATTTAAGGACTTTGTAAAGTTACCTACCCTGCCACCCGGTAAGCCAGGCACACCTTTTTCTCCTTTTTCTCCAACACCTCCAAAGCCCTGAGGAAAAATGTCAGCATTAAATCTGTGGTCTGGTTGGAATTGAACAGCACATCCCTAAGTAAAGTGAACACAAACCCATTTATAAATAAAAACAGTACAACAGAGAAACAAAGGGCATTGACTGTTTCTGCTGGGCCTACTTTGTCCCAGAAAGAAAACTTGAATCAACCAGACTTGGCAGCTTGTGCAGCACAGTACCTTTTTATTCCTCAGGACTTCCATCCATTTAAACCATAGCACATATTTCAGTAGCAACTGCAAGTGACCCCATGTTATAGACAGCAAAGACCTGCCAGCGCTACCCTGTATTCTATTCTACACTGAGAAATTATTCCAAGTCTCATTTCTTAACAGCAGCAGCTCAAAGGAAAGCTCAGAGCACGCTTTTCCCTTCTAAAGCCCAAGAGTGACTCAAAACTAGCATTTTCACGCTCAACATTTGGAAATGCTTGGTGGTTTTCCCAGTCAGCAAGAAGTATCAAATCCAGAGATAGAACACCAGGATTTAATTTCAGCAAGAGTTACAGCAGTTAAGCAATTTTCAGGCTTCAGTCTTAAAATATCTTACGGTTGTGGTTAAGCTTGCACATATGTTCAATTTCACCAGCTTCAATGGGTCTCTTGTGATGAATAAAGCTAAACATGCTCATAATGGAACATGTCCAGAAAGGCTAATAACAATCTGTGCTTCATGCACAGGTTTTTCTCGCACGTATTTCTCCTAAGAACATCTGTACATTGAAGAAACTGGCAAACAATTTATCTTATTAGTCAGACGTTCCTAAAAATATTTATTCCCCAAACTTATTGAAACAACCTCTGTTTACAAAAGGTTTTAAGCTGGGAAATAGCTCTCTGGAGCCCAGGGATAAACTGTTTTTCTTAATTCATATAGAGAAGATGCTACACCATGCTGAGTTGACGAGTGCTAACACTAAACAGCCCATTTTAACTGGGTGTATATGGACAGACAGAAAGACCTGCATGTGCTTTACAGCTTTAAAGTAAAATAACAAAAGATATGTTTAGATATAATTAAAGGGGGAAAACTAGGATTTTAAAAAATGTCTATGGGACAAGGAACACTGCCATCAAGTGGCCACGCCACGGGTAGAGCCCTGTGCAGGTCTCTGCAAACAGCAGGCTGCAGGTACTGAAATCTTGGCAGCTTTGTAAATCTGTAGCACAACAGCATTATCGGTTTTGTATCTACAGCACAAAAAGCTATCAGATTACAGTTACACTCTTCAAAAAGTCTTGTGAACATTTTTATCAGATTTTCAAAGTTCTCTGGTGCCTAGAAACTCCTGTAGAGACCTTGTGAGCTATTCAGAAGGTGTTGAACCACGTAACCCACATCAGGCACATGTTAAAAACACTCCTTTGTCCTTACCGGGATGCCAGGCAATCCTCGGTCTCCAGGGAATCCTTGAGGACCTGGCTCACCCTGGCAAGGGGGAAGAGACAAACACAATAAATCATTGTGCCTGTGGAAGCAAGACTTTCCCCTATGCACCCACCATGCTCCTGACACCTAAAGTAAGGCTGTGCAACTTGTTTGTCAGCGAGCACACTGGGTTTGTGTCCCCATGTGCCAGATCAAGTGTCTCAGCACCGTGCTGGTGCATCCTCTGGCCACTTCTCAGGGCTTCAAACACCACTGCCTGGGAGCTGCTGCTCCACTGTGCCCAGCTGCTATGAGCCAAACTGGAAGCATTTCATATCGGCATCTAGGAAAGCGGGACATGCACAGTGCTTCATGAAAACCAGCAAAATAACACATGGTGAGACAGCAATGTTTTCACAACTGTGCTTACAATCTCCAGAGCGAGCCCAAAGGAATGGGGTTTGTTTGAGCCTCACCTCACGTTAATGTAACCCCACCAAGTATGAGATTCTCTCTCAAGACTTTACACAGGGGCTAAGGCAAGCTCAGACCAGACTCCCAAATCAGCTTGTATAAGTCCCAGATTAATTCAGTATGCCTAAGTTTCATGTGTCTAGACAATCCTTAACTCGAGGTCCACACAGCTTTTATTAAAACGCTGACGACCTAAAGACACATCTCAGTAATAACAAAGTAAAGGTGAAAAAAATCAGATTATTTCAGAGTAGTGTGCACCAATGCAAAAGAGCTGGAGATTCCATTTATTTTCCTAAACTGATTTTATTTGCTTCATCTGACACAATTCCACAGGTCCAACAAAAACAAACTACAGTTCACTTATTTTTAGGATTAATGATGAAAGCCTTTAAATAGCTTCCAGATTTCTCCTTCTGAGAGGTGTGTATTCTCTAGTGGTCCATAATGCTCTGAGCTATGAATATTTTTATTCAATAACCACTTGACAGATAAACTGGTACATAAAATTATTTTGATTTGGAAACATAATAGCTCTCACTGTTCAGTAATTTTGTTCATTCTTGAATAAAAAAGCATGGAGAGGGAGAGGGTTTGCAAACTGAATTCACAGACCTTTTCTCCTTGCTTCCCCTTTGGAAATCCCATGAATTCCAGTATTCCAGTGGATGGTGGGGGACCTGGAGGCCCAGGCAGCCCCACATCACCCTGTTGACAAAAGAGAAAGATATTAACATAGCAGACCATGTTTGGTTTTCTATGGAAGTGGCCCACAAATCAGTAGAAAAACCACTTTAATTATATCTCATGTATATAAATCTGTCTGCCTGAATGCTGGCATGGGAGTTCGATCATGGGTATCAAAAGATCAGATGGAAAATCAGGATGAACAAAATGCATCTGTTTCCAAAGCCCTGTGGATATAAAACATAGCAAGGAAGAAAAAAAAAAAAAAAAGGCTCAGCTTTTGAACCAACAGGAAAACATTCCAGAAAAACTTTGGGGAGAAATACAAAAGAAGAGAAGGAACAATTAGAACTGTAGAATGCTGAGAACTGATTTTAACATCAGCAGAATCAAGTCCCAGATTGTGACCTTTAAGAAACCCCATTTTGCCCATGTACATTCTGGCATAGACTGCAGGACACCCATTTAGGACAGTGAGACTATAAATCACACACCAGTTGACCCAAAGAATGTAATGAAAGCCAAGAAGAATGAAGTCAGAGGAAAAACTCAATACAAGAGGTGATGGCCCAAAGAAACTGAAAGGTGGAGATTCAAATGATGTCAAAGGACCTCGTGTCTTGATAACTATGAAAGTACTGCACTGACTCGAGATTTTCCCCTTCTTCCTCTTCACCCAGAAAAATCTCCCATCCCTTTTAGTGTACCAATAGATAAGTAACCAGCAAGATTCTTTAGTATTTGAACTGTCAGTCAGTCCAAGAGAAAAAAAGAAAAAGGAAAAGAAGAAAATGCTAGAATCTAGCTGCTTTCTAGAGAATCAAGTTATGATGGAACTCTGGAGTATTAGTTCATGCTCTTTCCAAAATAGAACAAGTTTCACTTACCTTTTCTCCTTTCTCTCCTTGAAAGCCTAATCCCATGTTACCCTAGGAGAGAAAAAAAATCATGGATGAATGAATAATAAAACATCAACAACACCATAACTATCATCTAGACCCACAGCACTGTTAAGCCCCCAAAAATTAGCTGTAAAAAGAGAACAGAAAAAGTAGGTACTTACTTTTGGACCTGGTGGCCCAGGGGGACCCACTGGACCCTAGACATAAACAAGATCAAGATTTTATTCCTTCTGAATTAATTAGAATGCAAACGATCAGAGCAATGCTGGGATCTGCAGTGGTACCTGAACTTTCTTGCCTCCAAACCAAAAGCAAGACAAATACTCCCAAGTCTTCACATCTCTAATAGAACAGCCCTTTGGCACCACGGTTAATTAAGAAAAACTTCAACTTTCAACCAACAAAGACGTTGGTTTGGTTTTTGCCTTTGCCCAATAGAAATTTTCTTGTAGGATCTGAGGAATCTTACCTGCAAACCTGGTAATCCTATAGGGCCTGCAGGACCTATTGGACCTGGAAAACCTTTTGGGCCCTATAAGAAGAACAGAGGTCAAATAGAGACTGTGCAGCATTTACCCCATCAAACCCCACCCAAAGTGAGTCTCAGGAAACATTAAGTAATATCCCCTAGTTAAGTATGCCAATTTAAATATGAAAACAACTTATTTCAGATGATTAGATGTATTTTGAAAATCAAAGTTACAGAGTTCAATGGTAGAAGGGAGTTTGATTTGAAAAAGGAATAATGAGATAGATAATAACAAAAATCCAACTTCCTCTACCATAATGTGGATCAACTCACACCCTTACAAAGCTAGAATTGTTCACACTACTGGTATCACACATGTAAATACATTTCCAACTAATTTGAAAAGGATCCTTGAGAACCAATACCTGGGTGTACCTATTTAATATTCTTTAAAACAATTATTTCCCATATTAAATAACTTACAGGAACTCCATCCAATCCAGGAAGACCATTTTCACCCTAAAAATTATAAATGTATGAGTAAAAATTATGGCAACAAACTATAAGGAACACCAAGCTTTGTATAAATAGAAATATTTGCTGTAAGTTAATATTAGAGTAAGTGTAAATGGGAAAGTATCTGGAAATCTGTGCTTCCATATTTGAATTGGATAATGGAGACCTCTAGAGAAATTAGAACCATTTTATTTATGTGTAACAAGAGAAAATAAAGCGGCATTAAAAAAATATTAATTACAAAAAGACTGGAAAATACACTATAAAAACTTCCATTATATGACTGCTATAAAATATGCAAAAGCATATAATCATAGCATAAAATTATCTTTATTTTCCATAAATAAATAAATAAATAAATACCTATTTAACTTTTACCAACTTATGAGTGTATTTAATGTGCACAGAATTTTAGGAGAGTTCCTAATTTTGATCAGCGAAGTCATTTTGACCAAGCATTATTCCAAGTTCTGAGAGTATTCTGTGTTGTCATTAATGAAGTTATTACAAGGCCTTTTCCACAGCTCTGCACTCAGACACTCAGGACTGACACCACGAGCAATCGAACCTGCAGTATCAGCCCTGTAATCTGTGGGACATCAAAGCTTTTTGTATTGCATTTTCTCCTATGTGATGACAAGTCTTACCTTCATTCCTTTAAGACTGCCTTGAGCAAAAACAGGTTCCCCTTTAAGGCCTTTTGGGCCAGGACGACCCTGATTTTAAAAACAAAAAAAGAGAGGAGAAAAAAAAGGTAAAAAATAAATGTCTGGGAAAATAGTGCGTTAGTTTTGAAAGAATTTCTAATCAGCATAATGAACAAGGCAAACTCATGGCTCCAGTAAACTGTAAAAGTACCAGTGATCCTTTGTCAGAGAAGCTGTGCTATTATGAGAACTAGAGACTTCCTGCAGCTTTAGTAAAACAAGGTTCTGCAAACATTTTCTCTAGTATTTTCCTGTTTATATTAGATTTCCCTTTTATTTTAGGCCTTTGACAACTTTAGATCCTATTTGAACCTGTTTGACATGGTGCAACTCCCCTGTTCATATAGACATCAATGCCATTTAGAGGGACCTTGGCAGGCTGGAGGGATGGGCCCATGTAAACCTCATCAAGTGCAAGCAACTGCAACTGGGCTGGGGCAATCCCAGCCATGGATTCAGGCTGGGCAATGAGTGGTTTGAAAACAACCCTGGAGAAGCACTTGGGGGTACCTATGGATGAAAAACTGAGCTGTTACTGTGGGTTTGCAGCCCAGAAAGCCACACATATCCTGAGCTGCATCCAAAGCAGCGACGGCAGCAGGTGGGGAGGGGTGGATTTTATCCACAGGATCTTCATTTTATCTTCAGAGTGGGTAAGAAAATCGAGCTCTAACAATGCTAATAAACTTAGGGTTGTTTGGGCTCTTCCTAAGCACTTGGCAGGTACTTCTCCAATAATGTCACAAAAAGCAAATCCTGGTTTAGAGACTAGAGAACACCGCATTCAAGTTGGGACGTACAGGCAGTCCAGGTAGGCCAGGAAATCCGTCTGGTCCAGAAATGCCAGGACTCCCTGAGGTACCATTGCAGCCATCGAGGCCAGGGAGGCCTCTGGGTCCAGACTGCCCAGGATGACCCTGTGTAAAGGGAAAAAGAGAGAATGACCGACAGAATCCATTATTTTGTTAGTAATATTATTGTCCCCAGAAAATTGGTATCTTCCTTCCAAACGGCAACACAAACCAAAAGAATTGCGTAACTCCCAAGCAAGCTCAGTGTATGGCAGACTGCAACAGAGTGAGCTTCTTCAGCCAGCTTTGTTTATCCTCCCTGAAGGTTAAATCCTAGAACATTGGCTGCATTCATCCCATTACCTTTTTCTCCAAGGGATAGTTTTCTGGAGTACATAACTTGTGCATGAGTAGGTCCCAAAAGGGCGATACTCATCCCACAGCAGTGTGAGCCATATGGAATATAACACTGTCAAACAGCACACAAGGGCGCACCTGGCACCAGGAATGGAAGCTGCTCATGTGAAAGCAAGGGCAGAGGCAGACTCAACAATACTGAGCATTTATAATTCCAATCTGCTTGGAGTTTCAGTGACTTCTCTTCCTCTCCAGTGTGGATTCTTTCTTTTAATAGATCAACAGATGTTAAAGCTCCAGCATCAGGCCATTCAAGAAGAACAGTTTTATTTGTTATATTAAACACAAGACCTTAGGCAAAGCAACTGGGAGAAAGATCCAATTAAACTAACAACATTTTTTAAAAAGTACTTGTAATGGTCAATTATTAATCAAGCAGAGCAAAATGCAATTGTACCTAATTCTGATTTCACACCTCTTTTGCCCTGGTATAGCTCTACTCATTTGACTGGAGTTTACTCAGTGTGATACTAGTGCAAAGGAGATCAAAGCTGGAGACTTCAGGTACTTTTTCTTCAGTGCCATATGAGCATGTGAGGGCAGAAGCAGAAATGTCAGTCACACTGCCCAGGTTTCAAGCAGCTCCTTACTCTATACTGCTTTTCCTGTAAATGAGCCCTGTAGCACTCAATGACATTGTTTTAAGGCAAGAAGAAAAATTAAATTTATGGAGATAGTACAAGTGACTTGACAATTCTCTCTCTCCCCTCAGTACACGGTGATCTTGACTCATCCCAAAAGTACTTTCGTTTGATCCCAGAGATTCATCCTTAAGATATGGCACTAAGCAAGTTATGACTCACATTAGGAAAGTAAAAAAAAATAAACATGGATAAAATGGAGATAAAGCAGAACATTAACAATCCTTCACGCCTGACACTTAAAATAAAACACACTTGCAACACTAAAGGTCTTCCCAGTCCAAGCCAATAGCATATGCTCTGACCAAACTCAATGAGAACTTTGCAGTAATGTAAAGCCTTTTATCTAAGGATCTTTAAATCCCTTGCAAAAATGTGGGAATGATATAATCTTAATTTTATAGATGGGAAGCTCGGTTCACACAGTAGCAGAATGACTTTCTCAAGGATGCAGAGCAACTTAGGCCATAATTATGTAAATACTCAAGCTGATCACTGGTCTCAGCTGCTGCCAGGAGGGCTATTGCACACTGCTGCTTACACATACCTCCTCCCTCTGCTGGCAACGTAGGAAACAAACATAGCAGAGAAATAACTGTTCTGTTTCTTAATGGGGTTAATTTTCAGTCAGATGAAGTCCTTGGTCCAGCTCATTTGGCAACAGCATTGAGATTTGTACCAACAAAATCGAGAGAGACCTGATCTGCTTTCTGTCAGTCAACAAGGTACAAACTGAACGAATGTCAAGTGTGTCTCAACTACAGGATTGAGGCAGCTCACCCAGACAAACATAAATTTGAGATTTAACAAGGCATGGAATGAAGTCATCCCAAAACATTACCATCAGGGTCCATTGCATCAACAGCATCATCAGCTGCTCTGATGATTAAAGTCTATTTGTCAAAATACCCACACGTGGTGTGAAAGCAGGGACTTGCCAGACCCTGGTAAAGCAACAGGAGTAGGCTGAAGCACCAATTTATTGCCACTTACATTTGTCTCTTAGAAATTATTTAATTAATTTGGTCCATGCAGGATGTCATAGCCTAGAGCATCAAGTCACTGACAGGGCAGGCAGTGGCTGCAGAGGGAGGCCAGAGCTGTCAGTGTCTACCAGGTCTTTCACTTTGTTTACAGCATCAACAAAACCAGAAGCTATGTGGGACAAGTGCACATGTATCTGGTTACAGCACAAGGTTTAGTGAAGCTGAAAGGGGCAACATCTGCCCCTCAGAGGGAGACAACAGGGAGCCAAGCTGCTCCAGCTTTAGTGCTGGCTGAGAGCCAGCCTGTGCCAGGCAGCTGCTGGCTGAGCCATGTCCTGGGAAACGCTTTGGGTGAGATCTCCTAACTCTCAGACCAACACAGCCTGTAAGTGGCCCAAAGGGCTTTGGTATCCTCTTAATGTGTGAGTAGGGCTCACAGAGAGAGGACACAAAGTATGCTGATCACAGTGATTTCTTATGTGTGCTAAATAAATCTGTGCCCCTGTCACTTAATCCCATGGCATCCATGTCTGTGGTTCTGAGCCAAAGCATGACACAGACTGACACACAGGCACACACACATACACACATTCTGTCTCTTTTGCTTTATGAAAACAATCCACAGGATTTCCTACTTTATAGCTAATCTGCAATCAGAGTTCATGTTTTGTTTTAAGACCCCTACCTGAGGAGATACTGAACACCCACGACTGACTTCCTTGAGAGTTGCTAAGTTCTGCCTTAAAAGAACCTTTTTCCCAGGGGTTTAAAATACTGATTTAAAGAGCTGTTTTGGCCTGAAAAAGTGGTGGTTAATAGTTTCACTGCTCTCACCTCCTCTAATTCCTGTTTTGGCAGATGTGCCAATTGAACACAAGCACCTCAACTGACTAAGGCAGAAGACTTTCACAGGGTTTACTTAGAGTGATTAGTTTACAGATCTGAGTTAAAACATAGGTTGGAGAGATGCTTGTGCTCTCTGTTCTCACAAAAGGAGACATTCGGAGTGAGACAGATAAGGAAACTTGAACTGGTTATCTGGGCCCTCCTTTATCTGACTCTTGCTTCTGCACTGACACTGTGATCCCAAGGGGCCTCTTTTCTAAATCAAACAGCACAAAGGCCATCCCAACCGGAGAGCTCAACGAATATTTAAAAACAGAGAAACAAATGCAATTAAGGGTGAATACAAAACTAATTGAATAAACAGTTTCATGGGTTGCTGCTACAGCAAATGGCCTTTCTACAGCCATTGCCAAGTGGTTGCATTTACTCTAGGAAGATCACAAAACTGCCTCCTCATATAGCTCTGGCTTTCATGGCACAGAGAAGGGCTCACTTACAAAAATATTTCCTTCTAGAACTCCTTGGACAGCTCACGAAAAGCTATATACATGTCTCAGCTCCAGTTCCAGCCTTTGCCAGAGGAGTCCTTGAATCTTGTCCTATAGAAAAAAATAAACTTCCCAAGTAGGGCTAAGGATTTGAGGGTTTGTCCTACAGCACGACATGAAAGTCTAGCAATAAACACATGTAGCTGCTGTATTTACTAGGTTAAAGAGATTAGTCAGGCCAGCTGCAACAACATGATTTACTTGCCACCAGCATTCTCCAAGGGAACTCTGTGGAATACCACTTCCCTTAAGGTCAACAGTGGGATTCCCCTCCGAATAACACGGTCTTGCCCATGGCCATGACTAAACTACACCTGCCCACACTAACATAACTGCATACTACAAAGAACCTCTCTTCATATTTAGATGTGCAGGGATAGCAATATATTTTTACTTCTCTCATCTATCAGACACGCACGTGCTCTCTCCTCTGCTCTGCATTTCACACATCCACATAAAGTGCCTACACTTGTAAACACTTCACAAAAAACCTAAGTTACTCCCTACCCTGAAGTGTAACGGCAGATGTAAAAATATTTACTCAAGCAGTGGTGGTTGCTATTTTCACCCAACAATGGAAGCATTTATTTCAGTGTCTATAATGTGAACTATATGAACTAGTTTCCCTTTCCCCTTTTTCTGCCCTGCAGTTGGGGCACAGAAGACCCACAGTGTTGAGCACTTTGCTGTTCATGACCAGCAAAATCTGCCTCTTTCGCATTCACCCACTGGCAGAATGTTGCAAAGCACAGTAGATCTGCATATGCTGGAGGCTTTGAATCCTCTCATCTGCCTCCCCTGCTCTCTCCTTGGAATGCCTGTCACTGCCAAATACCTGGCAATGGCTGCTGCTCTATCTCTGCCTCCCCTCATTGTCGGGAATCCCCTTTCTCCAGAGCCTCATCTGAAAAATACCCTGAGAACAGCATGTTCCCACAGCGTGTTCAATTAAATTAAGCATTATGGGAACAGCTTGTTCTCTTCAGACCTAGACAGTTGGCTGGTGGTAAAAGAAAAAAAAAAATAGCAGCAAGGGAGTAGAGCAGGAGAGAAAACAGGGAAGGATGAGCAGAGGGGGAGTGAAGGACAAGGGCCAGGAAGGAACTGGAATCAAACAAGCTCATTTCCAAGGCCAACTGTGCATTTTCAGCCAATCTATCACAACAATTCAGTTTTTGATAGGAAGTAAGAAAACACAGCTCAACTGTTGGAGCTCCTGGCCAGCTGAGAAAGCAGGAAAGATGAGAAAGAGTATAAGCATAGTCTGAAGCCACACTGATACACAGGATGAAAAAATGTAATCAAGAAAATAAAAAGAATTTTAATATCAGAAGGAGAAAGCAGGATGAGCTAAATAATCTAGAAAGAGCAAGGAACTTTGGGACAACTTGTAAAGCTGATCGAGTTAAAATTCTCATGATGTTCAACAAGATATCTTTACAAATATCAGTGGAGAAATCAAAGCAAAAGAAAGCTGGCCAAAACACTCTAGGCACCTAACCTTTTGTAAACTGTCACTAGAATATAAAATTCTAGAGAATGAAAGAAACAAAAAATTCCTGATGAGCAGGGAAAGTGGTTACCTATCTGTCACCTGATCTAAACCAGAACTAGAACCTAGAAGAGAAGTAAGGATTATCTGGAGGGCCTCAGCCCTCATCACTGCTTTCATTCATCTCATAGCAAAAGATGGTTGAGGGAGACAATGATGCAAAGGATCACCATGTAACTCAGGCTCACTTTCTGATATGTATCAACTTCCTATTATCCTACAAGAGGATCCAAACCTCTTACAAAACAGCATGGAATCACCAGGAAGATGAACAAACACGGCCATTTTCCTCCAGAGAGAAGCAAGCAATTGCAAGGTACACTATGCATGTGCTAGGACAGGCTAATCATGTTCAGGTGCTTTTGGTTGAGATTAACATTCTGGTGATTTATATTTAGATACGCAAACTTACTGGGATCCCATTGATGCCCTGAAATCCCGGAACTCCCATTGGACCCTGAAGAAAAAGAGTACACATTATATTTCACTTCATCAGTCTGTATATTTCAGTTACCTGTGATATTTTTCACTGCAACACTTTCAGTCTTGGACTTCTGCTTTCAAAACCAAAAGCAGCAAACTATCTCCTGCAGATTCTCTCTGACCACAGGGGTCAGTGAAGATAGGAACTGAGGGTCTGAGCTTGACTGGATGCCAAATGAGTGTTTCAGGAATGTTTTAATCAGGCAATTTAAAGTAAAAATATAATCTCCTACTGCACATCTGGAGAAAACAAGATGCCAGTAAGATAAATAATCTAGTATAAACTTAACCCTTGACTTTCCAAGAATTTCAACAGGACCTACATATTTTTCTGTCTATACTTGGATAGGACCCCCAGAGATATACAGACCACTGCATTAACTTCAGACTGCCCAAGTTGCAAGTAATTACCACACTTTGTTGCTCTGCTCTGGATAGTATCAAAACAGACTATGTAAGCAGAATATCCAGCCTAAGTAATTCGTGATTAGGAAAGGTAAAGTATATTGCTCCCACAAGGAATGAAGAGAGAGGATCTTATGGCATGTTGGTATTGCATATGCATCATTTAAGTGGACAGAAACAGTTCTGGAGTAAATGGTTTCTTTTCAGGGCAAAGAAATTGTTTCCAATCTTGCACATTGCATTTATTGACACCTACACCTTAGGGGCTACTCCATTTAATATGACGTAGTTTATTGTATCTGCAAAACCGAACGGCAGATTTCATTTAGTACCCATTCTTTTTGCTTTTCTAGGCACCAGTTCACAATCTTCTACACAGGAACCAGCTTCACATCTCCTTGAACAGAGTGTGAATAACACCCATCTACCCCATGGCATGTAAAGTGACAGACTACTTGCAACAGAAATACTCATTTGGCTGTGGTACACCTATCAGGATGGCTACACTGTTCAGCAGCCTTAGGATCTGTATTCTCATTCAGAAACAAATGCAGACAATTCTCTAAAGATACTGTTGAAATGCCATTGTATTTTTACCCCTGGACAGATAGCCTAAGGTTATCTTATTCCCTCAAAAATACATACAAGGTCAAAAAACAAGGACACAAAAGTCACTGTTGAGCTTACCTTGTCACCTTTCTGTCCAGCTGGTCCAGGAGGGCCCACTGCTCCTCTCTCACCTTTTGCTCCTGGCAAACCTTCTGGGCCAGTAAATCCAGGTGCTCCTATTGGTCCTTGAAGCCCAATCGGTCCTGGTCGACCCTAACATACAATAAAAATAAGTCAATGCACCATGTTCACAAACTCCTCTGTAATTACTCTTTCAAACTCAATTTTTAATTAAATTTGATGCCTCTCTGAGTAGTCAGGACATCCTGAAGTCTTCCTTGTCCATTCTCAGACAAAGACTGCCCAAAATTGCACACAGGACTTGAGGTGGGGGCCACATCAGCACAGAACAGAGGACAACCACCTCCCTCAACCAGCTGGTGATGATGTGCTGAATCATTAATGCTGAAAAATTCCTCCAAGACCAAGTCCAACCTTTGACTGAATACCACCACACACACTAAACCATATCGCCGAGTGCCACATCTGTTCATTTTTCAAACACTTCCAGGAGTGGTGGTGACTCCACTTATGTTCCAGTTCTTAACCACTGTTGCAGCGAAGAATTTTTTCCTAATATCCACCCTGAGTCTCCCCTAGCACGACTTGAGGCCATTCCCCTTGTCCTGTCGCTGGCTGCCCGGGAGAAGAGGCTGATCCCCACCTCACCACAACCTCCTTTCGGAGAGCTGTAGAAAGCCACTGAGCCTTTTTCTCCAGGCCAAAACCCCCATCTCCCTCAGCCGCTTCTCATCAGCCCTGTGCTCCAGACCCTTCAGCTGCGTCGCCGCCCTTCTCTGGCCGCGCTGCAGCCCCTCGGTGCCCGGGATTCCAGGGAAAGCCTTCGTCCTGTTGTTCCCTGAAGATGGCGAAACGCAGGAAGGGCACCGCGGCGAGGCGCTGCAGCGCCGGGCGCTGCCGGCAGATGGCGCGGGCCCCGCGGGGATCCCATCCCGGCGGGCGCTGCCGGCTCGGCAGATGCCCTCGGGCTCCGGACACCGCCCTGGGCTAAGGTGTTCGCTCTTCCCTTCTGCTCCTTGCGGAGACAGCGCCAAAGAGAGCAGTCCAAGGCCCCAAAGTAGCAGCAGAAAGTGCAGTTTGTGGCTATGCTTTATGCTGCCAAGGCGATCAGTGGATTACACAAATTACCCGCGCAAAGAATCAAGCTTACACTAAAAGATGTGTAGATGTGTAAATGGAGGAGGAAGATTTTTTTTTAAAACCCCACACCGCATAAATTCCCCTCCTTTTAACTCTCATGTCCATGGAAGTGTGTTTCCCTGCTATTTCCCTAACTCCGTAAAACAGCAGAAGGAATGTAGCTCCCTGCTGCAAGTGTTTTAGTCATCTCAGCTGGAGACATACAAAGTCCTGACTCCATGGCTTGGCAGGTAAAAGACTTTTACAGTTAATTTAAAAATGCATTGTTACACGTTTAAAATCAAGCAAAGTGAGACAAACAGTAATTGATATTAAAAATTCTTTTCCTGGGATCATTTTTAGTACCTGTTCAGGCTAAAATATTTTTTCCCATATACTATGTGTCTTCACTGCTGGAGCAGTTTTCTTTTAACTGCAACAATTCTCCCATGTCACTCTTTCTGTTGTGATTCTTTCATCCTGGCCTTTTAACTGAGGTCAAGTGCATGTTTGATATTTCATACCTTTTCTGTCTAGACACTGTCCACAGTGCGCACTTCCAGAGGCACAGACTCACATCCAAAAATGCTTTTCTGTTGATTATTTTTAACTTTCTTCACCCTGGGCTAATTATCAATGGAATCCTTTATATTGGAAACTATATAACCAGAACATTAATCCCCAAATCTTCAGTGGTCCTTGGCAACCATACACAACAAGAAGCATGTTAAAAATCACATGCTTTGCTCTCACCAAAAGTTAAAGCTGGGACTGAATTTCCCATAACCACAAGCAATTCAGAGGCTTTCAGGCAAAAACTCAGTTACAAAGCATGGATTGTGGGCTGTTTACCTCAAGGCAATGCAGCAGTGCTGAGGCGTAGCCTAAAAATGGGCACGTTACACTTAGAGGCAGCCACCTCCCACAAAAGAAATGGCATCCAAGAGTCCACCAAGGTTTGTAGAGAAAACACACAGTGAATTCCTCGTTTGTTTGAATTGCTAATACTTCTGTGTTTCATTATTTCGATTGCCTGGTTAATGACAGTGTTTCACAATGACTGGAACTGATCAGAATTAGCATTTTAGGAGGCTTTTGTTTTGCTCTGCTGCAGGTCACTCTGAGAAATATATCTCGATTTGGGAGTAAAGACCAGCAACTACATCTCCTGCACGTGTTTGGATGAGCAGCTCTCGGACACAAGAACTAAGCATGTTCTCTGTGATTTCAGGACCCATAGCTAAAAAGTTCTATCCTGCTTTAGTGCCCTAAAAGAAAGATTTTAACAGCACTTGAAGATTTTGTCCAGTGCCTTAGAGTGTCACTAAAGCATAAGGACACAGTAAAGTGCTTCTAATCTCTCTGATAATGTGATTATGCCATGATAATCAGGCTCTCAAGAATTCCCACTGTTTCTTTTGAAGTCTGTGTGGATGGAAATCATGTTTTCTATGCTGAAACAAAGGACTTGCCTTCACTGCTAAAAAAGCAGCATTTTTCATCACTCAGCAGCACTCCCATGAACTGTTCCAAGATAAGAGTATTATAAAGAGCAGGCACGGTGGCAAGAAGCAGCAATTCCAGGGTAACAGTACAATGAAGACTCAGTTTTACCACAAGGCAAACTTACACAGCTCAGTGCCAGGTGGAACTTCTGCCTGCCCTCAACAAGTTTACCTAGTCTTTACTGTGCTTTGGCACCAGGATTGCTCTTACTTAACCAACAGATAAAAAGAATAAAACACATCTTAGCAGTGAGGACAAGCTGAAATATAAATTGTGGATCATAGCAAACAAAAACTACAGTGAATCAACAGAACTCCCTATTTTTAATCTTCGATGTTCAACACTCATAGTACAGTAGTCTGCAGAAAAGATATTAGCAATTAATTCACACAGTGTCATTTTGGTTTCCCAGCTGCATGACAATCCTTTTCAAAAAGAGGAAAATTATAGAATGCTAATAACACCAAGCAATAACAAAGCCAATGAAATGACTGTGACTTGTGAATGTTCTCTCAAATGCCCACTAGAATTTCATATATTTGAAAGCCATAACCTGCATTCTCAAACATTTGTGCACCAAGCTTTACAGTGCAGCAGCACTAAATGAGATGCCTGTCTGTCTGTAATGAATATGATGCTGGTAAAAATAGCATTATTTCTTTTATACTTGGGCATTTTCATAGATAATGTTGGATTCTGACCAAGTTTGTGTCACAAGTTCAGCATGAATCATATGCATCTCTGTTATTCACATATCCATTGCAAACCATTAAAAATACACAGCTGGCTCAGACATTCAGCTTTCCATTCTCAATGTGTGGTAAGCAAGAGCAAAAAATGCCTGGAATAGGAACCTCCCATTGCTTCTGAGTCACCACACTGCAGAAGGCGGTAAAAGCAAACAGCCTGAAAGCGCATTTGATGGCACAGTCTTTTAAGATGGAAAAGGTTGTGCAACATGTGCCTTCCTCCCTATACTCTTTTAATTCACATGCATCTCAGGGAGTCATGAGGAAAGGCTTGTGCAGTGGGTAGCGATGGGGCCTCTCTGCTGCTGCACAATCAAACACATCACAGTTTCTCTATTGTCCCTACCCCTTTTGCCAACTCTAATACCCCACATAAATTTTCGCCCACTGAAGCAGCGCTGCTACACATAGCATTGCAAATTCCAAACATTCTTTTGTTTCCCATTGCCTCTGTGAGCTTGGAGAATAAAGCGTAAATCTATTTGATTTGTCACTGTGCAAAGGAACACACGTGGAAGTGGTATGGAACCACTGGACATGCCCCTTATTTCAGGGACAGAAAAAAACAAGTGCATGCTTACTTGGGGAACAATTCTATTGGCCTAAGTCACTGCCAAATACCAACTCAGTGATTCATCACCATAAAGGACACTGGAACTTACTAAGTTAGATAAATCTAGCAGTTCTAGTAATAAAGCAGAAAATTCTACTGATCAGGAAGGGAAGAACTGATCCCTACTTCTGCTAGTAAATTTGTAGACTGCCATATTTCAAGCAGCAAAGCACTATTAATTTTCTTAGCAAAATTAAGGTCCTGCATATGAAAACAGCAACTGAATTTAAATATGCTCATATTTTTTGAAACTAACATATGGTTTCTTCTCTATGAGAATTCAGTGATCACATTTTAAAAAAGGGTCTTATTCACATTCCCTGTTCCTTCACCCACTATTTCCCCCACAACCCATTTCATTGACACAAAAACCTGCCAGTGAAATATTTACTTCATGAGCAAATGTTTTGTAGTTTGAAGCATCTTATACTTGTTTGATTACATAAAGGTGAACCAAGGAGCCAACCATTAACTCCTTATGGCCCTAAAAATGCACGTTCTCATATGCTGCATACTGTAAGCGGGAATGTTTCGAGGAAGATCTGTGTACCCAATTGCCATGTTGTACAGGACAGCCTGCACAAGGGACTGGTTCCTCAAAATGCTCTTTCACACAAACAAATTGCATTACCCATTTAAACCAGGGACATTCCCTCTGATGAGAGACACCAGGTTACAAAAGTTGACACAGGAATCTCGCCAAGCTCAGCTGAGGGGTCTGTCAGTGACTTACCAGTGCAAGGCAGCTGTGTCCACTGGTGAGCAGCACGGCCTTGGGCCAACTTTCAACTTTCTACCTCCATTTCCTCCCTTCTCCTCTTCACTCTGCCTGCCTTCACAGCAAGATTCCCACAGCAATGGTTCTGTCTTGCTAGATAGACAGTGAGTAGCACAACAGAGTTCTGCTCTCAACTGGGGCCCCACAGTTCTACTGTAATAATAATAATTACTGATGAAAACCCCTTCACTATTTTCCTAAATTATAGGTCAGGTATCCAGTGCCCTGCTCACATTCCAGAGTAAGTAATTATTCTCCCTACTGAAAAACGCTTTGTACTTTTAAAGAAAATTATTCTTCAGTTTTTCTTCTAAAAACTTAGGGGAAGTCTTGCTCAAAATGGCTTCTTTATTTCTGTCATATAATTTACTGTTCCTCTACACAACTTTTTACCCACATAGCATGAGAAGAATACACAAAATTGTATATGCACACATAAATAACGGACTGGAAAAAAACCCTGTGCAACAATCCTGCTTCATTCAGCACATTCCCAAAAATCATATCATTTGATGGTTTTTTTCTGTTTTCTTCTCTGTTTAAGGAAGGATATTAGGGTAATTTTTTTTTTCCAGTTAATTTTAACCAAAAAGACAATTTTTTCATGCACCACGTGAAATTCTTTAGTATCACAATGCCTTTCAAAAGTTCTCTGTTTAGGCAAAGCAGCCATTGACATGCTCACAGTGCTGACTGTCAAGGCTGCTTTGGTCATCTCAGGACCAACCTTTTAATGGAGTAATGAGCAACTGCAGGCTGGTTCTCCTAACAATTTTCAATTGCAGTTCATTTGCAATGAAAATCCATTTTGAAAAAATACTTCTGTTATTTCCACTAAACCTGACTAGACATGACTGCAAGTAGAAAATCTACATGATAAAAAATGTGCGTGTGCATATGTATGTATGGATGCGTATATATATATAGTTACACACCCTGTTTTTTAAATGTTTAAAAAAAGTAATGAAATTTGATTCCAAAAATCATTTGATGAATCCCATACTTCAGCAACAAAATTGCAATGGAACCTTTGCCACATTATAAATATAGAACTGTATACAAAACCTAGACAAGTTTTAAGAAAATCTTTGGTTTTGAATTGGATATTTAAATCTATGAAAAGCTTGTTCCTTAGAATGCTTGATTTCCAGTTAAAAGCTTTCATGAAACATCCTGATCCAATCAATTCCACATATTTGCTATTTCTATTTCTAACACACAAAGAGACCACATATTGTCGTCTTTTTTCCCCACCACGGACAATGCCAGGAGTGACTCAATATTAACTGAGAGTAATTATTCCATTTTATACTTCACAACTTTCAAAGGAGCTACGAAAAATATACGAAAGTCAAACAGGATGACTTTAACTTTGATTGCTTTTTTGCTTTGATATTGTGAAATGTCCAAGTTAGATAAGAAAGTAAGCTCATGTGGAAAGGTTCCAGGCCACAGAGAGCAGATAACATGAAAGCCTGTGAAAGCCCCTTGTGGGCTGAAACATCTGTGTGAGAGATGCACCAGCAAGGCAACAACCTTCCTGTGCTCAGCTCCAGAGCAGGGGAGCCACGTGTAACATTACACTACAATGATGGGCACTACAGAAAGATTTTAGTCACGGGGATTTTTTAAAATGAAGAACAAGCAGCAGGATTTACAGAGCAGAGTGATGACTCTGAGTGAATACTCAATTGTATTTCAATTAAATGAATAGCCGGTTATGAAAATTATGAGTTAAAGCCTATTTTTAAGGAGCCACACGATATATTTGAATTACATTTACTTGCCTTTTTCATGATCACCAGTCAGAATTATACCTTTTTTTGAGCAGAAAAAAGATTTGTAGAGACTAGATCCTGATGAATTGCATCCCAGAGTACCACCACAGCAGAGGTGATCACCCCTGAATCCCCAGCTTACCCACTGTTTGTTTAAGCAAATTGGCCATGAGCCTCAGGTGATATATGGTCACCTGAGATGAAATTTTTGCTGTTTGCCTCAGCAAAAGCTTTTTTTGCAACCTTGACTGATATCTTCATGGCCTTTTTGTGTTTTAAACTGGCAGAGCAACACAAGGTTCATACACAAATGGAGAGAATTCATGTAGACAGCACATGAGACTGACACCGGGCACTCCTCTGAAATCATGCACATGTTTAAGCCTGAATTAGAGGCAGCTGAGGAAACGAGGCATGAAGGAGGAGGTAACATAGGCAGGAACTGCTTCTACACCTCACAGAGCTCTGGCACTACATTACACTCATCAACATTCCAAAAAAGAAGGCTTATATTGAAACACTCGATTATGAAATCTTAACAAAAATGTTGAAGCAAGTGAAGTCTAACTGACTTCAATTTACTTATGAACTGAGCTTTTTTTCTTTTATTTAACAAAAGAGTATAGTACAGCCAAAGGTTGGAATGGTTTATGAGATTTTATGGTCTTTTGCAACCTCAGTTCATATTCTCTCCCTCAAGCCTTCAGTGAGTGCCTAATCTCTAAAAAATGTTTTAGAAAGCCCTTACAGTTCCCCAACCTGTTCACATAGGACAGCAGCTGTCATAACATTTTCCTGCCCTTAATTGAAGGAAGAGAATTTCTGAGTATTGTGTACATCTCTTGACAGCAGCACAAGTCCTGAGCTGAATTTTAATACAAAAGAATTAGTTATTTCAGAAGAAAACACAGGGTTTCCCTAGGACTTCTTTCCATTTTCCTGATGGCTGTACAGGAAAGTAGACTAGGCAGCACATGCAAAGCATTTTCCTCCCCAGGATGCACACAAGCCATCTCTGGTGAGAGCACTGCAGTGGAAATGACCAAACGGCAGCTCCTCGGCAGTCAGTCCCCAAAAGGGGTGATGCTAGAATGAAAAGCGAGGGTCACGGCCCCTCTCTCCCTGCCTGTGTGTACATACATGTGATTATCTATCATCTCTCCAACACATTTGGTAATATCAAGCAAGTTATTGCTCACAAACCATTTAAAGGGGTTTCACTTAACTCATTACTGAGGAACATACAACTCTAATCATAGATATTAGACAAGTCTCCTGTAGAAAAAAGATGCTGAATCACAGTAACTTCACGGGCAACCACATCAGGAGTCCTGTCTACAAAACCACAGCTTCTCACTTTCCTTAAGATACACCCTACAACGCAATTTCAGGGATCTGCTATGGGCTCACGAGGAAAGAAAAACATGCAGTGTTGTGTTATTTTCCCTTCCACTTATCCCTAACACCCCAGAGAACAAACCAAAAAAGCCCAGTGTGTTTCTAAAGAACCGTTTAAGTGAACAGCGACAATGAACTTGCTCACTCCCCCTCTGGCTGGCATTTCCAAGCTGCCTTCCTCATGGACTCAAGTGACAGAAGATTCATTGTTGCAAAAAAATGTTGTCAGTAGAAAATTAGCTGTATTAAGTAGTGTACCGAACAAGTGAAATCCTGCCAGTGTCAGGCCTGTTAAGACTATTAAAAGGACATTGTATCTAGAAAGGCAGGGAGGGTTCAAACACACGCTGAAGCCAAACAGACTCCAAACCTCCGCAGGGTCTGCTGTGTCCAGATCTGTTAATTTGCTTTGGGCTCCTCTCCAGTTCTTTCCTTTACAACAAACCCATTTTTTTAAATTTCTAATTCCCCTTTGCAAGCAAAGGCTATGAACAGTTAGTGCTTCCTCAGAGACCAAACAGGGATGTGGGCAAAAAGTAGATCCAGCAGGAAGTGCAGCATTTTCCCAGTACAGCAACTCCTTAGCAGATAGGATGACTTGGGCTTCCCTGTGGCACGGAGGGCAGAGCTGCTGACTGTCACACACCCCACACGGGCACTGCCCATGGCAATCCTGGCTGTGCAGGGACAAAGGGACAGCTTCACTCTGTCACATCTCACTGGGCAACTTGTGCTTCCACATGCAGGATTCTCCGTCCATCAGCCCCTACAGCACAAGGCAGGAAGGAAGGAAGGAAGGAACTGGTAATAAAATGAGGAGAAGTACCTGTCCATCGGCTCACAATTTCCAATACAACATCACACCCACACATGACTACCTTCCTCTTTCTGCCTGGGAACTGGAAATCAAGCAAAGTCAAGACACATCCTGCTCCCCCAATAATACAGAGATAAGGTGATAACTCAGAGATAAGGAACAGAACCAGAAGTATGAGAGGAAGATATGGAAAAGGAGCTGCGGAAGCCTCTTCTGCTCTGTGGATGATACAGAGAGTTTTCCATTTCCCTCATGCTGTGGGAACAGAGATGTCCTCTTGTACCAGAACTTCCCCAAACATGAGATTCAACCAGTAAAAAAAGGATCGAAGGTGAAGAAAACAGTAATAGAAAAAACATGACATGGACAGGAATAGTCACAGAGCTCTAGTGACCCCTTACCTTACATGATGCTGTCTTGGCCTTTCTAAAGGGCCTCATGCTGGTGACAAAAAGAGGTGCAGGAGTCTTTGTGCACTGGAGCTCTTTATTGCACTTTCACCTAGAGATATGCTATTCCCAGATTTCGTTTCTATCAGCAACTAAACTAAGTTTCCAGTCCATTTTAAGCCTGGCAATTATCCTGGGAAACTCATTTCCACAAGATGCATCTAAGAGCAGCAATTTAAGAGTATTTTTATATAAACACAGAGATGTACAAGAACAGTTGCAAAAATGGCAGTTAAAGATTTCAAGAGAAGATTTAAAGTCTCATGCACTTCTAGAAAGGAACCACCCATGAATCAACAGGAGCCAGGAAGAAGTTAAAGGATACCAGTCTTTAGGACAATTATTTTGTGCTCACCAGCTGGGCTGCCTGCTGGGCACTGGATAGGCAAGATCCTGTCCTAGTTTTTTCTGGGCTTGCAATAGGAATGTTCCCTCTATCTGGAAAATTTTAGACCCAGACCTGGGGTAGGCACTCTGGGCTAGGCTTATTCATCCCCAGATTGCTGCGATGCCAAATCTAACCCATTTTTAAATTATATGAAAGGGCTGTAGGGGTTTGGTCATTCAATGAAATTTCACTCAGTAAAGTATCTGTTTATTAATAGGTGTAAACAGAGCAAAAAGTGATCATATACAACACATCGCAAAGGACAGTGATCATTTTTTTCCATGGTAATTACTCTAGAGCAAAACCTTCTCTCAAAGGTTCAAAACTGAGGATCACTTTAATGGAGATATCAAAATATCACATTAATTCATTAATAAGCAGCCATAGCTCTACTGAAGCTATTACTTCCCTATTTTTCACACTTCTTACAGAAGTTTCCTGTGCTGCTGTCAACCATCTCACGGTATTCCAGCTAAAACAGAACAACTTATCTTGGTTTAAATGCTGCAAAACTAACAACTAAGAGAACCGTCTTTAACAGCTTGTCTTCGAATCTTCATAAAAGGTGCTCAGTCTTTTCTTACTTCTCTTTCTGTATCAGCAGATATTCTAGCTAGTAATGTGGCTGCTCATATCAATGATATTTGTCTTACTGTATTTTGCAATAAATTAAATACTGAGGTGAATTTGTTGCAGAGACTACTTAATGATAACTAAAGTAATACAGATTTCTTTTCATATTTGGAATAAAACATAGCTGTGGTTTTTCAGTTGGTAGTAATATCATAAGGAAATAAAACTTTTCAATTATTGTTATTGTGTTCTCTGTTTCTGCAGAATGTAAAGTGAATCATTAGAATATGAACAGTAGAGATTTGGATCACAAGTGTACATTGGTATTCTAAAAGCAGATTTAAATGTCAGTATCCTTTCATGCTTCTAGGAGTTTCTCTCAATTTGTCTCAGATTCCTGAGAGAAAAAGTCTGTATAATGATGACATAACCGAATCTAAAATCTGAATCTTTCCTCTAGCTAAACTAGCAATGCAAGTCACAGCCTAACCTATTCCAGACAACAATCTTATTACTCCTTTTTTGGCTCACCTTTATCATACTGGATAGTCCTATTATTTTTCTAATCTAATTATTCTATTACATTTCACTGTTACACAGAAAATGTGTATCTATAAATTGCCATAAGTTAAGCAATGTTCCAGAAAAACAATCTTGTTTTTTCTCTTTGTTCTTACTGATGCATAACTTATGTCCCTTCCCCTGTCCAATACCCAGTGTTTGTGCTATTACAACCAAATTAGTGCTTAGTACAATGTAATTCTGAAAGCAAGTCTGAACCTGGCATCTGATCTATGCAGCATGACTACCTCTAAGCCTTACTGCCGTACCATATATAACAGTAATCATCTAGTTAATCAAGTGACCTCTTTTTTTGGAAAACACAAAACAAAACAAACAACAACAACAAAAGAACGCGCCTCTACACATTTTAAAAAAATATCCATTTTAGTCTCCAGACCATGTTCCACATGCTAAACATTCTGTTCACAAGGGAGAAGCATAGCAAAACTTCTCATTATCCACTAAGGTCATTCAGCCCCAAAGGATGCTTCTAGTTAGAAAGGCAGGCAGGGAAAGTAGGCCATGCACAGATCTGGCCAGTACAGGGTCAGCAGCAAACAATAGATTCCCTGCAAGCAGTTTCCCCTACATTTTGCCTCCCATAGCCTTCCCAGCATGTTCCTGGCACTTCAGAAAGGTCTGCGCGGCTTTCCTTGCACAGGGCTCTGCTAAAACCAAAAGTATCTGTTGGAACAGATAATATTAGCCAAGATGTAAAACTCAGATGGGAACCATCTCATGCTTATTCAAGATAGCAGATTTAGAACAAAAACTCTTCCCAGAGACCTGTTACACAGCAGAGCCGAGGGAAGCTTTGAAAACACGTAAACAATTCACTTTAAAGGGAAAAAGAGGAGTCTGTGAATTCTCATCGATACATTGCTCAGAAATATACAGACCAAAGCAGGAGTGGAGAGTAGTAGAGGTCTGAAATCTACAAACATAACATTTGGCAAGACTCCAGCTATCTCTAGGGGCTTAAGCAGAGCAGGTCCAGGCAAAATTTTACTGCAGTGCCTGATAACATGAAGCGCCAGTCAGTCAGTGGCTGATTTACTGGGCAGTGTCAGAGAACAAACCACAATTAGCAAAAATAACTTCAAACCAAAGTCTGGGAGAGAAAAAAATAGAGGATTTTTCAGTTGTCCTATGTAAGTGTTGCATATGGATCAAGATAAGGATGGAAATGAACTTTTCACCTACTTGAATTCCCACTGGCTAAGGTATATAGAATAAATGATCAATTCCAATGTCGCTTGTCATCACATAAATTGTATGTTTAAGTCCTTGGACATGTACTACGTGGCTGTATTAACACTCCAAAAAGCTTCATTCATTTGTTGGTATAAACCACACTTCCAGTCTGCTTAATCTTTGACAGACAGGTCTCATTGTCCCCAAAATCCCTCGCTACACAATACAACAAAGACTTAAATGACTCTGTAGGCCTGCTCTGCTACCCACACTGCTCTGCGCTTCCTGCCCACATATCCCTGGAATTCATGACCATGCAGATTACTAAATTACACACTAGGCCAGGGATTAAGTATGGCTCTTTGTATGGGAGCATCTGAGGTCTGGAAGAAGATTTTACCTGTCACGGTCTGTGCTCACTGGGCCTTGATGAGAGACAGAAGGAAGCAGCGCTGCAGAAGATCACAAACACTGGTGTGTGATAATCAGCGATCTGTATATGATGGCAGGATAACCTGACTGAGGTTGTCCTGCACACAGGTCTCAGCAGCTTTAGACAGACAATAACCAGCCTACTATTTCCAAATCAGCCCAGCAGCTTCTTCCTCCTTAAAATAAAAGGTGAAAGTGTTCCCTGTTCTGATGGATGGCAAGCCAGAAAATGGTCTTCACTGCACCAAGCAGAACTGAAAAGTCTAAGGGTTAGGAATGCATCCTGCAATTAAGCAAACATGCCAACAAGATAAAGGGAGGGGTATGGTAGCTCATCAGTTGTTTTAATTTAGCTGCTAATCAAAGCTGCAATTGTTTCTGATTATTTTCAGAATGCTTAAAAGTTGCACATCTAAAAATAAAACCGAGGAAAAAAGGCCTGAAGTAACGGCATAAATTTAAATACCTTAACGATACTGTGTGCCTTTTATCCATTGCTTTTCACTTGAAAAAACAGAAGTCTTTAGTAGGCCTTAATCTTGATTTCTAGATGAGACTGAGGAGAGTAAAGTAGTCTTTACCCCATTGTAACTTACAAAGGGCTGGCAGCTCCAAGCTTTGGCTAAGTCTGTTTAGTAGTTCAGAAGTTAAAGAATTACTGTGACCAGGACAGTATAATGACGGAAACTAGGAAAAGACTGTAAAGAGATGGCCCATTTTTCAAAAATAAGGTATTTGCCTTTTTGGTTTTTTAAGAGATAGTAGGTGTTAATTTTTTTGTTTGTTTGTTTTTCTCCTCTTTGCATACATATTCTTCATTTCTAATAGGAAATACTGACATCTCCCAGGTTTTATTAGTTATGATGATGTAGCTATCTGAAAGATGATACTGCATTTCTCATGGTATTTTGCACTCACTTGGAGCACAGCGAATGACAGGCGTTATCTAACGTCTGAAAGATACAAAGTTCACAGCATAGTCACTTCTACGGATTTGTTTCAGACAGCAAATTCTGCTAAAAAATAACAAATGGGGACCAGTACACCACAATACAGCGATGCTTTAGTTCAACATCATCCTATTACATCAAAGAGTAGTGTTACTACATGCCAACATGATGACATGTCATTTTAGAGGAACCAAAACTGTCTCAGATCTGCAAATAGCCTCCTAGCAGCTCATAAAAAAATGCAACCCCCCAGAAACCCTGGGATGACAGGCACTGGAAGCGGATCTGGTCTGCACAGACTCAGCAGGACTCTTTGGAAGTTGCTGCCAGTGCTCCTTTTGCAGCCAGAACAGCCACTGTTGAGCTACACAAACTACTCTAAGCCCTTTCCCTAGAGCCATCAGCCAGGGAACAACCATTTGACTGCCGTTTGAGAAAAATAAGCAAAGCATACTTTAAAAGAATAGAGAAAAAAGAATCCTCTATTGATCACTGCTGCAAACTGGCTTTGTACTTCCCTTGTTCTTACACTGACTCCAATTTCAGTTAAACCACAGCTAGCTGCAGCAATGTTTTTCCATAGGATATATTTTAAAGCCTCACACCATAGCATGCAACAAACTGTGCCCTCAGCCCACACATACCACCCTTCACACACTAGGCTAAGTTCTGATAATCCCCACAGGCATTTTTAACAGCCTTTTTTTTAGCCAGTGAGAACAGAAAAACAGTGAACTGGATCAATGAACACACATTCACTCCTACAGGGTTTTAGATCCCATAAAGACTCTGGTACCTTCTCACTGATATCTCTACAGACAAATGATGACTGCAGTGAAGCACAGCCCTGATGCCAGAGACAGAGGATCAGGCATCACTCCTTCAGTGCCACTGCTCTTGCCAGCACAGCCAATCTTTGCTTGGCTGAATCAGCATCAGCAGAAACGTTGTCTTGTGTCTGCCACTGACTGGAAATGCCAGCTCTGCAAGTGTCTGCCAACCAAAGCCTGAGAGGAATCATACCACCGAGGAAGGCTGAAGCATCAAGGCTTAAAAGCAGAATAAAGGAAGAAGAATCTGAGAAATCAAAGGAGATGATGTTAAGAAGCACAGAGGCAGCACAACTATACTGTCCACCTTCAGTTTGCAGCACAAGCTGAAGAGTATACATGAGGGAAGCCCACAAAAGTCAACAAACAGTCCTACATGTACGGTAATGTCCTTGTTTCCAATGCGAAACTAAGCAGCAAGGATGAGCATCAGAGACTCTTGCTGGTTGCTTATTATGTGATTGCGGTGGCCACCTCCTTGATCTTACTGCTGCTCCAAATGGTAAATCCAAGAAATAGACCCATGAATGCTGAGCTGCAGTTCCACAAGGGGTCAAGGGAAAGGCAGGCTGCAGAGCCCAGGTTTCACTTTCCCAGCTCTCACAGACAATGTGCCCAAGCACAGGACTTGCATCCTGAACACCAGGATTTTACTTGTGTCTCAAAAGCTATATCATCATCTCTTTGCTTTCCAGAAACAACATTTTTCCACTGACACAAGTAACACCATAGTGCCAAAGCTCTTATCAGTCAACTGGAATAACAGCTATTTTATCCCAAGGAAGTGAAATTCAACTATCCAGAAACTTTGTCTTTGCTGAACAAATAAAAATCTTTTTTCCTTGTCTTTGCAATACTAGATGCATCAGCAAGTAGGGAAGAAATCTGGGACTCCTTCAGATTGTGATTTAAGAGAATAAAATCTACATTATTGATTTTGATAGCAGGGATTTGTTCCTTCACTACATCATTCTAGTGCTAAGAGCTCATACTGTATTTGTTAAAGAAACAATTAACTATCAACAGCAACTATTTTGTTTTCCTCTCCACTACAGCAACATGTGAAATGCACATCCTTTTCCAAATAGCTTCAAAGGGTTTTTTTTTTGTAAGTATGGCCAAATCTAGCAACCTTCCACAAAAGCTGCTGCCCCACTCCACTCCAAGGCCAGAGTCAGCTCCAGGGCAGAGGCCTCAAGCTTTTGCGCTTGCCTGAATCAGACTGTACCAAGATACTTTCAGGTTCTTTCTCTGGCTCATGTTCATTGAGTGTCTTATCCTTCAACTTGGCCTGTGTGTATACTGGGAATGTTTAATTATATTAAGGATCCATTACGTGGATATTTAAACCTCCCTATTATGTCTGCAGTGAACACTAAATCCAAATGCTCCACAGTTGAACGCAGATGGATAAAAATCCAGATCTGCCCTTGTGTCCAACTAGTTTGGGATCATTCCATGGTTTTGTCCCAGCTGTGTGCTTTCCTTAAAAAATCAGGACATTTAATGCTTAGAAGAAAAGTTCTTTGGTGCAAGGCTTTTTTTTATTGTTTATACAAAGTACAACTGATCCTGATGTGTAACTGAGGCCCCAGGCCCTGCTGTACTATAAATATTGAAAACAATCATCAGACCAAAGAAACCAAAGTCTTTGCACAAATGCTCCTTTTAAAATACAATCCAGTTGGATGGTGTCTTCCAATTCTGTCGGAAATAGCATTTTACCTCCCACAGTAACATAGCTGTTACAGGACAGATATATTTCTAATTTACTGGAATAAATTGATTCTTCTACAGACATGGTGTAAGAAATCTCTGTAGCACTTCTAGTAGCATGTAAGTGCAATGCACGGAAAAAGTAATCAAGTGATTACTTAATAAAGAAAAAAATAATTGATTGAAAATCTCTTCCACCATTAAATTTTCTGGTTAGGTTTCAACACAAAAGTAGTGGGAAAATCCAATATTTTTTCTTTAATATATCAACAAAATAGTATCACAAACAGTACCTGGTGTGACAAAAACCTTAAACTAAGCAGACAATTTGTAAATATATTTTTTGTTTAGTCTGGAATACGAATTTTATACAGCAC
The DNA here is from genome assembly GCA_013397895.1 of Origma solitaria. Classification (NCBI taxonomy): domain Eukaryota; kingdom Metazoa; phylum Chordata; class Aves; order Passeriformes; family Acanthizidae; genus Origma; species Origma solitaria. Next base: position 3,758,075 of record VZRL01002075.1, read on the forward strand.
ATAAAACTCTTAAATCCTATCCAAACAAACTCAGGGCAAAGTAGATTTTAAGAGTACATACCTAGAAATTTAGGTTTTATTTACTCCCCAAACTTGCACAAAATATTTGGAAATTAATTTAAACATAGGAAGCATTAGCTCAGAATCAGCAGGAAGAAAAAGCAAAGCACATTATTAGTCATAGCCACATTTCATTACTTCTTCATCTTGCAAGAAGAAGGCTCCTTCACTCTTGGAAGACAGTGGTTAAAACACTAACTCTTGTAAAGCTGAAATGAGATCAAATGCTATATGTCTAGCAAAAATTAGCAAAATCTACTAGTTCTGACAAGTGGTGTTTGCTATGGTTTTTGGAAACCCTCCAGAGGGTGTAACTTGAATATCGAGCTGTGTTTAGGAAGGAGTTTCTGATATGCAGTGACATTTCAGAGCAAGCAAAGGGCACTAGATCTTAGAAATATGTCAATTTGTTCAGAGGCCATTTATATTAAAGCTGCCCAAGACCCCAGGACATTACACTCAAGAGATGCAGCTAGAGGTCTTCTATGTTCACATCTCACAGTGAAGTGAGCAGATACTTCCTGGAGGTGAGTGCTGATCAGACAAGTTCTTGCTAGATTTGTGAAATTATTGGACAGCACCAACATTTCCAGTGTTGTACAGACTGAGCAAGATGAGAGAGCACACTAAAAACCACTGGTGATGGCTTAAAACTAGTGCTCCCCAGTTCTCAAATAAAATGCACAGCCTAGGATGACTACACATAAATAACCAGCTTTCCCTCTGTTTAGCTGTAGCTTTCATTCTACAAGTGAGGCTTTTCACTCACACTTCTGTAGTTTAAAGAACATTCAGGTTTTTACATGTTTCTTCCAAGGGATACAGCTATTAAATACACAGGCAATCAGTGTTTCCACACCAAGCGCCCGGATTATCCTCTGCAATATAGGTTTGGGCTATTCTTTTCTGCTTTCTGCCTAGACAGTCAAATTGTTCTCACTTCATCTCTGTTTCTGGATATTGATTACACACATATAGTTACACCTAAATATGGAAAGTAAGGGTAGATCTACAGCCTCTCTTTAAAGAAAAGGATATTTTACATAGCCAGCACACCTGAAACACTGTGATCCAGGATCCCATTTATTTACCATTTTTTGCATCAAGCTAAAGTAGCATCACCAAAGTCAGCCAAGTGACCTTAATCCCAGCAGCTGGTTTTCACTAACGTAAAGAACAGACCTCCAGCAAAGCTAAACCAGGAGAAGTGTAGAAATGCAGTAGAAGAGAGTGAAATCAAGATCCAGTGTTCATTAATATTTTGTTATTCACAATTTTAGAAATGTACTTCTAGAACTGATATTTCTTGATTTAAAACTCTCCTGCATATGCTCAGTAATTTAGTGAGCTCTTAATCTTTAATTTGGAAAGTTGAAGCAAACTTTCCTTAAGACCTCACTAAAACCCAGGTGTTCTGAATCTTCCCAATACAACTATAGCATGAGATGGAAAGTAAACAGTCTAATCCATGTATAAATATTTAATGAGACACTTGAGTCTGGAGCAAAATGCAGCTAACTTAGTGTTCCCTCTTTAGAACGCAAACAGATTAGTTGCATGACACAGTGTTAGTACAAACTTTCCTTGACTATAAACATTTGCTGATGTATTTCACCAATAATATAATGTATAGGAACAGAGGAAGGATTTACCCTGAAGAGAGCATGTGGAAAATGTCCAATTTCACAACCTCCCCTCACCTGATGATGCCTTTTCCTGAAGCATCTCAGGAAGTTCCCTGTGCGTCATTCTCCTTTCTAGTGGCAAAGTGGAATACGACCACCATTAAAGAATCAATGGCAGACACCAACAGAAGATGCTGTTGTTCTTCGTGTATCCCCACAGAAAAATCTCAGCCTGAAGCCACAAGTGTTTGCTGAAGACAATTCAGATGGGACCAAGAGCAGCCAAAACTTTTGAGATATTAAAAATGTACTATTTCAACTTAGAAGGAACTTACAATTGTTGTGTTACGCTCCTTCAGAAAACGACCACCAAAAGGTGACTGGCCATACATTTCCTCTCCCATCTCTTGTATTAATTCTATTCACCTTCAGTAAAAACAGACCATTTTTGTGTGGCCTTGTGATGAGATAGGATGAAAAGACAGTTGTTCTGTCGGAGCTTTTTGCACACAAGTCTTTGTATACCAAAACCAATAATATATTAAAACCACATTGGCCCCAGTGCTCCCTAATTAATCAAAGACTGAAGAGAGGCAGCTTCTTCAGAGAGGATATTTCCATTGCTGATCTGTTGAGGGAATAGAAAAGTAGCTACAAAAGCATGAAAGCTTCCTCATAACTCTTCTGTTCACAGTTTACTTCACATCTATTTTCAGACTAACATTTCCACACATAAAATACGTATATGAGAAATTATTTAAACTCCTTGTTGAAGAGTTTAAATAATTGTAAATGCATCAACTTACATTTAATAATATGATCACTTGCCATTCAAAAAGCCACTTTTTCATTGTGTGTGTCCATAATTCAACTTAGATTCTAATGTGGCCAGAAACAGAAATTACAGAGTTATCAGGAACTGCAGTTGCCTTTTTACTGACAGAATTTCCATCCTCAAACTGGGCACCAGGCTTTTCTCTGAGCTAAACTCCATCTGTGTTCTCTGCCATTTTGAGTAGGAAAGACAGACCGACACTGTATTTTGAGTGTAGACCTGACTCCAGGCTGCAGCCTGTGCTTTGCTGGCACCAGGCAGGCAGATGCAGGTGTCTGTGTAGCTGTAGGTGCTGGATAAGTTTGGGTGTACATCAAAGGAAGCCCTACACTCGCTCCCACGCAACTTGGAAGGGACAGCTCCACATTCCCGGTCTGAACCACAGCACTCAACATCCCTTGCAGTTCAGTTGCTCCTCTCTAAAAGTCAGGAAATAAGAAGTGAGGGGAGCTGTGCATTCCGAAATTCACCTGCATTCCCAGCGAATTTAGCACGGACATGCAAGTCCCACCCTCCTGCCTTGGGGAGCCTCTGACCTACGCTCCTGCAGACAATCCAGACAGCCCTGGGACAAACAGCTCAGAACAGCAACACATGGAAATGGAAACAGTCACAGCAACATGAAACTGTTTTTCTAAGGTCATTTTGCCAGGTCATCTATGATTTTTATGGCCACAGTCTGAAGCACTGAAAGCCATTAACATAGCTGGCTACCAAGATAATAACCACAACTGAACTATTAACAATGTGAAAACTGGTCATTGCTTTCTTTTCAGTCTCTTAACAATTATCAAATAGGGAAATTATCAAATTACTTTTAATTACAAAATTAAAAATTACAAATTATCAAATACTTGTTTGTGTTCATGTAATTACTAGGCAAAAGCCAGTTGTACCATATGTTTTTAAATATATAAGAAAAAGAGGGATTAAAAAAATCCTACAAATAGGGCTTTAGACTTCAAGTCACATATTTTTAATCTATTAGGTAAGCCCAAAGCAGAAAGAGGAAATGTGAAACAAATGCTGAGCTTGTTAGCAAAGCATAAGCTAAAAAAAAGTATATGCCAGACGGTTCTTATCAGAGGTAAGTCAGTATTCCTCAAGATTCTTTATTTTTGTTTGTCACAGTTATCTGTTTCTGTGTGCAGTTAAAACAGAGGAAATTTAATTAAATGCAGATTTATTTAACAAGGATGTTATTTTTTTAATGAAACACACTCCCACTTCCATTTTCCTGGTGCCAAGAGACTTATTTAGCGAAAAAGTGTAAGATGGAAGAAAATAATTATGTTTTTAAACATTGAAACAACATTAAAATGGGAACAACAAGCACCACAATTGCTCAGAAGTTGATAAAACATTTTATGAAATAACAATAAAAATCCAAAACCCATTTTGCAAGGGCAAGAAAACCACTATTAAACACTTCTGATGAGGCACTGCAAGTGACAGCCTGGGAACATGGTAGAATTGTGCTGCTCAAAGAGGAATTCTGGAAAAAATCACATATCTGGTGGTTCCAAAGAAGAATATCACAGAAGATGGAAAGATCATTCAATTTGCATACCCTAAAGGGACACACAGCTAGTTTTGTTTCTTCAGGACAAACTATAGTGTTGTCATAGTGCACGACATGAAAAATCCCAGTATTCCTCCCTTCCTCTTGCCCATTCCTGTTTGTCCATGTACTGAAGAGAAGATCTTCACCTCTTTAAAGTAATTGATCTGATCAAAAACTCAACAGTAGGAACTTGTGTGTGTTTCTTATCGCTCACAGAGCTCTTTCTAAAACCTCCTCCCAGGGTAATATCCTGCTCTGGAACTCAGCGAAGCAGGATGAAGTTCTGAAATGCCACACTGACTCAGTATGGTCACAATTGAGGATCATTTGCAAAATAAAGTCTTGATTTTGCAGAGGAGATCCAGTTTACAGAAATGCATTTCCTCCAGCTGTAACATCCTGCCAACGCTATATGGAGCATTCACACAACTTTTCTAAACAGGTGTGAAGGAAAATATTACTGGAGTTACTTCCCTTGAAATTGCTTCCCTTACACAAATTTCACATAAAATTCACAGAAATGGTTGTTTGAGCAGTCATTCTTAGAAGCCTGAAAACAATTTGCTTTAAAGGTTGGAAAATAAAAATCTTGCCTTTCTCATATAGATGTAGGGGAAACCCCTCCACAACACCAGTGAGACCCAGTTTTCCTCTTCAATGTAGACTGAAGTGTGGATAATACTGATACACAATACAACAAAAGCATGTGACAGAGCCCAGGCCCTGCTTACAGCAAATACTGTCCTGGAAAATAAATCTAAAGGCACCTAAATGTGGTACATCTGACACATGAGTCTGCAAGAAAAAATAATGCAGAACACAGAAGCTACATCAACTCTGTGAAAGGAAACCCTGACTACCTTTTGTTCCCCAGTGTACAAAATAGAGTCACTGCAAGCAGAAGTTCTATTCACCCAAATGTTCTCTGGAGTTAATGCACATTCCAGCTGATAAAAGACAAGGGAATGGTTAAACTAGATTAGTTCAGGTTTTAGTCCTGATGTTAGAAAAACAAGTGAAGTTTAATTACTTCACTGCTCTGGAAAAAGTCTGGAGATAACACTTATGTCATTTATTGTTTCAAGAGAAAACATTAAATCTCAGGAAAATTTCCTTTAAGGTCCCAGGAACACTAATCTGAGCCTGCATGGAATCACTGGGTGTCCCATTGCTGGTTTTGTAATACTTTTGGATTTACAACTCAAGTACAGCTGGAGTTATACAGGGAATGACCACCTGCTGCCTTGATTTTGCATGCAGACTTTATTTCTTTATTTTGAATTTGCTGTGAGACAAGCTGGGCTATATTTCCACTGCTAAGGATATTCCAAAGGTTGACATCTTCCAAAAACATTTTGTCCTCTTAGGAAGATATGCCCTAATTAAAATGAGACAAGACAACCTCTTCTGCTATCTTCTCTTTCAAATGTCTCTACATTTGGAGAGAAAATGTATTCCAGAAGAACTGATTAACTATTTTCAGAGGTCTCTTATTAAGGGGTACAGAAAGCTAACTTTTTAGAGTTTTATTTCAAAATATTTTCTGTGAAGCCACTTACTCAGCTCTGTTTTCAGGAAAGCTGGTACCAGATTACTCAACTAAAACTTGAAGAAACGTATAACTAAAATAATTCTCACAGAGCGAAAGCACTTTGGAGCACCAACTTTCTCCTACTGTATGTTTGTAACTGCCCTGCACTGCAGGACTTCCCCCATCTCAGCTGGATCCTCAGTCATTAGTCATCACAATAAAGGAAACGAGACAACATCATGTAGGTATTCAGAACACACAACATAGTGAGTACCAAGGGAAATGAAGCTTCACAAAGAAACAAAACCTGTTCAAAAAATTTCTAGAAAATACCTGTTACCTGTATTTCTCATTTAATAACATCCTGATTTACATTCCAGCTGTTCCTAGCTAATTAATGATGCCAGGGTAAGCAGTTCTCAGTGTATTTGGGGAGCTACATTAAGCAGTGTTTCCAGTTTGGGGGTTTTCCTGTGACCCCCCCGGAAGGGCTGAGGGGAAGCATTCCTGCACCACTCCAAACCAGTGGGAGCCAGTGTGCTGTGCAGGTCCCACAGGGTATCTGTCAAAGGATTCAGGCTACAACTTCTGCACTTTTGAGAGTGATATCATTGTTCATCGATCCGAACTGCCACCACTGCAGTTAGGAGTTCAAGTTACAAATAAAAAAATCATTATAAACAAAGAAAACCCCCATCCCACTTAATTGAACAGGATTATTTATGCATCTTGCAACTATTGGGGGCAGGATGCCCAGACCCACATTCACTAACATAGAGGTAAAGTCTGAAAATTGCTGTTTGTGGTGACTTTGCCTTCCAGAGCACAGGCTCTGCATGTACACTCCAGGAGCTTACAATTCTTTTTACACCAAAATCTATTCCGTAAGAGTAGCAGCTGCAGCAAACATAACTACGGCAAGAATACCCTGGCTGATGTATTTCCCTTTTTTTTTCTTCCCACATTTAGAAATTTTTATTCTGTTTTTAGAACCTGACAAGAAATAGAACCACCCAGACACACAAGTAGGTAGATGGTGCTGGTCTGGCAATAGAGATGGAAGCAGAACAAATTCGGTGCTCAGGGGGATTTACCACTGTGCTAAAACATATCCGAGCTTCAGGAGCAGGTGAACAGAACACAGCTCAGCTATAAAGCAGAACAGGTTCTCCTATACTGTTCCAGCAGAATATTATGGATGTGAACACAAATCTAACAGATTGGTCTTAAGAGACAGCAGCTCTACAGAACTTCAGAAAACAAAATTTAGTGCAGAATTGAATCGCCCTTAGTGCTAAACACTAGGTACTGAAAAATTCTTCCTTTACCATACATTGAGAATTCAGCACTTGCTGAGTCATTTTATTAGACAGCTTTGATCATTTAAAAGAAGTACATCAATCTTTAAGAGACAAACAGATGTTTCTCTTTAATAGTCCTTCAAAACTTCTGCTTTATTTGTACTGTATTTATCATGGATCAAACCCAGAAATTTCTAAATTATTTTAACATTTTGTTTATTAGTTTTGGCAACACTCTGCTGTTTTTTAAAAAAGACCCCAAAAAAACCCTTTCAAAAATCACCCATTATGTAAAAGGACATTTGCATCTATTCTACTTTTCAGACTACTAAAATGTTTCTATTTCCAAAACAAGTAGCTGAATGAGATACCTGATACAGGTATCCCATTCTTACTACAGTTACATCTTCCCTCCAAATTTGTTTTCTATGTTGGCAATTCCACAGAAGGTCAAAAAGTATGTAATATGTCACCCATCAAATCAGGACAGTTGCAAAAAAAAGCCTGTTCTATTAATGGATTTATTACTTATTAGAGAGCAACAGCTAAAATGTCTCTAATCAACAGCTTAAAAGGGGGAGACTGGCAAACACCTGAGTATTCCTCCTATTTTTGCAGAAAAAGGTCAAGAGAAAGGTTATATAATTTACACTTATACCCAGATTCTCAGCCAGACCACTCTGTATCCTACATGCTATTAATTCTTCTCTTATTCCTACTATGTTCTGTTATTTAAATGCTCCTTTGTTTGTGAGGAAAAAAAAAAAAAAACAACAAAAAAAAGCACCATCATTCCTTTTTCTTCCTTTCCTTCATTTTTTTCACCATCAAATGTTCAGAAAGTCAGCCCTGACACCTTGCTGGACACCAGCAAACACACATGTTCCTCATTCACAAACTGACATCTTCACCCCATTCTCCTTGCCTATCACTGATGAACAATGTATAGTCTGTTCTCCTGTCTCCTAAAGTCTCCCATCTCCTGCCAGGAAAAGCTACGATTCACAACGAAAATACTGCACATATTTCCCAGAAAACAGGTATTTACAGCTAGCCTGAGAGACCTATGCATTCAGCTTCACTTCCAACTAATTGGCACTCCAGCCTCTTCTACCACTACAAACAGAGTTTTGCCTGGTTAACCATCTCCATTGTGTGCTCTCTCTGGCTGCAGGCTCCATGACTGGCGTACTTCCTGCCTATCTGTTGCCTAATTAAGTTTGCTTTGTAGTAATCCCTGCTGTCGGCTGTTTTCCTGGCTCATGAATTGGCTAACCTGACTGTCAGCCAAATCTCTTCAAACTGGGCCTTGCTCACAGATTGATTCTGTGATCCTCCTGTTTCTGAGGCTGACTTACTTAAGGGATCACACTGGAAATCTCCGTCACACCTTTCACTTGCTGCCAGCGGAAACTCTTTAAAAAAGACTCTTGTTTCTGCAAAGGGCACCTCTTCTCATTTTAAGAAGCTTAAAAAAATAATAAGTACCAGGAATATTCTGAAACAATCTCACTTAGTTAGAAGATGGGCAAGTTTTGGAATGGGGAGAGAGGAAAGAGGCACGACAAAAATGAGGTATTTAAGAGAAATTAACCTGGAGAAAAACACTACTAAGACATACTCTAAGGGGTGAGTACTACACATGAGTTATATAGAGTGTGCTGGAAGAAAATGCCAATGCAATAATTTCAAGGCAGGATGTAAGTTATCCCTTCTTGTCTATCAAATGCTTGGAGAGCAAAGTCTTGTGCCATTTCTCTCATGTAAGAGGGCATCAAAAATCTCTCTTCAACTGAGGCATCATTGCAGGAAGCATTGCACAAAATTTTACAGCTTTTGTTAGGCAAAAGCCCAACCAGCCAATTATGTTTCAAAGACTCATGATAACATTTGCTTTTCTTGTCTTGGGCAGGACACTAGAGAGTTTATTTTCCTGCAGGAATTCTTAGTTTTCTTTCTGACTTCAAGGTGGAGTGGCTGACAGAAAACAATTTTAAGAACATTTACAATTCTTCTCCTACAGTGAATAAATGAATAAACAAGAGAAACTGAAAGGTTGATATTAGTCCTATTCTAAGGAGTTTTGTGGCAAGTAAAACATCACAAAGCCTCCATTCTATGGCCGAGAGAGACAGCAATTTTTACGAAGAAAGAATTTGGATACGTGCTTTTACTCTACCATACTTAGGAAGCCGAGAGGGTCGGTACTAGGAAACTCTTGCTGAACTCTGTTTTGTCCATATGGATCAAATCTGCAGCACAGTGTGTCAGGTTTGGTCTCGGAGAAAGTGCCACAGATACAAAGTTAGAACAGAAGGTAGGTGTGGCAAGGCTCCAAAGAGGGAGAGACAAGGCTAGTCTGGCTCTGTCTTCCCATCTGCCTACACACCTAAAACGCAATCACTGGGAGTGATGGCATTGCCTTCCAGGGAACAGCACGTTCCTCGTGCAGGTTACCAGGGGTAGCCATGGCAGCTTGTACAAACAATAAATGATACAGCTCCTACTCCCAGGGCAACGTGTCTGCACCCTCAGCTCACAGAGCCAGCAACAGAACAGAGAGTCATGGCAGATCTTCAGACAAGGAGGACTTATCGCAGTGCAAGGCGGAGTGACCCAACTCTGTGCCAGCTGAGCACATGACTTTCAGGAGTCATCTCAGTTTAAATCCGTACCAGTAACACCTCACTTCTGAGAAGCTCAATTTGAGAAAACTAGAAACTTTTTCAGGCTAGAAAGGAGAAGCAGAAAGGACCTTCACTTGGTATAATGAGACTACACAACTTCTTCCTGAACTAAGACAACTCACAACATTGTAGGATGCAACAAGGAGCTTTTTAAATGCTCCATTTGCTTCCAAAATAGTGTAAAGACTTTAAAATCCTGGGTTAAAGCTCACATGAAGCACAATTACTTGAACAGTGACAAAGACTTCTTTGCTGGGCTTTTCCAAGCCATCTGGAAGTGCTCTGTGGAGCACAGTTTGAGGGCCCACGTTCTGGTTGATTTCAAAGGTCTCCACTGCAATTACAAAATCCACTGCCCTTGCAAGCAGACTGAGAAACAGTTTCAGGTCACAGAGTCACCTCACCCACCCCGGTGACCCAGAAATGCTATGGATCCTGGTTAGTTTTGAAAGCTGTGAAAATCTTCTTAACAGGATACGTTTCCTAGAATGTATTTTGCCTCACTTAGTACACACATCCTCTCAGACCAAACTGCAAAACAAATCACAGAGACAGGATTTGCTACCAGAGCCTCCTTGGTTACTCTGCTTAAACACATTTGCTCACCATTACTGAATTCTGTGATAAGATGGAGGCCTGTCCCCTCGAGAAGTCCTCACAGAGATGATGTAAGACTGTACACATGGACAGGTTTAGTCTTGACACCCATTGCATAAGGAACCCTTTCAAATGCAATGAGATTGGTTTTATTTATGCTGTTTTAGTATATGGTGTGGTTCTCATTAGAGAGCTAAGCTCAGCGTATTTAGGTTGGGTCAGGAGGACATGTAGAATAATTGTTTAATGCTACATTTGGCAAAGTTTGTTTTATTACTTAAAAAAAAACCCTTGGCAGTTGTTAAAAAAAGCAGCTGGCACGTAAGTTGTTTAACTTAACTATTACCTCATTTTCTTTCAAAATATTGCCAGAACTTCTTAATGACAGCGAACAGATGGTCAACATTTTTCAATGTTACAGATAATCCTCTTCCCAAACCAAATGATGACATTTTATATGTTTAACCAGAAGGGAATTCGAACAAGAATTTGGGTATCATTTACATATATTCCATCTTGACAAAAATAACAAGATAACCATCCCAGTGTTACTTGTACCTGTACTCATGGTTAGTGCATTTAGCACTACTCACATGTTGGCATTGTCAGTTTGAAAGAAATGGCATAATCTGACAGTCTGGTTCAATTTCAATCAGTCAGCCTGCAGGCCATGGGTACCAAAATGGCAGCACCATGTCCTACAGTGCTTGTCAAGACAGGTGGTAGGAAGCCACACAGGAAGAGAGAGAAGTGTCAAACAAGAGCATTAAAGAATTTTGTCACCAGCAAATATGTTTCTGTAAAACACTTCTGCAAAAAAAAAAATTCATTTTGTTGAGTCGACACCTCCAAAGAAATTATGTTTCATCAGGAAATCCCTATCTGTTCCAAATACTGATTAACCAGCCAAAGCAGAATTCAGCAAACCTTATTAAAAATAAATTTATAATTATTACAATTTCACAGCAAAGAAACATCAACCAGTCTTCAACTAATTATCACAAGTGAGACACTTTGTACACCAAGTATTAAATTGAGGGGATTAGTTCCAGACAAAAGTTAATCTAAGATCTCTTGCCAATGTGACACTAGTTTATGCTAGATAACAATTAGATTACTCATCCAAAGTTCTGACCTCAGGTTACGCTGTTCACTGCACGGGTGTTGGGGATCTGTCTATCTTTTCTTGCTTGTTTGATCTGCAGTAATTCTATCCAAAACTCTTTGATTGCCCAGAGATAACTTACACTACATTCATTGTCATCATTTTAACTTCAGAAAAAACATGGGGAATCTCATGTATCTCTGAGGACACTAACTTTTCATTCCGATAGCAACCACATTTTGGGGCAAATCCCTCAATTTTAGTCAATTCCTCCTACTCACAATGCTTTGACTTCACCCTGCAGTGCAGTCTTGGAGCAGACAAATAGGATTTTGGGACCAGGTCAGGGGATGGGTTCCCTGGCATACCTGATGCACTCCAGTCCTTTACTTCAATTGGACCAGACTCAATTCAGTGTAAAGTGTTCATCATGACCCCAGAACCAACTGCCTCACTCTACAGATACACTCCCTTCCAACCACACCAGTTGCTAGAAACAGTCTCTGTGGAGAATTTTTCCTGAGACAGGAAATAGGTTCTGTAATGCCATTAATAGTCTTCTAATTGATCATTTCATGATATTTTAAAGGGTTTTAAAAAACACATAAAAATATATGAATTATTTTACATGATTACAGGAAAAAAAAGAAATACAATTAGTAACATCACGTTTCCCAATTTACAGCACTTCTAAGCTGTAAAAGTTGCCTGGGACACAGTCTCTCCTGAGTAATATGTGAAGCCTTGGAAACAATTTTTAAATTGTTATTCCTTAATTTCTTTTTTGGTGGGGGACAATGAAAAAAAAAACCCAGAAGATTAGCTCTAGCACATGTTGAGCAAAGTTTAAAACAAACTCTAAAATTGTTATAAATTCCAAGATAAGTGAACAGGCATCAGGAGAAGGTATACATGCAACAAGGACTGTGTCTGCTAGTTTATCTTTATGAGTGTTTGAAAGTTGATGACATTATATAAAAACAAAAAAGCCAACATTACTATAAACAAATGCAAAATGAGCTGCAAAATGAAATGGTGCAGGCTGCCAACTATTTAGTGCTTCTTGAGATTCTGCAAGTGTGGAAAATGCCTCCTGTTCCCTGCTGACTTATCTGCAGCGCATTTCTTAGCAAGACAGCCATCAATACAGCATGAAACTTTCAAAGGGCATTATCCCAGCCCAAAAACTGTGGACAGTGAGCAAGTGGAATGAAAAACACTCTTTTAAACACAGTAATTTCTTCTGACAGCCCCAAAAATATTCTAGCTATAGATCACTCACCTGCACTGGAACTAAACACATTAGAAACTCAGCCTTGCACTAGACAGGGACTAGTGTCAGAATTTACACTTACCTCCTCACTTGCACAGCACTCCATCAGCTTTCATATCAAAATCAGTGCAAGTTCTAACAATGCAGTTTAGGGGAACTGAACAACCAGACCCAAGACTCCTACACTTAAAATCAGTTTTCTGGGCTTCACTTGCTATCACATTTACTGTTAAACTATTATATGCTATATAAACAAGTAGATATCTTTTTGTGTACTTAAGTAGTAAGAGCCACACACTCAGTTTAACCTTTTAATTTGACCTCTGAGAAAACCTCCAGACAAGGTCCTAGCTGGGACCCTTCAGTGAAGGTAACACTTCTCCATTAAGAAGAACTGGACTTCTGCACAAATCACTGGATTGCTACTCGCAAATCTTTACAAGATAAAAACTAATAAAGAGGGGAGAATGGTTGCAATGTGGCCCAGGAGTCTGACCACTGAATTACATAGAGACAGGCTTTTCATTAGCTAATCATTAGATAAAAGAAGCAATTCCGAATCACTGGCTAAGGCGAAAATGCTTCCATAACAGATTTCTTCTTCTGCAGGCTTCATAGTAAATTGGATCATATTAAGCTCCAATGCACAGTCTAAAATGGGTACAAGGTAGCAATATGGATTTTCAAATTTAATGCAAGCATTTGGACAACAGAAAGGAAATTTTGCGCTTTTAGGAGATATGCCTTACCACTCTGCTAGGTGAGCTCCCTAAGTGGCTGCTAGACAAGTACTATACCACCCTTTCTACAGAAAAGAATCTCAATTATTCCACAAATTGCTGACTCACTTCATGGAGATTAGTCTTCTAACAAGCTCGTCTTACAGACAGGGAGATAATACTGGTTTTTTGGGGGTGGGTTTTTTGGTTGGTTGGTGGTTCTTTGTGGGTTTTGGTGGTTTTTAATATATCCTGCACAAACACCAACAGTCTATAGCAAAAACAAGAACGTGGACTCATGTGGGTTATACACACCTACATCCCATTTCTAGAAATATCTTACACTAATCAGGTAGTCTTAGGCAGTTTTGATGTTTTTAGTGCCTAAATAAATTTTTTTAAGCTAGATTTGATCAGAAGTACATTCAGGGACATTGTCTATATTATTTTAATTAAGCTGTCATCTTATTGTCATTGTTCTTGTGCTTTTTAGCTATTTCCTTCTTTTAAAAAGAAAGCTTAGCTTTACTCTGATCTGGTTAATTGTGCAAAATTGACAGCTGAAACATTTTTTTAAACAAAATATGGATTCAGGGCATTGGCAAAGTCCTGTCTCCCATTTGCCTTTCTGAACTTAAAGGCTTTGCAGCAGTGGAGAAGAAGCCAGGCAGGAAGCCAAGGAATTAGCCTCAGGCTGTACAGTGTCCTGCAAGAAACAAGCTGTGCTGTAGCATACATAATCACACCATCCGCTTTCCCAGTTCAGCCAGTCACCTCCTTATCCTCTGGCATGGCAGGCCTCCAGTAGCTGCCTGCAGATGTCCAAGAAGGTGTCAGGAGGGCTCAGTACACTTGATGGAAGTGGTGTTGTAAAAGGGAAAGATTACCACTTGCAGCAGACAGTTTACTCCATGGACAGGTCTCAGTAGGATGGAACACGTGTTTCAAGGACTGAAAATGCCCTACCAGTACAGGTCACATAAGAAACAAGCTAAAAGCCAAATGAGTTCTCAGGTCAGCAATGAAAACAGCCTAAAATCTTTGTGACATCTCAACAAAAGAGATGCCAAGAGCTCAAACTGCAAGGTCAACAGCGTTGTGGCCAGTTCAAACAATCAAGTTGGACCTCAGGAATGTAAAGAGACAGAAGAATGATGCTCATTGCTATCTAAAGGTCAAAGCATTTACAGGATATTGTGTTCCAGAACCAAACTAGGTCTGTCCCGTACTGTATCTAATCACAAAAGGTATTGAGCAATTCACTTTAGCTCATATTCTAGGGTATACTGAGAACTTCCTTGCAAAGTTCTTCTGCTTGTCTGTTTAGACGTGTTTTCCCTCTGCCACATGATGAATTGAAAGAATTTTTATATTTCCAGTGAAAACACATCATCAGTTATCAATTAAGCATTCACACTCAACTCTGTCTGCTCTTAGAAGAACATTTAAGCCCATTCTGACAATCATTTTTACATAGCAACATTTTCCTAAATTCAGTCCTAGAAAGTGATGCCTTGAATATACACATACCGTGTCACTGAAATAGACATGGAAAAAAAAAAAAAATCAGTGTTTAAACAAGACTTAATTTCTTTTGTTTTCCCTCACAGGATGAGTTTTCAATATGATTTCGGGAAACACAGCTGATTAATTAAACAAGACAACTAGTATTATTTCCCCTCTCTTTAAGCCTTTCCAATTCCTCAAGTACCTACAACGTGCTCTTTCCTCCTTTCATCTCCAAAAGCAAAATCTGTAAGATTCATTTTCATACACATTAAAACACTCTAGAGCTTAAGATAAAACTTTAAGTAGATGGTGTCTGGACAAAAATTAACGTTGCAGTCGAAGGCAGAGTGAAGTCAGTAACTGCATTCCCCTAAGACAGGAGATAAGCAGCTGCATTAAGATAAGTTATAGTCTTTTAATACAATCAAAAGAAATTAAAGATTTTTACGGAAATCTTGCTTAAACATTGGATTTTTTCAAATGAAGACTTCAGAGAGAGAGACTTTAGCTACAAAAGCAACTTTTTCAAAGGGAATTGCTTAACTCCATTCTGAGTTATTATTCCTCCACAACCAAATACACAAATCAAAAACACTTCCACAAATAAACAGACGCTATTACAGTAAGGCCTGGGCAAAATCTGTACTGGAAGCTCACACTTCTTTGATTTTCCTAATTTTAATTGTTGTAATCTACTTAAAAAACATCTGACTTCTTTTGAACTAGAGCTCAGATCACATAAAGAAATAGGATTCTACTGAAGACTCATTACAAAGCAAGCCATTTGTAAATCTTTAGAATAGCTTTTGAAACCTTGGCCAGGGACATTTGAAATGGAGCTGGTCTTCATCATTTGTCATTTCATGAGGTCATTCAATTGAGAATTATACATATTAACATGGGGATTATTTATTTATTTATTTATAAATTATTGATAAGAGGCAAGGACAAGTTACATTAGTGTAAACAAACTTACCCGTGCACCCTTCTCTGGAAAACATTTGCATCCAGCGCTGCAGTCGCGGCCCCCGCATGGCCCACTGTAGGACTTCTTTCCACCCTAAAAAAGAAATCAAAAAAAGTTTGATTTCATAACTACTTGTTAGCTGAAGATCTTTAATTAAAACTCTTGGTTTCAGAACTTTTCACCTACATTACGTTTGTTGTCTGAATTTGCTGGGAAGTAACTGGGCAAAATAGAATTACATTTTAACTTCTCTACAATTGGGTCATATTCAGAATTACAAAATAAACAAAGTTGGGTTAGAAGTTTTTTGAGGACAAGTGAATTTACACAAGTTGGTGCTCTTCTGCAAGGTGCTGAGTGCCTCCTAGGGCTATCAAACCCATAAAAATAGATGATGTTTTGAGATATTCAGTACATCATTAGACTAGGATGATAATTGGTAACTGCAACTTGTACCTCAGCCATCCTGTATGAACAAGTATTTTAAAATCAATAGGAACTATCAAGACAAATTTAATTTTGGGACATTTCAATTCTTGCACATTTCTAAGACCAAGAAGCTGTATCCTTGAACCATGAGAACAAAAGCTACTGGATGAGAGAAAATGGCATTTTTAACTAAGAGCACACGTGCAAGGAAGTGTGTAGGAAACCACCATGGATTTGGATTTAAACTGAAAATATATTCCAAATTTGCTATACTAGCATTAGTTACTTCAAGAATCATTAAAATATTTATGTCAGTCTGAACTCCCTATATCACAAACTTAATTTCCAGCTAATAGAGCATATGAAAGTTAACTACATGAGTTTGGTTTAGAGAGTTCAATCTGCTTCTACACAAAACAGGTTAGAAGGACTGGGCTGCCAAAAGCCTTGCAACGCTACTGACGGCACTGCAAGTCCTGGAAAAAAGTCGCCTTTAACACTGTAACTTTGTCACATGCTATGAACACTGCCCTCCAATGAAACTTTCTCTGTCCAGCATGCTCAGGTACAGTCCCTAGGGTTTGAAACTCTGAAGGGAATAAGCATTTAAGCGTCTCATATCAAGGTGACCAAACCAAGTGCCAAAACAAGTTCAGACTGGAGCCGAACACTTCCTTACTAAAAGCATTCACAGGAAATACTTTTAAAGCCTTAAAAACTTCCTGACAGTGAGGAACGTGAAAAATGAAAGACAGTTCATGCGAGCTTCTCAACTTTTGAACTTCTTTGAATCAGCTTTTTCAGAGAAAGTAGTTAGTCTGACATCACTTGATTAGTTTTCTGCTAAAGGTAAATAAAAAACCCTCTCTACATGCTGATGTTTACACCATTTTGCTAAATTAAACACCTTTGGTTTTAGAACGAACAGTTATTAACAAAAAGCCTTTAATCCAATGTCCCATGCTTCCCTATCCAGAAAGGAGTGTTATCTCTTGTAAAATAGTCATAACAACTTTCAAGAAATTCTAAGAGGCATCAAGTATAAAAAAACCCCTATGAAACCACTTTGCAGACTTTTTGGGAGCTTTGTTGAGATTAGGCCCCATTAAACACGGGACTTTTGGACTACTCATTAAAATCTTATGGTAGGATCCAACACAAAACTTGAGCTGAAGAAAGAAAGACGCCACAAGAGAGGCACCATAATGGGAAACGCACCACAAACAATTCTGACTGTTGGCAGCAGGAAATAAAACAAAGAATGAAGAAGAGGTAAAAAAAACCCCAAACAACAAACAAAACAAAAACAACCAGTCAGTCTATAAAATACCCAACAGCAAAGAGAAGGAGACAAACTGTATCTAGAGGTTATATAATAGACTGTAAGGACATCTCCAAACCTTCTGCTCAGACAAGGAGTGATCACCATGAACTTGAGTCTGCAATGCTCAGTACATAAAAACTGGTCCCAGGCTTAATGGACACCCTTCCAAGACGTCATTTCTTTGCGAACTTGTTCAGAGAGTGAAGTCCACCGAGACACAAAATTTGCCATGATTATATGTACATTTCACAGGGGAAATCTGGACCCATTGCTAGGCAATATGTATCTCTCTTCCTGACACTTAACCTTACATTTAAACTCTTCACAGATAGCTTTATGCCTCCAGGTAGTCAGATTATGCTTTTCCAGTCACTTACTCAACCTTGGATTCCTCAAAGATTTCAACTTCCAATCAGCTTTTTCTCCAGATTATTCCTTGTTCCAGCAGTCATTTGCACAAGCCCTTGGGGCCCATGGCTCTGTCCATTCTGCTGCCTCCTACAATTGAGCAATGGCAAAAAAGCTTCCTTTCACCACAGCTCTGGATTTCTCCCAGGTCACTGCCTTGCAACAGTCTCAGAGCACTAATTCCCTGCCTCTGGTGGCAGGCAGGTCCTTCCCAGTGGCACAGGACTGGACAGAAATCCATTATTCTTTCCATCTCCCTCGCTCCTGCTGCTCCCATCAGTGGTGCAGACAGTAAATATGGCTCCAGTCAAAATCCCACTAAAGTCAAAAGAAATATTTCTCTTTAATTTATTGAAAGCTGAATGAAACTCTCACTGAGCTTTGTTAAAAACAGAAAGTATGTCCCTTTGTACCTGTGTACTTCTAGGTTCCTTCTTCACAGCAGGAGGAGTCATTTTGCTCACTTGTGAATGAAGGCATTTGGAAAGGAAGCAAAGCAAAGCCAGTTGGCTCCAAACCAGGTGTCCATGTCCTGAGTATTTTATTTAGGGGAAGTAGCTGACATCAGACACCTCATGACTATTTAAATAGCAAACAGCCATGTGCATAATATTTGTCAATACAACTCTAAAGTCTGCATATAAGGTTCTAGACTACAGTGTTCTCTCCTGAAAAGGTTTAATACATTTTTTCATTCAAATATATGAATGCAAGGTCATTCAAACATTTACAGATTGTAACCTGACCATGTAAACATGAGCCTGTCATACTTGCTCTGTGTATGCATTCAGGGAAGAGACTGTTTCCTACTGCTCTACATTTCAGATTGATAAATATCCTCTTGAGAAACAATAAGCATTAAAAAAATAAGATTATTAGTTATGGTGGTAAGCACCACCATTATAACAGAAATTTAATTAAACCATTTTCATTTCATTGTATGGAAGCAGACCAAGATCTTGAAAACCAAAAACAAATGCAAAATAGCATCATTGTTACAAAAGCACATACTCTGAGATTTAAATAGCCATAATATAAACTGAGTAACATACATACTGATTTTAACTGAGTTATTTCAGGCTTACATAAGAATCATTATGATTATTCCAATGTAGAAAAAACCCACTTTATTTCAGAAGTATTGGTATAAGTGAGAAACTGTTATTAAAAGACATTCAAACCAAGAGTCATTGTAAGGATAATTTTCGTCTCCTGCTTCTGGTATATCCCTCCCAAGCATTTATGCACAGTTGATTCATGAAGAAGCAGTGGCATTCAGATCTTTCCATTGACTTCAGCTTGTTCTGGACTGGAGCCAAAGAGAGTAAAGAGACCTAACAGCTGTGATGCCATAGGAAATGCCCCAGAATGTTCATTCCACCTTCCCTAGAGCAACACAAAAATAAACGTACCTGGAAGGACTTGCCTGCAAATCCAAAAATTGTACCTGCAGCACAGGTAGGAGTAAAGCACCTAACAAAGGACTTCAGTGTGAGACCTCCAGAAAGCACAGCTCAGATGCAAGAGCTGGGGTTCTATTTTGCATCAAAACCTCTTCTCTGTGTCAAAGGATCAACTGCAGAAGACTTAATCTCTTGTCTGAAGACAATGGCTTCAGTCAGAGAGGAAAATGGAGGGACAAGCTGAGAGCTTGTTTTGGGAAAGGACCACAGAAAAGTTAAAAACATCATCTTTATCATGAGGAACCTAAAGTAGCAGTGGTGGAAATGGGCAAATAAACTTTAGAAAGGAATGGATTCTAAGGAATGGCAGCATGCAAAATTGGAGTATGTAAAGTATGCTGCAAAAAGAGCATACTTGTGATAAAAGAGGAAAAAAGGATGACGATCAAAAATGTTGATGATAAAACAGAAAATGAAAGAATTTCTGACTCGTATCCAGTAACTTCCCAACTCATGTTAAGTACTGCCGCATTACAGCAGTACAAAACCGTAACAAGAAACTTCATCATCAAAAGCTGGACAGGAAGTATAATGAAAACTTCTGGAATCTTCAAATACACAATTTTCATATAGTTCAGAATCTTATTACCTGCTGATGACTAATAAGGAAATTATAGTCACAGCACCAGACATACAGACACCCTTGCAAAATTTCACAGCAATACCCTCAAGATACCTCTCTGAGCACAAAGTAATCCTGCAAAGAAACAAGGGTATGAATTATCTCTTCCTGGATTTGCCTCAGCTCCCACAAAGGCCAAAGCAGTACAGCAGACTGCCCTTCCCTGTCACAGATGACTCTCAACATGACATGGAAAGAAAAACCAAATTGCACTATTCCTTCTTCAGGAGTAACCACTTTGAGAAAGATGAATATACCTCCATAAGCATAATAGAAGTAGTATTATTCCAAAACACAAGAACTACATGTGTGAAACTCATTCTTTTATCTGGCACTTTTATTTTAAATAAATATGCCATGTAGCTTTTAGCTGGAATGCAGCCCACATTTCTTTTGATTAGCCCATAGGACAAAATAAGCTGTTTGGAATATTCCAGATTCCTTCCTTGTCAGGATTAGGAAAAGGTAGCCCTCAGCACTGAATGTCCAGGTATGCACACTTCCACAGACATTGAAAAAATCTAGACAGCAACTTTTCTCCACAGCAAAGTGACATAAATAATCCTGATGAGCCATAGCCATTTTTACGCCTCTAGTGTTTCCAGAATGCATAGGTAGGAAAGCTCCTGCATCCCCTTCCCAGAACATGGTGATGATAAAAATGTCTAGAACTACTTCAACCACCACATTATTCTGACAAATAATTCTTCTTCTACAAAGTCCGTATTTTGGGGAGGGAATGCAAGCACTCCTCCTAACTGCAGTAGGGATTCCAAATATGCACTAAATAATCTCACACAGTGCCTTGTATTCAAATTCCTGGTCACATTAACAAGTCACTCATTAAGAAACTCTGATGTCCCATGCTTAATTACCAGAGGACTACAGTTTCGAAAATGAGTGATTAAGAACTGGGTTTACTTTTAAAAAACGCTCTTCTAGCAAGAAATTATTGCTGCAGGAGCCTGCCATTAATAATGTAAATTATACACTGATGGGCTGGGTATCTCCATTTTACACATAAAAAATTAGCTCTGCCTGTATCCCAAACTAATGGTTACAGCCATGGTATTTGTCTGTTCAGATTACTAATATACTTACCCCAGATTAAATTTCCAAAATAGATGGCACAAGTCAGCTGCAGACAGGGTGGAATCTACGAAGAACCACTCTCATGAACAGCGAAAGTTAGCAAAATATTATGGCCCACAGGTATAAAGTTTACCCAGCTTTTCCAGTTCACTTACAATATCTACATCAAGGTCATTCCTTCCTTTTGAGATGGGACAGAAAAACAACTCAGCAACTCATTTGCTCTCACTTAAGCTTTCATCCTATTTTTTAAATAGAATATCTACAACACAAGTTACAGAAGGGACAAAATGCCCAAACAGCTGAAAGTCTATATAATTATAGACTGTCTAAATAAAAACTTATGCAGTCATCTCCTGAAGCTGCCAGAAGACTACCTGCTATATTAGCAACATGATTAACTCTTTAACCTCTATCTCTGTAGAGGTTCTATCCCTTTGCACTTTGTGATCCTGAAAATAAGAGCCAGCTTGTACGTGGATACGCCCTCATTAATTTCCCTCGAAGTTTTGTCACTGACTGAAGCAAGAACAGAGTAAAGCCACTGCAAATAGCATAGTGAGACATCCCACTGTGTTTTAAGTCCTCTAGGAAAGATTTACTACATCAGCTCTGCAAAGTACCAGGAACATAGCGTGCTCTTGGTTAATTAAATCACAAAAGAAACCAGGGAGGCACTTTGTGCTCCACCCACAAAATACTTCAAAGAGTAGAATCACGAAGAAATTGCTCTCCTTTAGGGGAAGAAGATGTCTGCTACTATGTTTAATTTGGACCCTGCACAATGGGTCCCTGTTGCTAACTAATGTTAGGGCACCATAGCAGTAAACATAATTAAGAAAAAAAAGTGTTTTTTAAAAAAACCTAAACATCTTTGGAGCTGTTCCTCTATCCTCTATGCTATTTCTAGTGTACTATTTCTATCTTCAGGGAGTGGGACTTTTCAAGTCACAACATGTCTCAGGAGCATACAACCCTCCACTCTTGGCTGTTAAATACTTTGCACTCTTGATTGGTCATTTATCCATTATGAGAAATGCAGAATACCACCAGGACATCAGTACCATTTACAAATATCTTGTGCCCGTGTAAATGTCAGTGATAAATCAGTTTTCTCTATGTTAAAATGAAAAATAATGAATGATGCATACAAGTACGTCCTTAAATTTGTATATACATCTGCATGCACCTTCAACAAAGCAAACAAATTAAAAGTAATAAGAGTAAAATTCAGACATGTTGTTCGTCTGTAGCCCTACAACTCTGCAAAAGAAAAGTTGCATAAAAGGCCCATCCAAGCAGCAAATGCAGTCTAAATGCCCTTTGAAGTCCAAAGGCTTCCCATTTAGACCCTAACAGAGGATAAATCAATTGGCAATTAAGAATTTTCCACTATAAAAATATCAGAATTACAAAGAATAAGCAACAGGT
Source organism: Origma solitaria (assembly GCA_013397895.1). NCBI lineage: Eukaryota > Metazoa > Chordata > Aves > Passeriformes > Acanthizidae > Origma > Origma solitaria. The sequence continues at coordinate 3,780,617 of VZRL01002075.1, forward strand.
GAAAAATCATAGAAGTAAATTATGTTAAAAACCCAAGAGTATGCATTTGAGATATTATATCACCGTGCAAGCAGGCTTACATAACTAACCAGGGATTTACTAAAATAATTCCCTTTTCTTGTCGTAGCTGTAGACAGTGAAATGCCTTGATGAGCTCCCCTATCATACTGATGAAAATAATCCTATGTTTCTAAACACAGCTTATCTGTAAACACATTTATATCAAAGTTCTCTACAAACACAGTGGTGGTCCTGCAAAGTATTTTTCAAACAAACCATCTCTGGGAGGAGGCAGGGAGGGCAAAAATTTTATCTACTGCAAATACCACATTTCATACATTTTTTTCATTCCATATGGAACAAAGGTTAGGAAAAGAGAAAACTTGAAAAATTAGTCATTTTAGGATGAAATAAAATGGATGTTTTTGATGATGGAAAAAGACTTCTGGGCACACCTTTCATGATCTGCATAACAAACATAGCACCACAGTCCATAATTTAAGATGATCACTCAGGACTCTGATGGTTCTGGTTTATCTGATGAATCCAAGATGTAAAATCAACCTGCAATTTTATTGCCACAGAATAATCACACTTCCATCATACTTACATATAGCACAAGACATGCACAACAGGATGTTGTATTTACTATTACAGCTGTTGGTTCAGACTGATTTTCTGGGCTGCCCTTCTCATTTCATTGAGGCTTTCAAGCAACCTGTCCTTCCAAGGTAAAACAACCCGTTGTAGTAATTCATCCAGTCAAGCCCTTCCCTGCAGGACACGACTGCTTTGCTGAAGGATTCCCCTGCAGCCTGCCCAGAGTCCATTGAGTACATCACTACATGGTTAGGCCAGAAGTAAATTAGAGAGCAACTCGATAAACCAAAAAAAGGCTGCGTTCCACACATAGGAGAAGACCCTGGCTATCGTGATACTTCTCTTCCTAGTGACACTGATAAAGGAGAAGTGAGAAAATATAAACTGAGGTAAACAACTATAAAATGTCAAAGGAAATTTAAGTAGTTCCATTGTGTAGCCATGTATTTAATTTACTGTTAGGCCTATTTAATTTCAAGTAACACTTCTGAGAAGAGCGGATATCTATTCATCAACTGTGGATGTTGCAAACTTACGCCAAGACAAAATGTACAATCTCCATTATGGATAATCTTACCTGTCTGGAGTGGGAAAAGACAAAAAGCCTTTATACCATTTATCTAGATTAAACAGATCAGAGGAGGTATAGCTTGATGCAGTATTTTGACAGGATAAGAGTATGTTTGCTGAGGAATGGGTACTGATTAAATCTGGGACAAAGTGTGCCACAAACTTTTCTTCCAGGAAACCAAAAAAGGACAAAACATAGAACTGGCAGAATAAATGTATAATTTTATTTACAAATATCTTAATTTTTTGTGTGTGTTTCTAGGCTACTAAGCAGAGTATGAACTTTAGAATGATATATTAGAAAACTTAGAACGAATGTCATAGTTAGCTAGTACTGCATAAGGGAAGGAAAAACTGAGACAAAAGGAAACTATTCTTAGCAACAGCTTAAAAAAAAAGAAAATATCTTTGGAGACATTATCACTTCTCAAGCTGAAAATAATGCAGAGATTAAATTAATCTTTTAATTTACTTTTCTTCCTCTATAAACTAACACTTATTCTGGACTTTTTGCTTCACGTATTATTTTATATGGGGGGGGCAGAAAACAGGCTTTTATCTTCAGCTTGTCTAACAGATAAGAAAAGGCACAGAGTGAGCAAATAGACCATCAGCTTTCGGATGTCTGGTTTGTCACAGAAACTGACATGAAATTTGAAGAAATATTTTTTCAGTCTTTATTAAACCATGCAAAGGAAAATCTGTCATCAGAAAGACTACAGCTATCTACAAAATTAGATTGTGGAGTCTGATGCAATTTAGAACAGAAATGCCTACTTAATATAATCTTCAGATCTCTTTTATGCCAAAGGCATAGATCTTTATCAATAGGTGTGTGTGCCCTTGCAAGCAACTGTTTGAAATGGTGACTCGTTAGAATTTTTAACCCTCTAATCCCCATTTACCTACTGGATACAGCACTCTCTTAACTAAAGACATACTGCCTGGTCTTCTCATTTGGGAGATGATAAAAAGTGACTCAGAAAGTAAAAGCCGCTAAAATGAAGTCTCAACCAACTAACATAAAAAAATGGACAAAGTTAAACAGTTATTTAATTCTGGAAGTCCAATCAAGTATGTTTACATCAGTTAGTTTGTAAAATAATGCCCTGTAAGAGCACACTCATTCTGCTTAAAGCATTACCTTGCTCTGTCTTCCCTGAAACCTGCTAGAGATAACGATGGGCAGATGTCACCTAAACAGTGGAAACCAGACCACCAAAAAACTCATCTTAAGCTCTCAAAATGTCCTAAACTGTTCTTTGAGTTCATTTATTTCTTAGCTGCCAGGCACAGTGTGATAAGGGATGACCTACATTACACATACAGCACCTGCCAAGGAGATTAAAAATTGCTGTACATGCAATGTAGAAAACACACTACTAGAAAATTCTTAGTAATTTAATATCCAACCTTGAACATTATCACTCAGAACAGCAAACCCAACAATTTATAAAATGAAGATTAGTCCTAAAATTTACGGTCCCATTGAGCAACATGCTAGCTAAGCACAGCTGTCCCTCCTGAGAAAAAAACACCCACGCTATTTCAAACAACTTTTTTCAAGGGCTTTGCCAACTTAAGCAGCTTCTTTTTTTTTTTTTTTTTGTCCACAAGCAGCATAATAACATGACAAATATAAGTAAAAAGTCTAATGGAAGAACAAACAATTCTTCTCTATATTGAAGAATGTTTTCATACAGCCTATGTGTTTTTGTACAGCCTATCTTATTGTACTTTAACTTGCACTCTATTTAGTTCAAGTTGCACTCTGTTAAGAAAAGACTACTCCATTTTTTCCTTAATTGGTAAACTAGATTCTAACTTTTACACTGGCTCATGTTGAAAAATACCATGGTTTGTGATACGAAACAACAGATGTTCTTAAAATAACAGACCCAGACATTTCCAACTGCTATCACTCACAGGGAAATGCCAGGCAGAGAAAGGAACTGTTCTTATTGGCACTGGGCCCACCAGGGACTTACCCTACAAAGTGCTGAGCACCCTGAGATTCAATGAGACGACAGCACACTCAGCAAATTAAGGACTATCTCTAAACCAACAGAAAATGTGTCTCACACGGTACTGATGAAAAATCACTGTTTTAGTAAGTGCCAAGTGCACAAAGTTCCACCACCTGAATAGAGGAAAAACTTTAGTGTGAGGGTGACCGAGCACTGGAACAGGATGCCCAGAGAGGTTGTGGAGTCTCCTTCTCTGGAGATGTCCAAAACCCTCCTGGACAGTGTGATTCTGTGCAGCCTGCTCTGACTGATCCTGCTGCAGCAGTGGGGCTGGATTAGGGAAACTCCTGAGGTCCCTTCCGACCCCAGACATTTGTGATTCTGTGTAATCATCCTGTGCCATCTCACAATTTAACTCCCGTTTGAATTACAATGTTATCTTCTAGGAAATCATCCAATCTTCCTCTGAATAGCTAAACATGAAATTTCCACAACAGGACTAGATGCAAAGTGGCTTAATTTTATGAAAAGGTTTATAATTTCCTGTACAGAAGGTCAAGAAATATTGGTCCATTGCATCAAACTCCTCAAATTCACTGAATCAGAATTTTTGAGAGAAAAACTATTCCATCTAAATTTTTTAATGTAGTTGTATTATCAGACAGCAGGCTGATAAGCATTGAGAAAAAATAGTAAATGTATGCATAGGCTTTATTGAAAAAGTTGGAATCATCTTGCTTTTCACCGTGTGGACCATGAATTACCATGAAAAATGCCTCTTTCTTTTTCATCTAAGTAATTCCATACTAGGTACTGCTGTCAATTTTCAATTCTACGTTTTAACAGACCTTTACTTGATTTACTTGTATTTAAGCTTTCCACCATGTAAATCCAACATCAGCCTTCCTGTGTTACATATAATAGAAACTGGGAGTTAACAGCATTTCTGGTCAGCTGCCCTCCCTCTTTTAACCAAGGCTTACCCCAAAACTTTATTTTTACACCTTTTATTTCTTCATCTGGTTAATCAAACAGGTCCTTTGGTGGCCTTTAGTCCAACTAAGTCCACTCACAAATCACCTGCGTTAATTTGCTGAAAAAGCTGCTGAGATTACCAGCAAATATCATTCAGGAAGAACGACACGCTGGTTCCATGGTAACATGAAAGTCAATGAGCCCACCTTGAAACCTGGAAACAATGGGCCCTTTCAGGACAGGGAGCAGAGGGGAGGGACCGTGTCTTATTGAGATGTTTGGTTCTTTCAGATTGTTTGCCAGTGAGGTTTTTCTTAAGTAGAAAAGGCACGCTGTAAATTTGCCTTGCACAAGTTCATTTGATTTTGGAGCCTGTTACCAAGACTCGGTTGAATTCCCCTCGACCAACCCTGCACCAAAAAGCAGCAGCACAGAGCACAATGAAAACCAGCCTCCTTGCAGCCCTGTCACTTTGTTCAGGGATTCACAGTTGCAACATGACACGCTGAAGAATTCTGATCCTACAACTATCAGAAAAAAAGGGATGGCCTCCAGGATAATATTATATCCTAAAGAAGAAAAGTTAGAGAGAATTTGGGAAAAAAAATCAGCAAATTTAGTATGAAAAATGAAAACGTATCTATCTGAACTGATAGAAAACTTACAGACCTACACTGAATTTCCCAAAGCCACCTCTGCCCTAGCATCAGAATAGGCTTAGTAATATTTACATGCATTGCAATTTAGCAGAATATTACAAGACTCCCATTGCATGGCCCTTTGAAGGGTTAAACTAGGGAGCAACACAGAGTTTAGATCTGGACAAGAGATAACTTTAATTTTAGTGCTTCTTATTCCCTGGAACTTCTGAAAATGCAGGAGTGGAAAAAATTTATACTTTGAACTGTCCAGTAAGACTGATTCTCCTTGCCAGAGTTATTTAGGTAACTTCAGATTAGATAATTTGCTTTTTACAAGATGATTTTACTCATCAGCTCTCTACAGATTGGACCCCCAGAGCTGCAAGATGACAGCCATGCACCTACAGATGGGCCTGGCCATTACCTCACAGGTTATAATTACAGACCACAGCTACCTCACCCACATATTGAGCTGACCAGGTGTGTTCTGCCAATGAACACACTTCAGCTGCTTTTTTGCTTCACCTATAGATGGGTCGGGAGACAGTAAAGCACACAAGGCAGAGACATCACCTTCCTGGCCTTGCAGTGCATAAGCATCCAAGGAAACTACAAAAGCCCTAGAAAACATTCTCTACTACAGTGGTAATAACTAAAATCCCCAAAACAACAAACCACAAATTCTGGTTCAAATTCTTAAAGATGTCAAGGCCATTTCAAACCTGAAAGCCTTGTTTTTCACTCTTGCTATGACTGTTCTTTGCATAGAAAAACAACAGCAGGAAAAAATGAAAATCTATAATCTAGAGAGGAAAATTCAAATAGTGTCATAATTACAGGTCTACAAACCAAACAAAAGCCATTTTGGTGAAGAAAATCAGTATGTAAGAGTGAGAATGCTTTGCACTGCAGGCATCATTACAGCACCTCATATGGCATTGTTAACTCATGCAGAAACAGAGTACAGAGCAGAGCCATTCTGTACAGCTGTCAGACTATTTCAGCTGGGCAGCCTACTAATATATGCACAGGACAATTCTAGGTAGGTATCACAACTACTGGCCTCTATTCAAGTTTATGTTAGTGACCTGGAATATGTACAAGAGAGTAGACAATATTCTTTGAAAGTACTGATGATCTGAACTCACAACATAATGAAACAGAGAAATTTTCATAACAAATAATTGAGTAAGAAAGTTATTAAAACATGTGTCCACAATTTCCTTTTGCTTGGAAACTTCACACAAGAAGAAAATTCAGTTCTCCCGGCCTGAGCTCTGAGAACATCTACAGCACAAGGTAGTCACGGCATTACTCCCCAGAGATGGGTATGAAGCAACAGTGAGAAAGTGCCATGTAGTCCTTCAGTCCCTGAAAGCATCCTGCTAGCAACAATCTCCAGCAGACACCTCATGGATAATTTTGCCACATTATCACCTATGAGACAAACACACACAGCATTATCTGGTTTCAGTAGCACTAGACAGAAAAAGCATGTTTGTTTGAGAGGCCCTCCTAATTCGTACAGCACTTTGAAGTTAAAGTTTCTGCATCTTACTCATTTGCTTTAAGAAAATGATTAATACTGTCTCTGTTGAAATCATCATGTATTTGTCACGACATGAAGTGACTGGAAAGTTGGTATCATCTTCCCACCTCTTCAGAGCCAGCAAATGTGAGTCTGTGGAAACAGAGGGTCAGAAGAACAGCAGAGAGTACTTTTCTATCAGAACAATAACCTGATCCAACTCACCCTCTAATCGATTGATCCAGCACAAGGGAGGCAGGAAACCACAAGCAGGACACAGAGCAGCCCACACTTAGATTGGATTAAGTGCAATGTAAGACTTCACTTCATAGAAGACAGGAGATACAAGGTTTGAATTTAAGTATTCAATTGTATTTACTCCTCTCACTTTGATGGGCTCAGCTCCTCATGGGATTAGTCTTTTTCTTTGCTGGGTGCACTGGTATGAAGGGCAAAGAATCTGACCTCGCTAAAGATTTGCAAGTACTGGTGAATCCTGCATTCAGAGAGGTCAATGGAAACTTCTGACGGGCTCCAACAGAGGCGAGATTGAGCTTGTTACCAAAATGTCCTTCTCAGGCAAATTCAAATGCCATTTTATCTGGTGACTGAGCATAGGCTGTGTCTCAAGGGATTATTTTGTACTGTGTACCCAACCCTAAGTTGATATTTAGACAAAGTACCTCATGCATGCACCAGAAATTGTATTTTATATATATACACAAAACTACATAAAACTACCAAAACATTTTCCATACAGCCCACATTTTAAAGCTATGTATAGGGAGCAGCCATGAAAAATATTTAAATGTCATTTTGAGGGTACCTTCATGTTTACCAGCACCAAGAGAGGATCTATGGATTTTAAAGACAGAACTCCGCAAATATAGCCTATTATAGGAAAAGAGTAGCTTACATACTCAGCTCCATGCCTCCTTTTTATCTCTTATTCGTGACCACGGAACAAAAATAATTTTCCATCCCTTGCACTTGTTACACTGCTGCTCCCTGACATTTGGAATTTCCTCACAGGCATCTCCTGCCCAAGCACAGGAAAGACCCACAGCTACTCAGCTCCCAATATCAGGGGGTTTAGACCCCATTCAGGGTTGCTTTCTTCCCATACTGTGAAAGACTTCATGTTTCATTTCAATCCATACCAAAAGCCACGTGGGGAAGGGAGCAGTGGGTGTATCTGACACACGAGATGACTGGACAAACATGGCAAGGAAGGAGCTGCAGGGCAGCAGCTGCTGCACCCACACTCTCCAGTCTAGTGGTCTCACAACACCGAACTGTGGCGTGGAGGGACTGCTGATGCTATTACAAGACTGGAACCACTTCTTATGCTGCTCTTTCCTGCACAGAATTTGAACATAAAGACTACATATGGTAGAGAAGCATATTTCCCAGGAATGCATTAGCTACTAGGCCATCAGAATCACCATTATAAGAGAGTAAATAATTATATTGAGATTGATAAACTTCCTTGCCTCAGCTGTTGGAAGCTAAGCCAAGACTAAACACATTTGTGCAGCACTCGTAAACTTTCACCATTTGAATAGCTTTCCTGTTATTGTCAAACCTATAAGCAAATAATCCTTCTGACTGACCATATGGCAGAAGAAGACCAGCCCAGAGAGGTAGCAGTACAAGAGGAATTTCAAATCTCAGTTTTGAAGAGGCCTCTCACAAAGCAAAGAACAGCCAGTCCTTGTAATGAAAGTTCCAAAAATGTCATTTTAAGAACAAAGTGCTCTGGCCTATTGTCCTGCTTAACACCCTCTCTTCATAAGCAGATGTTTAAAGGTCACATTATATCCTTTTATAAACTAAATCACAATAGTAATATTCATTCATTTCGCAACCACAATTGCAAAGCCAATGTTTTAGCACTCTACTGAATCTTAACCTGCTTGTGGATCCGGCATCTTTTAGATTGTGATTGCAGTCTGTAAGACTTAAGCTTGCTGGATAGACAACGTTTAAACAAACTGGGCATATGCAAGTTCCTAAAACCTGAAAACGTGCCCATCATTACTGAGGGAGCCAGCTGATGTTGTACGGCTACTCCTGATTACCTCTGAAAAGTTATGGTGACTAGATATTCCCAAGGTCTGGAAGAAAGCAAATGTCCCTCCTGTCCTCAAGAAAGGCATGAAGGAAGATCTGGGGAACTACAGAGCACTCAGCCTCATCTTAGTCCCTCAGAAGTCAGCAGAGCAAATTCTTCTGAAAACCAATTCCAAACACATGCAGGACAAGAACATAATCAGAAACAGCACAGATTTGTAAAGGGAAAATGATGCCTAATTATCCTAAACGCCTTTTAGGATGAGATATCAGTCTTGATGGATGAGGGGAGAGGAGTGGTTGCTATTTACCTTGACTTTAGTGAGGTGCTCAACAGTGCCTCAAGGTCCTCATAGAGAAACTGATGAAGCACAGGTTGGACAAGTGGACAGCGAGATGCATTGAAAACTGGGTAATTGCCAGGTTCAACTGACACTTCAAAAATAAATTGAGTGAAGTTTTGCTCTTTGTTTACATGAGAACATGTGAATGAAGTTGCCATGAGAAAGGTATCCAGAACATGGGACAGCCAACTCAGGCATCTTTCCTTATGACATAGCCTAGAGATTTCAGTTCCTTGTCATCTGAAGGCTAGCAAATAATTTGCTGGAGCATCACAAGAAATACATCTCTCCATGGTTATACAATTATGCTGTACTGCTTTGTCTTGTAAAAGATAAGAGTTAGAACTGTCCAAATCTTTAGGCTTCATTAAAAGTTCCATCTACTGCACAAATATTTTAGGTAAGTAATTTACCTAGTTGAATTCTTCTCCTCTCCTCCGCAAACGCTATTTCCAATGGCTGATTTTAGGATGGCCACAGAAATGATACTGCAGGAAGCAGAGGTTGTCAGTGTGAAATTAGCATGCAAATGCAGCATAAGACTTAAGGACAACATCAGTGTCAAGCACAGTTAAATGTTCTAAACTTGGTTTCCTGGCAAAATGTTTCTTCATACACAGCATCTGCTAATATTTACAGCTTAAAGTATGTTGGAAATACTATATACTTCATCAGTGTTGGCCAACAGCTTTTCATCACCTTTATCACTATTCCCATTGACAGCTGCACAGTGAAAAACAGAGGGACATAAGCAAAATTACTAATGGTCACGCAGCGCTCCCACAATCAAAACTCTGATTTTTTCTAATTCCAGCTTGGCACTTCCACTATGACACAAGGTCGTTTCTCTTACAGAAGACCATCTTCAAAGACTCCTTTTATGTCAGCAACGTGTAGCAAAAAAGTGCTTTCAGAAAACAGGAACTGATGAGATGTAAACAATGACAAGAACACATCTGAGAACATACCTAAAGAGACCACACTACAGAAATTTACATTCATTCACAGAATAAGGTTATTCACTTTCCTCCCACCCACATTTTGATTAGGCCAATTCTGCCTTCATTTGTACATATATCTCTTCTGTCTTTAAACAAATATATGGTGTCATTGTTAAAGCAAAGTAAACAGAATTCTGTCAGGGATATCTGTTAGGATTGCTTTTTGTTTCTTCAGTTTGGAATTTGAACAGCAAGTTTAAAGAAGACAGCTCCAGTTGAGTTTTACAAACACTGACATTTTAAACAGTGAAGATTGTTTACCTGAAGACTCCAGGGCCTCTTAAATCATAAAATCTCCCCAGTCAGCTCAATGGACTATGGGAACAACTGGATGTTTTGTGACTTCTATCCACCTTGAATGCGGCAGAAGAAATCAAGTAGTTGAAGGCAGAAGGACAAGAATACAGGCAAATGCTCAGGCTTTTTGATCTTTTAGTACCTTTGACGATGATTGAAACATCGCATACCAGCAGTTGGAATGTGATTTTAGACCTTTCTAACACAAAAAAACCCCAACCACCAACCACAAAAAAAACCCAAAAAAACCCACCTTAAAATTTTAAAAATACAGTGCCTTTGAACTGAAAATAGTATCTCTTCTGAGAATAATCACACTCATAAACATTTCTGCTAGCCTAGGTAATACAGACAGGACCCCACTTCCCTGATACTCTTGAAGAATTTGTGGTTCTTCCAACATTCTTTCTGTGCTCAACACATGAAGTCAAATACAGGGAGCAAAATTTGTCAGTAACAACACCAACTATTAATGCCTGTCATAAATCAACGTATTTAGAGCTACACATTTAAATTTGATTTCACTAGAAGAGCACTAGTATCTTACTGGCCAATAACTTGCACCCAATCTTGTCTGAATATTATATGTTCTTCCCAATATTCAGGCCATTCTTAGAAACTGCTTTTTCAAAAACTCAAGAGAGTCAGGGAAGGCAAGGGTGACACACTTCACCTGGCCTCCTTATTTCTGTTTCCAACAAAGATATATATTTGCATGAAGTTTTGGATCCAAGTTCACAACTGATGCCAAGCAGGGACTTTGAAGTCAACACAACCAAGAACACATGTGGCTCATTTCCCTAATTCAGGCTCATGTTTGTTTTGACTTGTTTGACACTAACATGTTCAGAACAGAATATAGAAAATTATTCAGTGTATCCTTGCGTATCTTGCCACCGTACATTTCAGTATTGACATTGGCCAGCATACAGCAAATAGGAATGGTCACCTTTTTTTGTATAAGGCCACAGTTCTACTCATTACAAAACATGCAACCATGATGTAATGGGTCATTTATATCTATTCAAAGCCAAACAATCTCTCAGTATTACTTATCTGAGCAACTCCCCAGAGTTGCTATACATAAGCCCCTTTAAATGTAGTAACTACAAGCAGAGACAAATTTATCTCTTAACACATCTAAATAACATAATGAATGTATGAGCCTGGCATTAGTACAGGTCAGCAAAACCCCAAAATAGACAAGGAGGGAGCCACCTCACAGCCTTGACACTGTAAACTACCCCTCCCTGCTTCTGTGCTCAGTAAAAACTATTAGGATGGCACATACAGAAAAAGCAAGAGCCAGAATACAAAGAATGTTCAACTTTTCACATACCAAGTATCCAAAATGCTTGGACATTTACTCATTTCTCATGTGGTTTAAACCAGAATTTTATCTAGAGGAGGCACATTTCTTTAGTCATTCTGTACAGCCTTGACCATCAACCTATGGCTCACATATGTTGAACTGGATTAATAAGATCTAATTGAATATAAAACTATCAGCTTCAATCATTTTGGATTCAGAAGTATTTTTCAAAAGCTGCAGTTCCTATTTTTCAGTTCCTCTTTAAAGACCAGAATGAAAAGGAAAGAGATCATTCATACTAAAAAGGAAAAATAAATTGCATACAGGTTGGAAAAAGAAACATGTAGGTCTAGATTTTGACAGATTCCTTTAGCAGCCTATATTGTCTAGGCATTTTCATGTCAGATTGGACATATAAGAGCTGTGGGAGTAATTGTATTTTGACAGCAACAGTACTGTCTTCTCAATGGACCTATTAAAAATGGAAGTGTTCAAATCACCCTCTGCTTTTAGTACTTTGATTCTAAAAATAAGAGCAGAAGTACCCACCTGGATTTTAAAAAGAAAAGAAAAATTGTACAGGACTAAAAAGAGCTCAGTATTGGCAATAATATTTTGATAACATCTAAGTGTCAAGGTTTTAACATATGCTGGACTGGCCTGAATGGGAATCCTGATTTTCTCATTGGATTTTTCCCTTGTTCAGGAAGAACTCTTGCTGCTGGGAGGAGATGGACAAGACTTCTGACCCCTGCTCCTGCACTTGCTTAAAAGGGAGGACAAAGGTCACACAGAAGGAAAAAGGTTTTAAGTTTTCAATGGAAGGGCAGATGTCAGCTGGAATTTAGCTGGAGGGAGGGAAAGGAGATGGGAAAGAAAAAAAAAATAATTCAATCTGCTCACAGCTCTTCTACAAACGCTGAGTTATATGAAACTCATTTGCAAGGCTTTAAGGATTAAAGTTCTTGCTGAAGTACTGTATTGGCAGTTACAGTAAAAATAAATAAAATAGCTTTTCCATTCCCATAAACAGCTATTGCACCTCTCCAGTCAGTTTAACTCTCAAGTTCATCCACTGTAAACTCAGCCTTACTCTCAGCTGCCACAAGTGCTGTACAGTTTTCACTGCATTCCCCAGGACACAGACTTTTCTTTTGACCTTCACACCTGCACAGTCAAGTTCATCTTTCATTGTGCTTCCTCTAGGACAAATAGATGCATCTCCCTAAGGGATATGACTCTCTGCTGCTCCCCATTTTCTTCCATTAATAGGACTCCTACAAACCTTCTGGTTCCAGTTTGCAACTATTGCTGAACTTCAATACTTTTTAAAAATAGGAACAGAAGACACCCAGTAGTTACAGATACAGGATCAGAAAACATCTCCTAGGGTTTGTCAAAAGAGGACGACAGGACCGAAAGGTTCTTCTTTTTACTTCAGGAGTGAGTTTACATGAACCATTCGCTGCACTCACGTTGTGCAGGAGCTGGAGTTCAATATCCTGTCGTGCAGCAGGTGGTAGGCCATGACTCTTCACAGATTCATTACTGTCCCACAATACCAGTAGCGTTTTTTCTAGTCCCACTCACCACTAAAGAGGAGAGAGACAACAGACTTTGCTTTTGGCGACTCTCCAAGCCCCATTAACAAAGATGCACGCATAGCATATGGATTTTAAGGTGGCACTTCAAAATAGTGGTCAAAAAGCAAGTTCCTTCTTATTCACCTGGAAGTTATGTGCTAAGTTTCTGTATTTATAGGTAATTGCGATGGCTTAAAACATGAACCATCTGCTTGGAAGCTCAGTGAGGGTACTATGGTTGCTGTTCTCTCTCATTTGAACACTAGCTTGTGTCCAAAATTACAGGAGCTGCAAGACTTAAATTTCATACAAGAACGAAAGTTCAGAAGAAAAGATATGTTTTCTTTATAAACAATGGTAGTTGACCACAGCCAGCACAACATTATTAACAAATAAAACACAATAAAATTACTTCATGTGTCTGAAGCATGCCTGGTTATGTATTTTACATGTATCTAGACAGCTAAAGAAACACAGAAAGCAAAAACAATGTGGTAGGGTTCTCTTTCTTTCAAATTACTGTGTTAAAGAAACAATACATATTTTCCCATTCACAAACAGCATTGGTTTTATCCTCTTGCTAGCATGTAACGTAATATAATCACTATTGAACCTAAGAGGTGAGGGAAATTAGTGCATTTCGTAATAATTAAAGCATTGATATCCTTCACTGACTACAAGCCAGGAGCAGAATTTCACAGACTATTTTTCAAGTTTCTGAGTGAAGGTGTGACACAACAGCATAACACCTTCACTTGGACTGAAGAAGGAACACTGTTGTTTATATATTTTCCTTACAAGGCAAACAAATACAGAGATTTGCAAAATATCCCAGAAGGAGGCCTTCTGAAGAAAACTTCATTAAATACTTGAATTTTTGCATATGGTCTAATATTTGATTGCTTTCTAAATGGTTAGAAAAGAAAGAGAGGATAAAAAAGGGCAAAAGAGAAGGCTCACTAGTAGTAAAATACCTCCTTGAAATTATAAGCAACAAGCTGGGCTTTAATTAATTCTGGCCCAAAAACTACTTTTGAATTCATGACTGATCACAAATCCTCATTTTAAAGAGTGACCATTAAGTTATTCTTAAGGGATAGATCAAACCTTGTTAAAATATCTTAGAGAAATGTGTTTAGATGTATTTTGTCTTTGTTATGACAATAGTGACCATAACCCTTGCCTTGACAAAAAGGAATGTGTGTATCTCACAGGAAAGTTGCAACCTTTTGCACCTAACCCCATCAAAAAATCCCAACCTCAGCACAACTGTGTTGTCATAAGAAGCTTCACCAGAAACATAAGTGATAGAACAGACAGGGCTGGGAATTAGCAGGAAGCATTTATATCTCAGTTCATCCTGAGCTATCAGGGGCTCTGATGACTTAGCCTTTCTTTCAGATGAGATAAAAAACAGAGGTCCTAGCATCTGGTGGCCATTAGGAAGCTAGAGATATTGGAGTTATTAGACATTGAATCCTGGTCATATTCCAAGACAAACAATTATATTCAGCCTTCCTAAAAAATTTCTTACTGTTTCAGAGAAAATCATATATTCTTTTAGCCACCCAAAGGTGCTGTGCAATGTTTATTGGTATGCTACAAAACAAAACACTAATACTGCAGGAATACACTGCGCTCCACCATGACAAAACACCTGTTTCATCTGTTTTCTCTGTTGTCTGATAATGGCTATATTAGGTTTTGCTACCAGCATAACTACCCTGAACCCCCATTCTCCAGAGTGATGGAATGTGGACAGGCTGCACACCCTGCAGGGGGACCTACAGAAATAGTTTGCATGGATGAAATCCTCTGGAGTTGCTGGAGTGTCACTGCAAGGAAAGAATGGGTGCCCAGCTGCACTGTGTTCCATCCTCCCGTTGATCTCTCATGTACACCCACAGGCCAGGTTACAGGAGTGTGCACACTATGAAAAACAATCTTTGTGTCAGAGGTGAGCGCTGACATTCCTTACGCCAGTCAGTCATCTGACCTCAGTGCTCACAAAATTACCCCTCTTACCATCCTCCTTCGGTCACAAAAGGACTCAAGTTATTAATAGTTATTCTCCAAGTCACGCCTCAGTTAAATGGATAAATTAGCTCCAAAACTAGATTGGCTAAATATTCTCTCCTCCTTTAACCTTCTTCCAGAGATCAAAAGTGTCAGTGAGAGGTACTGAATAACTAATCTGGATATGATGTCAAATTTACCCTGAAAACTCTTTCCACCTGTTGTTACTGTTCTTTGAGATTCCCAGGAGATCAAAACTAAGCAATAGCTGTATATAAACATACACCCACACGGATTTTTACTTGAATCAAGTATGATAGCTTTGGATACTCTAATGTTAGTCTGACCCAAGGATTACAACCCTGATTAATTTCTCTGTTTGCAAGAGGAGCGTGCAATGTTCTTAGAGCGAAAACTGACATGTATTTTCTGGCTTGACTGAGGCAGATTTTCCCTCAGTATATGAAATAATTTGACATTTTCTGGAAGAGTAATGTTTCTGTTGTTGCAAGAGAAGAGAATGATCCTTTTGGATGGCTGATCATTAACTCAAAAGATTTATGATCTGAGCTATCACATCAACAATCAGCTTAACAATAAAATTGTGTTGCAGAAAGGTTCCTTTTTTATGGTCCCTATTTACACGCCAGCAGCATAATGCACAGCTGTGCTCTGAGCTCACCCTCCTGCCACACAACTGAGAAAGAACAGTTTTGGGAGCAATGACAATTGTTTCCAAGACTTTCCCCAGCCAGATAATTACCAACACCTTCCTACCGCAGTAAGTGATTTAAAATTAAAATCAGTCTTGAAACTCCACTTCACTGCTCATGAACAATTAGCTCAGGTATTCTCTAGGTTTTTAGAGGCAGAGGAGCTGCCATCCTTAACCAGAAGGAGTATCAGAGGAAGCCCTGTGTACACAGTTTCTTAAACAGCAGCAGCGCAATTCTACAGTTGGTGTGATGAGACTGCCCCTTGCTGAGCAATATTTTCCCAGGATTTCTTTAGGTTTCACACGTATCTGGCAGGTTGCAAATCTTTTGAAGTAGGGATTGTATTTCAACTCCGATTTTTCATGTATGAGAGCGCAGTAGGGTCAGATGTGGTGACCTGAGTTCAGAGGTGGGAGCATTACAGACCTAGATAAACATGTGAGAAAGTTTACAACTTCACAAAGTTGTGAGTTTCAGAGAAAAAAGCATTCCATGTGCACACTGAGATACTTAAATCTCACTGATTTTTAACAAAGCTGATTTAAGTACTAACTGAAGAGTATTTTTTAAATGTAAAATCTGAATAAGATTGCATACTCTGGACTTCTGATAAATGCTAGATTTCCTTCCTCTAACCACAAGGAAAACAATTCACAGCTATCTATACTCCCACATTCATCACAAACTTCTGCTGTGACAGGCACAAGACCTACACTTGCAGTGGAAGAAATACTGTCAGAGCTAAAAATTCAGCTATGAACTGATCCGAACATCAACTTCCTAACCTCCCCCCATGAGAGACAAGCAGCAACTTCACACTGCAGAGCAGTTGTACATTGTACACCCTGACACCCTGCAGACTCCTTTGTGGTACGGAATACATTAATAAGGGCAAAAGGTTATTTTCCAGCAAAGTTTGTAAATTAAATTCTATAGAAAACCAAACAAAAGGTTACATGAGTGTTCATTTCTCTATGAGCAGTGAGCGCAAAAGAAAATATTTAATTTCAGATTTTGCTAAGGTGTCCTAACAATGGCAGCTTATACACCACAGGTACTCTGCAAAACAAGGCTAAATTAATTAATATCAAATTTCAGTCAAATGCATGACCTGAGAAAGGTTTCAAATTAGTTTTTTTACAAAATTAATTTCAGCTAAGATCTTTGATAAAAAATAGTACAGAAAGAGTAACTGAAAGAAAGAACACACTTTATTTTATTCCTTTTAAAGCAATTTGATTCCTTTTAAGGCTTGCGGAGTGGTGCAAATGGGAAATAAAGAATTACTTAGGATGTTGCCTAATTTATTTAGGTAGGGAAGTTATCTTAAGATACAAGTTGTCCAACTTATTGGGATTTAAACCAGCTACAGAAATATTCCCTGCCTCACACTGAAGAAAACACCTTGCACTTGTAAAGGTTTGCACCAAATCCCACATTAAACTGCCAAAAGGGACAGAGCAGAGGCTTGCTGAGGACCAGTCAGTACCAGCTGCCCTCCATCCTCCCAACCAACACATGCACCCACACACAGCCCAGGCTCAGCCTCCTGCTAGAGAATGGCAACAGCAAACAGGATTCCTGGCACCTGGCAGCCTTCTCTGCTGGAGTTTCTCACTTCATTTAACAGCCTTTTTCCTCCCACTCCAGCTCATCCAAAGACACAGAAATTAAAAACATTATTTAGAAAAGATGCAATCAATTACTGTCTTTTAAAAGCTGAGCTTTGTTCTGAACACTTAACAGTGTCCAGTGTGCATCAAACATGACATAACCAACACAGCAGATCCTGCAGGCCAGAAAGTATGATTTTTTTTTTCCTGCTCTCTAACCCAGACCTTTCTAAACAGATCTCCATCCAGCTTGTCAGATGTCCTGACTCAAACAGCTCCAGGTGCCAATTGCTGAATACAAAGATGCAGGAAACCATACAGTTGACAGGTCTGAGATAACCCAGTCTCAGGATAACCATCTCCTGATTTCCTCTTCTGATTTCCTCAACACTGCTTAAGTCAAACATCCAGATGTTACATGACAGGTCTCTACAGGCGAGCACCTGACCTAAAAGCTCTGGAAGAAACCTTGATACTTTTAAGACAATTTTGTTTTCTCCTTGTTTCCCCAACTAAGCTTTAGGGATAGAAACTGATATTTACAACAATAACTTTCTAAAGCTAGTAAAGACACTAAATCCTTGGTGCTTTTAAGCCCAACCCTCTTGTAATACTTCAAGGAAAAAATGTGGCATCATCTGCATCCCTGTGCAAAATATTATAATACTTTATGTTTTTATTTACATTACGCCTTTATAATTTGAACAAAATAAAGTAACACTAACTTTTTTCTGTTCCTTTACACAGATGCTATTTGTTTGGTACAGTCCAATTTTTTATGTAATACTAATTTCTAGCCAACCTGATGGCACCTGAGTGGAATACATGTAAAGAAAAGAACAAGATTTAGGTAAAGTCTTCCGTTTTGTGAAATTAAAACTGAAATTCAAACTTACATTCAGATCAGTTTTTGAAAAAATATATATTTTGTATATTATTATCATCATTCTCTATTCATACATATTAGGAGAACTAATAGATTAGTTAGGAAAATCAGGAAAGAAAAATACTTGCATCACTTGAGGAAAACACAAATAAGCACACATTCAACTTCCCCCTAAATTTGTTTCAATGTTATCAACAGTTACCTGCCTTGAGGAATACCTTCCCCTCTGAGAAAAACTCTCTACACTATGATTTGAAAGAAAGGAAAAATACAAGCAATTTTTGATGAACAGGCATACAAACCACTGGGAGCAATATGATTATTTTACAGATAGCTACAAACATGGTATGGAGCATTTAAGAAAGTTACGTGAAGCCATCCATCAAGTTATATTGATAATAGAATCTAGGATTTCTTCTGCCACAACCAAGTCTTCATGTTTTATCTACAAAATACTAGCTTCCTGCCCTAACCATAAAATACCCAATGGAAGTCAATATCCTGTTACAGTTTCTTGATATCATCACAGAGGAATTAGTGATTTCAGGCTTATCAAGAGCAGAGGCTACAGTGGTTATAAACTGAACAAGCACAGTAAATTTCACAACTCTGTCAAGTACTTGAATGAATTGTGGTGGTTTCATCTTACAGAGATAATCTGGTTGCAAACAGAATTTGAATTCCTTTCCCATAGTAGTTTTATGCTGAACTTTCTTAATGGAAGCAGTTCAGTGCTTCTGTGCAACTTTTTCAAGATACAAGTTGATACTGGTGCTACTTTGCTACAGTGTGAGGTAACATCTAAATAATCAGGCTTAAAATGCCACTGACACTCGATAGGTAAGGAAAATGAGGATTACTCATGCCAGGCACTAAATAAAATTCCAAAAGAAACTGAGGCCCCTAATGACATACTATGTAAGGTGCAGACTAAACTCTTATTGACCTCAATTAAACACAGTAGCCAGAGTGCACCTGACAGCAGAGTGCTTTACAATTGTCTCTTCCTCTCTCACAATCATATCCACAACTTTTAAGGGTCTTACAAAACACTTTAACTGCCTATCTAGAAAAGTGAAATGAAAAAGCAAACAATATGCACTCTTTGAAAATTAAACTCACTACATCCTTCACAAAGACTAATCCTGCTTTTCTTTTTTTAAAACAAAACCACGCAGATAAGGAAGTGTTGTAAATGTAAGATCTGTGAGCTGTGCTGGGTTGCAGAAGGGCCCCTCTTAACAAGTATGTCATGGAGCTAGCCTGTACCTGTGCCTTGCTGCACATTCCTCTGGCAAAGGAATTTAGGCCTGAAACCTGGTACCCCTCTGCACTCCTCTGAGTGAGCTCATAATACCGGAATGAAGAGGAGGGAAGTAACTTCCTCACTGGAATTTCTTCAATGGAAATTGTAAGAACATATCTTGGTGAAAGAGATGCTGGAAGTATTTTGCCTGGGTATTCACAAAGAATACCTATTATTATATATAGAAAACACAGAACTAGCTCAGCAAAATTTATCTCTGGTAAATTGTTATCATATAGTCCAAACAAAATCTGTAGCCAATATCACTGCACAAAGATGCCTGGGCTGACAGTCTTCTGTGCAGAGAAAACGGTAAAACAATCATTCCATATCTGGACAGTAACTTAGTAAAAAAATAATAAAAATTTCAACTGAACAACCAAAAAAAATCTTATAGTTGCCTTTTCATAGCTTTCATTTACTTCTATCCAAAATACTTGGTAAACACTTCGGTTTGTGATTGATAAAGTATCCTTGAATGGAGTTGAAAAGTTATGGTACCACTGGAGATCCGATATAAACATTAATAAATCCTACTCTACCATTGCCAGAGTGTAGTTAAGACTCACTAGCTGGGTCTTAATCCTTGCCTCTCGTCTCTGAAAGATGTGCAGAACTTGGCTGGATAGCATGAAGCTGAAAGATAAAAATCAAGCAGATTCTTTGGAAACTTCACAGTCTCATCATGCTTGCCCAAAGAAGAAAGTGCAATTGAATGGAGAGTCTTTAAGTAGCCATAATTAACTTTTTACAGTTTTGTGCCTTATTGGTTAGAGGCTCAAGCCTTCAAGATCTCCAAAGGCAGATTGAACAAGTCCCTTCATTTAGAGAGGAGCCTTAGGGCACAAAAAGCACACGGGGCAACAGTTCAAAGAAGCAAAACTCTTTGCATGACTTGGGGCAAAGCTTTCTTCACACACCCAGGACGGTAATACCGGCACTTAGCCTGGCCCAGTGCAAGGACATCTGCAAATCGCTCAGGGGTGAAAGACAACAAAGTAATGCAACCAGTGATTATGTATTTTAAAGTTAAAACCGCAACTTCTTTCTTTGTATTACATCAGGAAACAGTGTGAAATGAATGAAACAAATGAACCCCAGAGAAGGGACAAAACAAATCAAATGCTGTTGCCGTAACTTCAACAGGCATGTTCATTTCAGGATTCAACCTACCCTGCAACTCTCTGCACAATGAAGGTAACACATTTTACCTTCAATGGAAAACGTGCTCTGTCACATTAAAAGATGCTCTGACCCAGCCCCTGGTTCGTACAGTCTCAGAAGGGCAGTCTTTGCAAAACCTCCGAGGTGATTTTCCACTGTCCAATTGAGGTATGAGAACTCCTCAGCTCCCCGAGACTCTGCTGAGCACTCCCAATACTCCCCACGCTCCAGGGCCAATCCATTCACATGGAAATTGCTCCACTAAGAGATACAGGTCAAACCACAGTTTGGAGCTCACTCTAATTATCTAGGCAGATTTTGGTTTAATCCTAACAAGATTATACATTCACAGAGATTAAGGTTGTTAAAAGTACCACAGAGCAAACCATATAATCACTACATTGAAGAGACCATTAACTATTCTGTTTATGGTCACCAACTCATTTAACTTTAAAACCTCTGTGGTATTCAGAGATTTTCTGTATCTATTTGTGGTAAAAGTAGGCTAAGGATTTGACATTTACTTTGGTGACAAGAATGCTTCAGATTTGTTACAGGAGTGGTTTGAAAGCTTTTTCTTTTCAACATCATATTAACATATTTTCTCTATATTTTTCTTACATCTTACACCTTTTCAAGTCACAGCAAAAAGCTAAGCACCATCTGTAGACAGAGATTTCAGAGGCTATTTCCAGTTTAAACCAAAACTACTTTATTAGGTTAAAAATGCACTACTCTTCCTTTGTAAAAATGATCACAAAGTTTACAAGAAGAGACAGCTGCTAGAAAACTGTGTTTCTGATGAAAAGAGATAGAAAACTTTTGCTAAATAGGAAGCAATGCATTTGTGTTACACCTATTCCCCTCGCAAAGCAAAGAGCATGTGCGTGTCAAAAGTACACCAGAAACAAAGCACCTTACTCGTGGCACCCAGGGCTCATTAGAAATCACCTCAGTCATCCCACGAGACCAAGACTCAGCACACTTCTGTCATTTCTGGTAATAAAGGCTCAGCATTTTCTATACAAAATGCTATTATACACTGTGAAGTGCAATACAGAACCTGCCAAGCTCACCTTCCTGCCAAACCTACACTTCACATGTGCTGCACTTCATGGAGAAGGCATTTACAAAGATACATTCATTTAACAGATAATGTTCCAGTTTTTCAACCCCTCACACACACTTTGGTAATAGTCTAAAACTTCACAAGGAAGGATGAAGCTAAAAGCCTACAGGCTCCTTTTATGGAAAAGTCTGAAGACTACTATAAATTCTTAATTTTCCAAGCTTGCTTTTTGCTCCTGCAGGCTATGTTCTTCCAGTTGAGTTACACCCTGCTTTGTGGACAGCTTTAATCATCAAATGATTCACCTTTCTATTGTTTTGATGTTTTTCCACTACAGTAGTAGCAATAAATCCAAGTTGCCTTTAAAAAAATTTTTTAAAAAATAATTATACAGAGCAAGTGGAATCTGCATGATCCTTCACAGCAAAAATTTGATATAAGGAGAACTATTACAACTTTAAAATGGTCCTGCTCCTCTTTGGGAAAGCTGAGCCATTATTCATTGTGTCAATTGATCTATTTAACTTTGTTACAGTAATGATATGCTTTTATAGATGCATTTCTAAAAACCAACTGGCCAGTTTATAAATTCTAACCAGACTTTAACTTAAAAACAAAGAATTTATAGTTTCTTTTATAATTGTATAATTTTCGGAGGAAACTTTTTTGGTTTAAAAATTCTTTTAAGAACTAAGCATTATTTCATGTCCAGAGACAGGTACCTTACAACTTCCAAGGGCATGACCTTAATAAAAAATAAGAACTTCAATGATTCAAACAAATCAATAAATAACGTGAGAAGCTGATTTTGAAACACTCTAATACAATGTGAACAGGTAAAGTATATGCAGTAATTTTAAAAAGTTGGGAAAAGACAAAGTACTGACTTGTCACTATTTAGAGCTTTAAGGTGGTGCTTCTAGCAAAAAATAGAGTTAGTGACATTTAATTTGTGGAGATTTGAAAAAGCACAGGAGCATTCATAAGTCCATTTCTTGCTTAACTGAACTTTCATTTTCCTGTCCTCTGATTTTTAGGTCAAAACCAACCCCTGCAAACAGTGCTAGAAATTCATTTATTCAGTCAGCTTTTGGCTTACTCTGTACAAACACTTTATTCTAATCTCTAGAAAGCTGGAGGTTTTGATCTATCTACCAACCAAAAAGAAAGCTAAGGAAACAGTTAATGTTGCTGTTGCTATCTCATTTCCAACCTTTCTCCTTCAATGGAAATAGAAAAATTACAAATATGCAAAACTGAAGGAAAATTAAATATTAGTTTCATATCTTACAGAAACTTTGATGCACTGCCTTTCCTAGCTAGCTCCCAATTAGTCCAGCTACAACACCTCGGTGACAATTAGATTTGACCTGTGTTACACATCACACTGGGGTCTTGCCAAATGCTTGTGCCAAGCATGGAATCGTTTGTTTCTATTACTAATGGGGAAAGCAACGAGCATTAGGTGCAACCCTCTTAGACAGATTTGTACACGAGAGATTCCTGGGTAACAGGCACAGACACGTCCTCACTGCTGCTGGGAGTGAGGCATCAGAGAAAGCACTGCAGGATTAACAGGAGTGATACTGGCAGCCTCCCTGGCTATTAAAGCACAAAGCAGAGACAGAAAGGCAGAGGAGCTCAAGAGCACGTTGAGGCAAGGGCTGGAGGCTGTATAAAGTACAGTAGACCGCAGCCAAATAGGAGAAAATAGAGCAGGGAGTGAAAAAGGCAAACTCAGAATACAGTAGCTATTGACATCTCAGTGGACTGAAGCAAATCAGACCAATTTGGTTCACAGAGTTGATTGTCTCAGCGTTGAGGTAAACAAGTGAGCAGAGACTATGCAAACTGGATGGTGCTGGTTTAGTGGCTCCAAGAGGTTGACACAACCAAAGCTAATCAAAATTCTGCAGAAATGACCAGAAGGGAAACACAGACCAGAGGGATCTCTACAGCTTTGTATCCATTTGGGTATGAGCAGAATCAGAGGGCCAGCAAAGTTACCTCTGAACAGCAAGAACTATTAAAATATGGCAAAGAAGCCAGAGGAGAAGAAGATCCATGGAACAGTTCCTTTGACTTGGTATTAGTTTTTCCTCTCTGTGTTTCCTCAGACCTAAGAGAAGAGGAAACCATTCCGAAAAGAAAAAATTAATTTGATTATAAGTAGTATGATTATTGTCAACTTTTGAAAGTAGGAAGTTAAACACAGCTCCTAGAAACTGCAGCAACACAAGTTTCATATAAATCGCAGCATCAGAGAAGGAGAAGTCATATGGAAAGACTCAAGGCAGGCTGAACTGCAGGAAGTCTGTGCAAAGAGCACAGGGACAAATTATTGGCTTTTCCCATGTATTTTCAGATTTATTGCCTACACCTCCAAACGCCCTTTCTGCAAGGTACAGGTAACAAGAACTGCATGATTCTGCTCTAAATGCTCTTTCTGTTCAGACATGTAAATGGAAATAAGTGTGTAAAGCTCAGTTAGGGGTTTACAGCTTTTCCAGGAGAGTGAGAACCTTTTTGGGTTATGTGGATATCTAGGAAAAAAAGAAAAGGAAAAAAAAAAAAATCACCTAAGGATATTAAGTTCATAATGTCAGTGTCTGATCTCCCTTCCCACTGATCTCCCTCCAATTATAGTCAACATTGCAGTCACTATCAAGACTGCATTTTGCAAGTACTTTCTAACAAGCAATTGAGCCTCCTTTTAATCCCTTTCGAAACACAGACCTTACTAGAACGATCCTTTCCACAGGCAACAGCAGAAAAGCTTTCATTTTATTTTTTCCACAATAATAGTCCCTATTTTGAGAGTGGATTTTCAGAGAGCTTGAAAATACTCTATCAACGAAAACTTACAAAAGTTCTTATTTTTAGTTCTTTGTCATCATTATAACATTTAAGTTGAGATATAGGCATTACCAAATCCTACTCATGTAGAGATTCCCTACAGCAAGGATGGACAAAATGGGGAGAAGCCCCACCATGAAATGCTCTGCCTCCTTTGGGGACACCAGCAGAACAACAGCAGTTCTTAAGTCAAGGGAACACAGTGGCTGGTGCCCAAGTTTGTCCACAAGAGAAAATAAAATGCTTCTTCAGGTCACACAGCACCTCTCACCTATACAAAAAGCCTTAAATGGATAATGATATCAAAAAAGCTCTTCAGAATACAATCACATGCATTACTCCATTTCATAGCTGCTGTAACTTGACACAGTATCCGAATGCCAAATAAAATGCCATTTGCTCAATTGTCTTCAGCACATAAAAAATATTAATTAAATAAGCAATTATTTGTTCAAATGGAAAAGTACATCCAGCTTTAAACAAAAATTTCCCCTAAAATTCAACATGCCTTAGCAAGAGCTAGAAAATTAGCATTGTTATCAACAGTTTCTTTTTTTCGTAATTCTTATTTTGCTACAGAACCAGAGTATAATTCTTATATTTTACTATAGACCTATTATCATTCAAACTTGACCTTTGCAGAAGGACAATTCTCAATGCAGTATGTAAAACTTCACCCATCAAGTGTCTCCACACCCATGCATTCTAACAGATTAGAGGCTGCCTTATCTGGTAAACAGATCCTGAGATTTATAAGATTAGGTTGGAATTTTATATTATTCCTTGAATTCTGTAGACACCTTCCTTATAAAAGTAACTTAGCTGTAGATACTACTTTTTCCCAATAAAGTTTACTGCTACATAAAGATACAGCTGTAAAAGCCAATTTACAGAAGGGCTTTTAATATGCATACTTATAAATACTGATTAGAATGGCAAAGAAAAAGAAATCAAAGCTTTATAAATACCTCTTAATGGACAATATCATATTTGCACGAATTGGAAAGTGTTATGGTGAAAGCTGTGACTCTGGTTTTAAATATCCATAATTAAACAGCTAATTTTTCCCCTCTGTCAGAGGCTCTGGGACAAAATTTATTTTTGGCCATGGAAAACAATGAGCTCAGTTCAATTAAGCTGGTCCACTACATATTAAAGGAAAAGGCACTATGAAGCATTTGTATCATAGATATAAAAACAAAAGTAAACACACAGAAAACCTAGGATATATTAAGAGATAGATAAATAAGATCACTTGGGCTAGCTGGTCATAAACTAGCAGAGCTTCAGTTACTCAAAATAGAGCAGACTGCCCAGAACTAGTTTTCACACAGTTTTTGTTTGCTTTACTTGGATACTGAAGATGTTCTGCTGAAAAAGATACCAAGTGCTAGAAAAAGAAAGTGGCTCTAGTTAATCTGCACATTTATTAGCTAAAAAACCAAAAAGAAAGAAAAAAAACAAACAAAAAGACCACAAAACAACAAAAAACCCTACCCAGATTTGAAAGAGTTGCAATAGTACATGAAGTCCACTCAGAAATGAAACCTTACTGAACTCCACCTGAAAGCTCAGTTGTTCCAACAGAACATCTCTGACAATAAGTCCTCACAGTAAGTCCTAAAAGTGTTCTTCAGAGTCATAGAAGTTCTTCAAGCACGTGTTCCAGGTATGCTCAAACTAGCTCAACAACAGAAAAGGAATAAATGAGGAGTTACCATCTCACCTGTATGCCAGGTATGCTCTCAAGGGGGCACAGAATGACTGCACGGGACTGTGATGCAACCCAGCTGAGAGCTCTGTGAAGGGATGTGAATCTCAAATTTCATTGCAAGAGACTGTCTCTCAGTTTAGTGACCATTTTCAGCTATGTCCCACCTCACATTTATGACACGACATTCCAGAAACATCAGCAAACTCTGATTGTTCTTTTAAAAGTCCCTGTCCTAAAAACTCTGCCCAGTAGCCTGAAAAAGCCTCAGGGGAGGACAGTGATTAGCCAAGGCAAATCCCTGCCTCTCTTGCACTGTTCCAACATTTTGTCTTACCTCCCCTACCTTTGGACCAACTTTTGTCACTTGTCTTAGTGCAATGAATGTCTCAAAGATAGGACTACGTTGTTTTGTGTTTGCACGGTATCTTGTACTGATGCTCCTGGTTTATAACTAATGAAAATTATTGATAATAAAAGATTGAAACCTTGAATGAAGCACAGTTTCTGGAAGGACTCCAGGTGAAAGTAAGGGAAACTCTAAGGTCACTCCCAGCAAGTAGTCTACAAGGTAACAATCTCTCTGCCAGGTAACCCCATGTGTAACAGCAAGTCATCCACCTTTTCAACAATTCCTTCAAAAAAACATAGATCACATCACAAGACTGATTTCGTACTGCCATTCAAAATAGATTATCATTTGATGATGTAGATGTCGGCTACATCTGCATCAATCAGCAATGATGTCACTGCCATATTGCATAAATTGATATAAATAATGGAAAAATGCAGCACATTTGTCTCAAAACAGTTTCAACATTTGCCTTTAAAGTATTTGCTTTATAAAAGTCATTTCTACATAGATTCCACTGCAGCAAGAACTCTCAGTAGAACAGTTCCTGGTTTTGTTGAATAAAACTCCCTAATCTTTTAATCTTTGAGAAGATTAGAGCTTGTAACTACCACCTGATCAGGATGATGAAATTCTACTAGTGCAATTGATTATGAAAAATGCAAAACATAATCAAAACTTTTCTATTTATAAAAAGTAGAAACCCCTCTACTATTAAAGCCTTTTCAAAAGATTTCTTCTCAGTTGCACAGGAAGGTTCTAAATCCTTAAAATTTTAATTAAAAGAGTAGCAAAAGCAGTAGAAAAACATTGGCTAACAAGTCAAGAATCCATGCTTCAACTGGTTTTCTTAGAAATCTGTCAGAAGTTGAATTAAAATAAACATGCTGAAAACATATTATACTAGCAGCTTTCATTAATTTATTATTGTATATGCACTGTAAAATCCACACCACAAACATTATTGTCCAATCTTAATTTACATTACAATATAACAAAGACGTGTTTTTTGAACTGCTGACTGTATATCACTTGGATACTTAATTTAGGCTACAGATTTATTCACTAGTTAAGCAGGCTAACAATTGCAGTTTCCAGTTGCAGAAAAACTAATACAACACCAAAAAAAGAAGGGAATTATGAACATTTTAAAAGCCTGCAGTCCCCTACTACTCTTTAAACATTAATTAGGAACAGCAAGAGAAAATCCATGTTTATGTCATAAAATTGTCAGACTGACAGATCATGAAGTCATTGCTTCTGCATACCGACTTGGAATTTAAAACACATTTACTAATCCATAGTCATGAACCTTGATACGACACTTAACAGCTTAATCCTTTAATTTCTCACATCACTTTTACTTAGTTATGACGTGTTCTGGATTGGAGCCCTTTTGAACAAGGACCTAGAGGGTCAGCTTTTAAAGCAAGGTTTGAGAGATGCTAAAAAAGGGCTAAAGGCAGTCAGTTGCAAAGAGAGACATTGATTACGCTATCAGACACTAAAAGCAGTTATACCGCACAGAGATGCTTTTTGCACCACCACAGTGTACTTTGGAGAAGCTAGTCAAACTAGAGCAGACGAAAGGCACAAAGGAACTTCGGGGCAGAAGTGTACGGCAATTAAAAACAAAACCGCGTATCTTTCAGAGGGGGGCGGAGATGCGTCTGTTTCCTGGCCAAAGGATGCGCAAAGCCCGACAGGTTTGACCAGGCACATTCACCTCCAGCGAGCACTGTTGCGGCCGGGACCTGCACACACTTACCGCACTCGCCAGCTCCGCGCCCAGCCAGAGGAGCAGCAGCAGCAGCGCCCTGCGGGAGGCAAAGGGACAGAGTCACGGCGGGGCGGGGGGCAGCGCGGGGAGGGGGCGGCCGCGCCTCGGGACTCACCCTGCACGCCCCATGGCCCGGGCAGCCCGCGGGGACCGCGACAGCGCGGCCGGGTACGCGCCGCTGCGCCCGCCGGAGGAAGAGGAGGGCCCGCCGTCTCTCGGGGCGGGCAGGGCACGGTNCCCGGCACGACGGAGCACCGAGGGCGCCGAGCCCCGCGGGAGCGGCCGGGCTGGCACCGCCGGGGCAGCCCGCTCGGGGTCGGTCACTGCTGGCTTCCCGCGGCGCCGCAGCCCCTCAGGCACTCGCAGCGTGCCCGGGCAGGAAGTTTGCGCAGTCCTCGCCGAGGCGTCGCACCTGAGCGGGGCCGGATGGGCCGGGACTGAGCCGGGCGAGCCCCGCGCCCGCCGCCCGCCCCTCCAGAGGGGCGACCCCGCACTGGCAACAACTCCCCCACCCACTCACACACCCTGGCGACTTCCGCTGCGGAAAATAGTCCAGGGTCCATTTGCCCGCCCGGTGGAGGTGCGGGGCGGGGAGAGGCGGCGCNGCGCCCGCGCTTCGAGCCGACAAAACCGCGGCGCCCGGGGGAAGGGCGGGGGGACTGTGGCCCCCTCAGAGAGGGGCGGTAGTAGCGCGCCTCACACCGCCCGCCTTGCCCGCCCCCGGAGCGGAGGAATACTGTAGTCCCGGGAGGACTTGAGCCGGGAGAAGCGCCCTCGCGTGCGGCATAGGGGCGGGCGCTGGCGTCGGGGCGGCCGGCGGGAGCCGCCTGCAGGGAGCCGCGCTGCCCCGCCGGGCTATGTCCGCGCCG
>VZRL01002075.1:3809910-3909683 GCA_013397895.1 Origma solitaria
TGGAGCCCCTTCAGGGATGGGTTGCTGAGGGTAGGCTCCCCCGTGATGGGAGCCCGGCGACTTCTCGGGAGGGCGAGGGTCGGCGGCGAGGCCGGGCCGCGGGAGGGTCTCTCCGGCTGCCCGCAGGTGCCGGTGCTCCCGGGCCGCCCTTCCCCGGGCAGAGCCCCGCCGTGCTGCCCCTCGGGCCGGCCCGCTCCCCGCGGCACCCGCGAGCCGCCCTCACGTCTGGGTTCGCCGGCGGCTCAGGGGAGGGAGGGAGTGCGAGGCGGGGGAAGCCCGGGTGAGCTTTGTGTGGGCTCTGAACCCGCTGTTCCTCCAGGACAAAGGAGGAAAGAATTTCTCCCCTGCCTTTCCCCCCAAAGGACTTCGTGAAGAGGTGTCTGAGCTCTTGCCGCTGAGCCATCACCTGCAGCCGTGAGTCACACCTGGCCGTGGCAGGGAGATGGAGACATATGGGCATGGTTTGCCGGAGGACTGTGTTTCACACGGGAACTTAGTTTTCTTGAGGGCTTTACTTCTGTTTTCTTAAAATCCAAGTGGAGGTGGTAGCGGAGGTGGTAAAGAGAGCGCACGGTAGGAGGCCTGGAGGAAACTTTGGGTCTCTCTCTTTGGAAAAGGATGCTATCCCAACTTCCCTGGACTGGCAGGGCCTTGGTACTGAGACGTGGGAGAGGTGATCGCTAGCTTCAGGTTTCAGGGTATTTGACTAGGTCCTCTAGCTGTTAATTAGTGGTGAAATTAACTAAAAAGACTCCCACTTTAACCTGTGTTAATTTCAGATTTTACTATCCCTTCATCTTTTTTAACTTTTTTTTTTTAAGTTTACTTGGAAAGGAAAACAAATCTAGACTTCTGTTGTTTAGTATTACTTTCTAGTTGAAAAGTCATAATATGTTATGGTAATAGGTGCAGAGTATATTTCTCCTACTGCCCCCCTTCAATTTTGTAGTTAGTACTGACAAAATCTTACTTGTCTTGAACTCTCCTTTGAAGTGCATTCCTTTACAGTGAAACTTTGTAGACCTTTCATCTGCCCTCTGAAAAACCTAAGACCAGCCATATTATACTTCCTTTCTCTTCTACCCCTCTTTACCGTGCCCAGGTGGGAACCCAAATATAACCGATACTGGTGTGCCAGCAATGCTCACTGATACGGAGAACTGCTTGGCTCCACATTGTCTGTAACACTACTTCTGGTGCCCTGTTCAGTACCACCTCACCCCAGCCTGCCTGCCATAACCCCCACCCCAAAGTAGGACCCAGACAGTCCTCCTACAGGACCTCGCTGTTTTAGCAGGTGGGGGTTGAAGATAGGGAGGTTTGTGTGAATAAATGTGGCCCTTTTCTATCTTCAGGAAAACATCCAAGCAGAGTTCTGTGTGCGTGATTAGTGGGGTATGGGAAGGGGCCTGTGGTGACCCTGTAGGCAGTCCCCTACCTTGGGAGAAATGAAGAAAGGAGAAAAACCAATGGTGGAATTTCTGGTTCTTAACACCACCTTGTACTGCAGCTTCTCTCTTAGGATTTGCAGTGGGATAAGATTAACTGAAGACTCAAGGGCTGAGTGGGGGTGTGGGAAAGAGAGAGAGATGCATCTGTTCCAAACTACATAAATCCCACTGGTTTTCTGTGATATGGTTTTCTCTAATCGTTTCTTAATACTTTGGTGTTCTGATGTTTTTGAGTTTCCTGTGATAACACTAAATGTTGCTGATCCTTGTTAATGAGGATCAGCAGTTTATTCTATCCATTGTCAGAAAGGGTAAATGCTGTAGCAGTATGTTTGATATACACACAGTCTCTTCTGTGAATTTTGTTTTGGGACCTTGTGTCAGAATCATCCCCCCAAAAGGGTAAATTTGATCAGATGACTTCAAGTCACTCTGGTGTTCCTATTCAAATAATACCTGAAACTGTTATCCAATATCATAAAGTACATTTCCAATAAAAAAGTTGTACGTTCTTTGCTCCAGGTTGATGTAATAGTGTGTATTGCTATGTGATCAGTTACAAAGTGACAAAATAATGTTGAGAATCATCTGCCAGTGTACCCATCACAGAGAAATCCCTATGACTTATTCAGAAAACCCAAACCAGCATTTCATACTCAAGTAGGGATGGATTTCATTGTTCAGGTTTTATTGCTGGGTTTTCATAGCCCATAGTCTAAGCTTGGTGAACAATGTATAGATCATGCTATGCACTCTTGTGCAGACTCATTGTTGATGAGTGAAGCGTGTAACTGCTGATGAACAGTGTAAAAGTAACTGGGAGTTTGAAAATTATTTTACTTTAGAATTGAAGAATGAATGAGATGGAAGATGGTGTAATCAATTCATGAAGTTGGAATGTATATTTTTTTAAAAGTGGTTATTTGTATGCTTTCAGAGAGGGTATGAGGGCTTATTTCAATGGACAATATCATTGCTTAAGTACCCTGCTAGTTTTAATATAAATCTACATACATGTATATTGGCTAATTAGCTTCTTTATAAACAGAATTTTTTCCTCTCCTGGCAGGTTTACACTTGCACTGTGTTATAGAAAAGTGATTGCAGGTTGTGACTGGAAAGTCTGTTTAATTAAAGAACATAGATGGACTAGATTCTTCAGTTGTGCTGTCTATGAAACTCATTAAGAGTTAGCGGTTGACTATTGGATTATACTGGAAAGATTTCCCTCATAGTTAACACCTAGGCTTTTAAAGTGTAAATAACTTTGTCAGCCCAAAAGTTAGTAAAAATTGAATAATGTTTGCAATGTCTTTTTTCTTTGCCTTCCATCATAATTCCAGTTTGACTAAAAGTATAGGGTTGAAAGCAGTTGTTCAAGTATGATAAGGCTGGCTGGCAAGATGGATATAATTTGTGTTTAAGGAAGTCATGTATTATTTGTGAAAGTTCTCCAAGTTTAGTTGAGGCTTCTTTTTTTCCTTTCAGAGGTTACCATATATGTAAATACATGCTACCATGTCAGTAATTACAATGTGCATGATTAATATGGTTAATTTGTAAATTATGGTCATCTGTGTTTCTCTTGTTTGTTCTAACTATTTTATCATGGTTGTGGTGGTTGTTGTTATTATTTTCAATTTCATAACTGGCAGTGATTCTTTCTGGTTACAAAAGCTAAGTCTGTAAAAGCAGAAAGAAGTGGATGCTGGCTTTTAGGATTCAGAAGGTATTTCATCCTGAAATTCCGTAGATGTGTCTTGATTAGTCATGCACAAGACTTGGTTTCATAACATCAAGGCTCAAGCCCTCCTGCTTACTATTTGTCATTTTTCATGTGTTTTGATTTTCACCTTTCATGGCTTTTAGTTGAAGATATATAGTAAAAGTTATATCTCAGGTTGTGTTCTGGCATGTACTAAAATGTAAAAAAAATCCTAGGATTCCTGAATGAAACAGAATGTAAGAGCCATTTGGACCATAACAGAATATTTTACAAAATCATTATGGTTTTTTTTTTTTTCAGTTTTTCCACATGATGGAAATAGTGATATTTCAGTGGAACTTCCTAGGCTTTCATTTTCCTGGTCATAAATGAATAAATCTACTCACTGGAAGCAATTATTAGTTACCTTTCTTAAAATAGAAATGGAAATTTTCTTGGGACAAAGTTAGTTAATTTATTTAACAGCAGATGTACATTTATGTAGGGATTTATTTTTGACTATGAATAAGCAATGATGCTTACTGTAATGCAATTAGCTGTTGTTGGGTTTACTAGAACACGTGGAAAGTTTTCTATATTACAAAACAGCTGATATCATTAAGGGCATCCCAGCAAATTTAATGTGCATATTTTCAGTCTGGGGCAACGTACAGGGTGGAGTGTGCTCTGCACATGGAGCAAAGATGCACTGTGCATTTTTACCTTTCATTCACTGAGATTAAAATGCTTCCTCTTCCAATTGTACCAGTTGTGTAAATTCTCCATTGATCACCTCAGAACAAGATTCCCAGGCAATATTCACTTATATGTGCTAGGAATGGCATTGCACAATGCACTGAATGGAAAGCAGCCTCTGCCAATGGTGATAACACCAGACAAAATTGCTTTGAATTAAGACGCTTTTTCCTTGTCTGCTTCATATGGCCATGTGGACTCTGTAGCATTAAAAACCACTGGGGTGCTTTGAAGTTCCTGCTCGATGCAGTGTTTGGCAATCTGCTGTTGACTGCAGACTTTCCAGTACTGTAAACCATCTCTTCTCAAGAGCACCTGAAATAAAACTTTTTCAAAAGACAGAGTGCTGATGCAGTTTTAAGGATCATTAAGCAGCATTCTTTACCCTCCTGTGAAAGGTTTGCAATGCAATTAAACCTTATTAAATATCAATGATATAGTACAGTGTCTGAAAAGGCAATGTACTGAGCATCCTGGGTGTGTAATTGTTAAGTGTGTGTCAATGTAATGTAAAATTGTCATCAAAATAAACATAGCTGATCTGAAGAGGAAAGGGTCCTGTTTATAAAAAGAAATCTAATTTTTTTTTTTTTTAATTGCTTTGCAATTGACTGAGTCTTTCTTGCAGAGCTTAAGTCTTTCTGGGAGAACTTGTTCTAAGGATCTGCAAGAAGCAAAGACTGGGGGATGTGATCTTAACTTTAAATAATAATAATAATAAGGGCAATTAGGTAATTGCAAAGCTGTATTACAAGTTTTATATTTTAGCTTAAGCCTGTTAATCCTTTAGTCTCTCTCCTTTCAGAAGGCATGATGCTGAAACTAATGTATTAGTAGACATGTCTTTCGTCTGCTTCAAAAATACTAAGATTGTGTGATTCTCAATTATGAAACTCTGCCTCTCTTTGTCCATGTTTTGAGTGGGAGACTGGACTAAATAACCCCAAGGCTCCTTCCAGCCTGAATTTTCCTAGAAGTCTAAAATTATGTGGAAGTGCACTTGTGCTCCTAGATGTACTTTCTGTTAAGACAATTTGCATATCCTGTAATCAAAAGTTAATCACAATTCATTAAGCTAAATTATAGGTTGGAAGGTATCAGATTAAATGCTTTTTTAAAAATTTAGTTTCAACTAGTCAAGAAATCGCCTCAAGCGCATAGCATTCGGAATCTTAATTTTGTATTACCCTTTTGTGGAGGTGTCTTATGAAGTGTGTTTGTACGTGTATTACACTGTTATAATGTAGCAAAAGAGAAAGAAATTGTAGTGGCAATTCAGACAATGTTTGGGGGTTTTGGTTTTGCTTTTTTTTTTAACTTGAAGAATGTGTGTTAGGAGTTGGAAAGAATGAAGTTTTAAAGCTATGGATTTCAGCTCACTTGAAGGCTCTTGGTTATTGCAGCTCCTGTTGTTGGATTTCTTTGTCCCCTCCAGTTTGGAGGGGAAGGGAAATAGTTTAGTCTCTCATCTGTATTTTGTTTCTTTTACCTAATCTCTACAAAGAATTAAAATGTCAGAGTTGAATTTGAATCTCTTCTCTCTCCTAGCACTGTAAAAGGCATCTCTATGCAACACATTTGGCTGTCTTACCTTTGGTTCTAGTTTATTATCTGGAGAATAATTTCTTTTATTGAGGTATAGCTAGACCTGCAAAACTGTCCTGCTCTAGTCTAACGTGACCCTGGTGTATACTAGATAAGATTTGCTACTGCAGATCTGCTGAAACCCTGCTTTTCCCCCTCTTTCCCCAAGAGAAGCCACACCATTAATTTAGAGAAACATATTTCCGCTGTACTTATTCCTAGAGAATTTAGATGCTTTTAGAAACCAGACTTACACAACCTTTCATTTGCCTCTGAGGTCTAGGTATGTGGGAGACACCCCATTTCGAGGAGGAGCAGTGAGCTTGGAGGAAATCCTTCATTTCTGTTTATTTGCTTCACTGATATGAAACTAAGACTTTCATCTCTTGACATCTTTCTCTACTGCAGTGGTTGCGTCTCTCGCCTCCTGCTGTTGTATTAGTTCCGATAGATACGATCACCTTATTGGCTCTGGTAGAAGAAGTAGAGGTTTGGCAGGTCCATTTGGTGCTGTTTGCTGCACAGGCTCACCTGAGAGGCATGGCACATAATCAGAGCTGCAGTGGAATGGCTTCATTTCAGAGATTCAGACTCCAGAGCCTTTCACAAGAAAGATAAAACTTCATAGAGACCCTTCAGCTCAGCATGTGTAAGGAACTACTGGTTTAAGGGACAGAAGTTACTATCTTTTTAGTACTTTTAGATAGAAAATGAAGCAGAACTATGCAGATGTTCCTTTCTAGATTAATTTTCAGTTTGACTGTCTTTTTGCCTCTGGGCTGGACAAAAATATAGAACTTTATTATGCAAAACATAAAATTTGGCTTTATCTGGCAACTATAGTGCTAAAGTGAAATAGCCTACAATGTTTGTACTGAGAGAAATTGTACTGATGCCCTTGTAATAGTGATGAGTTTTGAATGATGTTTCAAGTCATTAAGATGTTTGGAAAAGTCAGTTACCAATGGGTGCTGGGGTTTTTCTGCTTGTCTGCAGTGCTGTAGGCTGGCAGTATTTTTCCTCTATTATCAACTCCCTGTCTTAATCTAGAAAGATGTGAATTATGAGTCTTAATTTGTATTAAGTAGTAACTTAATTTGTTTTATAGTATAAACAATGTGATGCAAAACTGGTGACTTGGAATCCAGGACTACTTAAAAGTAGCTAGGGAAATTAAGAGTGATGATATATACTGGACTCACCTGTATTTCTCCAGTACTCTGCAAAAAAAAAAAAAGAGTTTACAGTATATTAGGAATAGTTAATTTTATTTTTTTCTATTCTGGTTCCTCTCCACTCCAACTCCTGCATTCTGTGTGAAAATATAACAAGCATTAGTTATTGCCTACATAAACCTGTCAGTCTTCAGCAACCATCAATTCCACTATTACATTTGATTTTTTGTACCTTACCATGTTAGCAATGAAGGCTCATCTTCCTTCCTTAAGAAAGTCTTTATTTCATGAGTCGTAAATATATTTCTATCTAGCATCAGTCTGTGTGTCTGTTAAGTACTGCTTCAATTCTTCAAAAGCAAAGCTTGAATCCCTCAGGAATCTGATAGAGAGGGAGAAAATGACCACCCTGGGCCATGAACTGCACTCTTTCTACACCTTGAATTAAAGTAGCAATTATTAAAACCCACAATTAAATTGCTTTACTTAAGGCAATGAAAACTAACGTGACTTGCAGGCAAGGCTAGACAAGCCTCCAGCTCCCAGAAAATGTGATTTCCTGACAAGAAGTGCCACCGAAAACAATGTTTGGGTGAAGGAGCTTATGAACTCAGTTTGGAAATCTTTTTTAAATAATCCTTTTTATGAGGCAGTGGTTTTTCTTGAGTCTACTTACTTTGAACCAACCTGTCACAGAAAGACAGCAGAAGCCATGGTTTCTGAAAGGCAAAGTAACTCCTAGTTGTCATTCAGACAATATGAATTTGCTTAATAATAGAAAATACCTATTCTGAATTAGTTAGAGCACTTCTCTTGTATATTCAACCTTAAAGGGAAAAGCTATTCAGAAGCAAAGGAAGCTTCTGTGCTGCACTGAGAAATGGGAATTTATATTTGACTCTGCTATCTCTTTTCATCCATTTACTATGTAGTCAGACATGAGGAAAGAAACTTGAAATTTCTGTAAAACCATTACTTATTTAATGACTTGGGAATTTAAAAATATTTCAAATAACAAGGAGAACCTCTAGACAGGATGAGAAATTACAAGGCTAGAGTGTGTTTTGTTTTGGTAATTTAACTTTCAATATTCATTTGGTCTGTTCTTAATAGGGAAAGTAGTGCTGTGAAAATTGCTAGAAGGCTGTGCCCAGAGTGTGCCCAGATACACCATGAAAACATCTATGCAAATGTTCATATTTATCTGGGTGGAGGAGTTTTTTGTAATTTTGATTGAAGGGAGAGTATATATGTAATGTCATTTAGTTTGTGATCCAGAATGATAATGGCAACTTCTTGGCAATAGAATGGATGACATTCCTGTATCAGCAG
Organism: Origma solitaria; assembly: GCA_013397895.1. Taxonomy (NCBI): domain Eukaryota; kingdom Metazoa; phylum Chordata; class Aves; order Passeriformes; family Acanthizidae; genus Origma; species Origma solitaria. The sequence continues at coordinate 3,817,914 of VZRL01002075.1, forward strand.
AAAGTGGCTTTTCTGTTCTAAAAGCTTTCAAACTCTTAAACCAGTGGTAGTAACAAAGTGTTAAAACATCTCTGTCTAATGTATGAATTTTTCTATCCTAAGTGAACCTAGAAAACTTCTTAACTTTATGCTTGAATGAGAAAATGCTTGTTGACAGGTCTAGTCATGCTCAGGAAATGTGTATTTTCAGGACATTGGCATACTGTACCCAAAAATGAGAATAATGAAGTAGGTCTCTTTAAAGAACCTTTAATTACTGATACGCTGCAAAAGTAATTGTGGATGAAGAGCACAGCCTGTCATGGAAGTAGTATTACTTTTTTTTCCCTCTTTTTTAAACAATCAGACAAAGCAGATGTGTTTAATATGATAAGTGTATGAATCTCTGAGATGTATTGTCCTAAATTTTAGTGTAAGCCTTTTAGTAACTATTTTTGTCTTGATAGCAGTAGTAGTAAGTAAGAAAGGGTACCTGGTGTGACTCTTGGGCATGGTGCTAAGCAGGCCAGGAGCTGGACTCCATAGAGTCCAGCTTGAGGGTCCCTTCCAACTCAGCTTATTCTGTGATTCTGAGTATGCTGATAATTTTGGTAGAAAATTACTTAAAACAGTAAGAGTGCCTTTATTCAGGAGTATAATCATCAGTTGCTAAAAGAATGAATGCAGAATGTGGATGTTTAAAGTGTAAATATGAATTTTCTGAATGCAGTCATTACAAACTGATAATGAAGAGACAGTGTGTAATGAACTGACCAGAACCCTCATTCCCGGTCCTCCTGTGCTGCTGGCAGTTAGGAGGTGGAGAAACTGGGAATGAAGTTAAGCCTGGGAAGAAGTGAGGCAGGAGCAAGATGTTGGAAGGTCTTTTTTTATTTCTCATTACCCTACACTGACTTTTGATAGGCAATAAAATTTATTTCGCCAGATCAGTTTTGCTGGTGATGCTAATTGCTGAATGATCTCTCCATGTCCTTGCCTCCGCCTGAGAACCTTTTGTTACTATTTTCTCTTTCCTGTCCAGTTGAGGGATGATAGTGTAACTTGGTGGGTGCCTGGTGCCCAGCCCATGACAACCCATAACAAAAACATTGTTGGATTTAACACTCTGAATAATTTTACTTAGATATTGATAACAAAATTTTAAAATGCTTATGTTCCAAGCTAGTAATTTATGGTAGGATCTTAATAAAACTTAGTCTGAGAGTATAATCCTTCTGTTCTGTTCTGCAGTCTAGATTTGGTGACCTCTTACTCAAAGTAGAGCTGAGTTGGAATTCCTCTGTTTGTTGTTCAAATAGTTGCAGTCTGAAAGGACATCAAAACATATTTTCTATTCCAAACCTTGCTTGCTGTAGGAATAATGTTAAAACTTGGTGGAAAAGCTCCTTATTCAGCACTTGCAATTCACCTACTGGTTACTGCAGGATGCAGAGCATACATGACAAACTTGAAGCAGGTTTTTTCTTGGCATATGTTTGGCTCCAAATAGCACTTGTGGGAGTTGGTATACTCCCTAAAACGGGGTGCCTCAGGGAATACTTTCCCTTAGAGAAAGTGACTATGTCCTGGAATGTGTACAAATGCCAGGGGCTGTTTCTTACTCCTGCCAAGCTTCAGACTGAACTGCATCCCAAGTTTTAATAATACTTGAGGGCTATTTCTTATGAATGGATCTCCTCACTTTAATTATTGTGCTGCGGTGTTGAAACCATGTGTGCTCTCTCCTTGCATACTCTCCCTTTTTTAAACTGACAGCATTTTAATGTGATGTTGCAAGGAAGACAGCTCACTGACATCCTCACGCCATGTCAGAGAATCACTGCAAGGAGATGCTGTAGGTTAGATATTGTTAACTTGCTACTGGGGAACCTCCAGAAAGTGACTGGAAATAAAATCAATTGCCAACAAAAGCAATAACTAAATCTACAAGTGTCAAAGTAAGGAGGAGCACAGTGCTGCTACTGAAGATTTCCTCCATCCCTCCCTTCCCTTTTGTTTCCCTTTGAAACAAAAATATAAAGCGTTTTTCCTGTCCCTCTGCACCCCTTCTGTCTAGTACTGATCAGATTTATTTTGCCTGTCCTGTAACTGATACAATGATGTAGTTGCACTGTTTTAGAAATCCTTCTGTTCTTTCTCATGGAGAAGAGAGATAAACTGCACTTTCTGTACTTTCTTAATCTCTCTGTTTGTGTTAAGTGCTCTGTAGCTATGACCAATGATGTTGGGAGGTGGACTTTTTTACTGACCAATGGTTGCTAGATTATTAATGGATATATAAAGAAGTTTCTGTAAATAAAACTCTCTCTTTCGCCATCTTGGGGGTTTCTGCCTGCTTCCTTGCCAGCTTTCTCTGCCCGCAGCCGTGAATATTGCGAGATTCGAAGTGACACAATGATGCTTAAAAAGTTTGTTGGCTTTTTAATGTTCTGTGCAAAGATTTAATCTACAGTCTTTTCAGCTACTTCCTTGCATGGGTTCAAATTTTTTAAAGTAGCAAGTCTCTGAGAAGTGTGACTTCCCTAGACTTGCTTTCTGTTTAGTGATGATCAGTGCAATCCAAATGTAATGATTCTCAGGATAATGTAATGTGTAGCCTCTAGATGTAATTCCTCTGGTGTAAGGGAGTGGAATATTTCTCCACTTAATCAAGGTTGGGTATCAAATTCCAAGATCTGCATGTGCTAGATAGACTGTTCTATTAGCACTAGCCTGGAGGTGTCTTAGAGCATTTTAAAGGCAGTAAAAGACATTCAGGTCCCCTTTTGCATTTTTCCTGTGAGATAGTTGGGAAAATACTGTTGTTGATTCTCCATATCACTATAAGGTCACTCTTTAATAGGAAGGTGCATTTTGCTCGGAAGCACATTGCTTGAAGTTGCAAGTGCTCCAAGGAGCCCTGAGCTACTGCTCTAGCACAAAACCAGTGTTTAAGTAAATGAACTTGAGAGGCTGACACTGAGGGTACTCCATGTCTGCTGAAGTTCAACATTTGAATTCCTGAACAGGCATCTGAGTGCTCTCACTAAATATTCAACTTTTATCAGCTTTAGGGATTTCTGAACCCATGTGGATAAAAGGGCCCCCATCTCATGAGATCCTGATGATCTGTTTTTACAAATGCCTCTGACTTACAGGGTTAGGACAATTGCTTTGTCTCGATCGCTTCCTTATTTAACTTGGCGCTCTTCAGTGCCACTTACTTTTTCAGCTTTGATTACCTGAGGCTGGAGAGTGGCTCTTTGTTAGCATTGAAAGTGCTGCCTGTAGTGCTCTCTTTAGGTGTTAAAGTGCGCACACAGAGTGTGCTGCTGCCACGGGCATAAACAAATGATAAAACAGCTCTAACTAGAAGAACCTTGAAGCTATGATACTTGGTCCAAGAACTGAAGGAGAATAGAGCTGATAATCACCTCCACACAGAGAAATCCCCCAGACACCCACCAAGCCTTAAAGTGAGTTAGGTCTTGTTCTGGCAGTTAAGAGGGTGTGGACTTCTTCAGATAACATCTCAATGCAATATCACTATGCACAGCCTCTATTCTTTTTAGCATGTGTACTTGCTTAATCTTTGGTATTAATTTAATGCTCTCAGTAGATTCAAAATAGACCAGAGTGGGGTTGGATTCATCTGAAATGCTATTCTCTTTTGCCTTTGCTTTCTCCAAGGAAGAAGTGGGTTTCTGTTCTTGTGTGGTCTGCTTCATGCTCTTGACACTTGAAAGTGCAGTTGTCATGACAGATGTCTGACCTTCGTTAACAGGACTCTGGAACTGAAGCTTCTTCTGTTGCATGTTATATGGATGAGGGTGAGGAACATAACATTTTCTGGGGAAGTAGTCTGTGTCTATATTCCATTTCCTTAACCAGGAAAGGACTAAAAACAAGAGTTCCAGAATCACTGGTGTTATGAGTGTACAACACTTGGCTTGCAAGCATATCTGAGACTTACAAGCTTAACTGACCGTTTGCTCTAGGTTTGTATTACATTTGGACATGGTTATAGAACATGGCAACATCTAACACCTGTCACATGGGAAATGTCCTAAATGACTAATAAATCTTAACCTGTAATGAGTACCATATGGCACTTCTTATTTGCAGCTGGAAAAAATCAGGAAGCCCCAAGAGGCTGGTGATTAGAGACTGTGTGTAAAATAAAAGTAAAACCGAGACTTCCTGAAAAGTCAAGTGGCTTACTGTATCCTGCCACTGACTGACTGCCAGGTGCTCTGTGCTGGTGTCTCAGTGCTAGTGTGAGTTGCAGAGATGTGTAGCTGGACAAGCAAAGATGGAGGCATGCATAAAACTAACCATTCCTCTCATTTGCTGTGTACTTGTTTAAGGAGTTTGCTTATGGTCTGTATAAAATTTAGAAGACGGTTTGCATTCAGAGTTCAGCATTTAGAACTGAAATGAGAACTGAGCAGTAGTGAAGTGTAGACTGCCTACAGAGGTCGTATGAAACGTCCATCCCCAAAGCCTCCCATTCCCAAACTGAAAAGCCAACCAGAGTTACTTTAAGATGTTTCTCTAGATATGCTGTATATTTAGAGGTTCATGCAAGTGCACTGGCTGCTGAAGAGGGAAATGAATGTGGTTTTTGGTCTCTGTCCATTCATTAATGTGGAGATGGAGTGGGTTGAGAAGGCCACCTGGTAGTTTACATCCTGGTTTAGTGCTCTTTGCTTGCACTGTTTACCAGAAGGCATACTTGCCAAATGTAAACATAGATGCAGTGTAAGATGTTGCCTCTGGGACAGCAGCATAAAGGTAGTACTTCTGAGTTGCTGTTAAAGGAAATTTTTGCCAATTCACACAGCCTGATGTGTAGCTGTTTGGAAATTCATGTTCATTAGGCCAGAAGTACTTGGCTTCTCAGGTCTCTTGAGTTGTAGCTTTGAAATGCTTGCAAGAAGGGCAGTAGAACTTGATCTGATTATTTTACTTTCTGTGTGTCTCACCCGGTAAAATATACTACACTGAAGCCCATTTTCTATGTTGTAAGGCTAATAGACCACAGAAACTTAAGGTTTTTTGGAAGTGGTGAGAACTGTCTATGTCCTTTTCCCCACCTGCACTTGACTGCAAAGCTGGCAGTGCCCCTTAAAGCAGAGGAGCAGAGATCATTTTTGAAGATGGAAGGCTTTGTAGAAAGTAAGAGTGAACTACTGTGAGTTGCAAGGGCTAACTCTGTTCCTTGTACTTCCTGCTTAAAGTTTCTTCATGTCCTGAAGAGTTGTCAGCTTTACCCATCTTAAAACCAAGTATTGAGAAAGGGAATAAAGCCTGAGATTGTGGGAGAGTTAGATGCCCAGCTGAGCTCTTATACTTTGTTTTCTTTTCTGGTTCATGAATCAGATGTAGAAAAATGGTCAGGTTGTGATACCTCCCATTCTTAATGGGTGAATTGTTGCAGTTTGGGGATGAATCAAAGCTGTTCAAGTTTTGAGGCATTCATTCAGTAAAGAGTCTCTGAGTCCAAAAGTTGCCTGTAGTTGGTCTATGCGGAGATCTGTTGCTGCAAGTATTGCCTTTATTTTAGCTAGAAGCTTCTGTGGAAGATGCCCTTTATAGAAAACTGTATGTAAAAGAGCCATAATTAGTTCAGTTTAGAGCAGTAAATTCCATATTATTTTAGTACAAGGTACAGGCAGAAAAATTCAATCCTCTTTAGATAAGAGCTCCTGTCCATTTCTTGGGGCACAAAATGTTTTTAATGTAGACAAAATAGTTCCAATTTTTTGCATATTCTGGAGGTAGTTATGCCAAGCGTTTTTTGCTTGTAATTCTGGGGTTTTTTTAAAGTACACCTGTAATCCCAATCAATTTGTGATTACTGTATTCTAAGAGAAAACTTATTAATTCTTAAACTTTCCGTTTAATCAGAGCATTCATTTGGAGTGTGATAACCAGATTTAGCAGATCTCTTACAGTTGTTCCATGTTGTTATTATTAGTAGCTATTCATGTGTCTAAATAACAAACACACAGTGCTACCCCTTAAGAGGAAAGAGTTGTTTATCCATCAGATGCTTGAGAATGGTTTTTAACCTGCCTCTTGTGTTCTCATTCACTGTGGCCAGAACTGTAGCTACTACAGCTAAGAGCTTCCTCTGCAAGTCTGAACAGGTCTTGTACAGATTTCAAAGAAAGACAGTGCCTCGAGGTACAACAGATTAAATTACATGTCAGAGGCTCCCTTACTTCGGCAAACATATTTTGACTTACATTTTAGACCATGAAACTTACTCTTTTCTTTAGGTAGATTGAGGGAGAAAATGTCTTCAAAGGGCATGTAATAGTCTTTTAATTCGGATTCTGCTTTAGCAATGTTACTGGTCATAAATAAAGTACTTTAGTGAGAAAAGAATGGCCGTTTGGATTATAGATCTGTGATGGCTTTGCTGCAATAGTTGACTTCACACAAGTGTATGAGTAATAAATTGTTGTCTGTAAATTTGTACTCCTGCTTAAGCCTAAAGAACCTGGATATGAAATCATAATTAGAACTCACAATAGCAGCTTTAACTCTGCTTGTCAAATCCCCACAAAACCTTTTGTTTGTTGGTTATATTTCTGTCCAGGTAAGTGAAGGGAAACTCAACTTGCTGAAGGTAAATGGTGAAATCTTTGACCTGGATGAGTAGTAAATCCTTAGCTGCACAGGTGTTTTGTTACACAGATCTTCACAAGTTAATGAATATGAAGATATTCTTCAGGACCACCACCAAAATAAATCTTAATCTTTGTCTGCTTGGAACTGAAAGACTGAATTTCATTTGCATTATAAATAGAGGTATGAATAATTAAGTTTGTGACTTTTGCATGGTTACAGCAGAAAGATTACTTAAGCCATCCTCCTGGAGCAAAGGCATTTGTAACTGATGCTTTGCTGTATGTTGAATTTGCTGATTTTAATCAGAGTGAATTTCTAACAGCAGAATTGGTCTCTAAAATTGATGGAATTATCCAATATTTATGCTCCTTTGTTTTCTGATGTTGAACTTACGCTAACTGGTAAGCTGTCATATTTGAATGAAGAGGGCGATGTTAGTAGCGTTTAGGGAACTACTGTAGCAGCAGGATTATTATGAGAGGTGCGGGATTTGTCCACTGCATATAAGCTTTATTCTAGGAATATCTTTCACATTTGTCTAACAAGAAGTTGTGGTCCCTGCTGTGGAAGTTCCCTTCTGCCAATCTTATATCATGAACAAGAGCAGCTTGAGAATCTGAAGTTTCCACAGTTTCATGAGCTACAAAACACTTTTAAACAGCTTCTCAGCAGTAAAGTTGTGTGTATTTGTGTTAATTTTGATATTGTAGATTTTCCAATATGTGTTTATTTTACCAAATATGTGGCCTAGAGACAGACTTGATGAATTGGGAGTCAGTCCTCTGATTATTTTCTGGACTAGAAGACTTGAAAAGCATGGATTTTAGCCTAATTAACACTTCCATTGTTTCTTACCCCCTTCACCCTTCCCCTTTGGTGGTAAAAACCTGGTGGGGCTGATTCATGCTGTGCTAGAACTTGAAGGGTTTGATGTACCTGTCGTTCTTCCAACACTTAGGAAAAAGTAGGGGAAAGAACAAATACAGGACACAAACAGCAATTGCTACACAGTTTGACTTGAGTGCATATTAACAGTTTGTTTCTACCCTTTACTGCTTGCTCTCTTGCTCTTCCTGCACAAACTGTGGGATATTGTTCCACAGTTCAGTCATGCTCCTGTCATCAGTGTCTGTTGAAGTTTTCAATTTGTTTTCGAATTCTGGCCTACTCTGCTTGGGCAGAATTTATTTCAGTGATTTCTGTGCATCTTTTTCCTGCAAGAGGGAACCATCCTCACCTGATGAGGCAGCTTACTATGTTGTGGTGTCAAATAACTGTCTCGTTCCCTTCAGGACAACATCTGTTTGTGAAGCTAGTATGTGCAAGTTAAACCCCACTGAAGCTTCATCATTTAAATCTCTGAAGGGGTCTTAATGCATTACAGGCCATACCAGCATTTAAAATCAGTGGCTGTCCACAATCAGTTTTTTGACGTCCTGCTGCCATCAGAACAGAGCTGTTTAAAAAAACATGCAGTCTGTGGATACAAGCTACATTGCTGGGCTCAGTAATGTCATTTTGCTCCTCTAGAAATGAGAGGGGTTATCACTGTTATAACTGTATCATTAAATCTTGTACGTGTCAAGGTCTGTAGATGACTGTCTTCCCTCTGTAATCTTGCCCATGGCAAGAGTATTAAAATACTGTTAAGCTCCTACATGTTTTAATACTAATACATTATTTAAGTACTAATGCATACTCCGGTGTACGAGTTCGGGTACTTCCTTATACCCCTCCCGATATGCACACTATTAAATGTTAAGTTTCCCTGCAGATGTGTCTATGTAGTGGTAAATCACTTCTTTTTCACTTCACAGTTTTGCAAAGTCCGAGGTTACAGTTCTCACCAGGAGCAGCATTCATCTGCCTGGTAGTTCTTACAAATATTTTGTCCTATGCTGTTGTGAGTGGCAGCTGGGAGGTGGGGTGGGAACGGAATATGCTGAAATTGCCTTGTAAGCAGCATCTGTGGGCCTGATGAGAAAGGAGGGGAATGTACCCAATGCATAAAGCAGGCTTCTAACCACAACACATTTTGAGGATGACTTAGGCTGTTCATTTCACTGACCTGACTGTAGCAAACCTATGTCCAAGAGTAGGAATGTGTACTTTTTTCTTCAAACTGAAAAGCAACAAACAAACAAAACTCCATTCTGTTGGTGGCATAAAGCAGTTTTCTTCAGTTCATGTAAGACACAAAAGACTGAGCTTGTTCTGGAAGAATTATCCTTTGACCAGTAAACCAATACCATCCCTCCTTTTATATACTAATGAAAAGAACTTGCTCTCCACACACAGATTCAATGGGGTAGAAGCTGTCAGGAAAATCCAGTGAAAGGATTAGCTAAACTTGAATAGATTAATTAGAGCCTTTGATTGTGTCTTGCTATGGAAAAGTCACAGCATAGGAAATAGCAGTGATAGTGAGTTCATCTTTACAGGTATGTGAGGGGGAAGGCAGCAGGCATCCAGTAAGGAGCAAATCTAAGCACTTTGTCTTGAGTTCTTAAAAGCTGCTTTGTTCATCTTTGTGTAGTTGAAAATAAAAAGATTTTGATAGATATGGAGATTGTGACCAGCTCCTTATGATCAAGCTGCAACTCACTATTATATCAAATATTTTTTATCATCTTCTATCACCTAAAATGCTGTGTCCTACTAACCAGAGCCAGGAACTGAACTGCCACTGGAAGCTTCTGGCTGCACAGTAATGATAAGAGGCCAGAGTCTTGCTCAGTTTTCCAGCTCCATCAAGTACTGAATGTAACTTAGAGTTCCCCTGAAGTTTGCAGTCATTCAGTTTTCCGTATCTGGAAACCCAGAAGGTCACATAATTTTCAGAACTAGTGATGGTTAAGCTGTTACTAAGGGGAAACTACTGATGGTAACCATGTAAATATTGCTCTTAATGTATATTTTTCTATGCTTGAAATGTCATTACATCCATTTTCTTTGATTGAAATGTAGATAACTTACTGTTCATGTGTAGGAGAAATTCCAAGTGTTCCTATGTGTAGTATGGAGCCTAGGTTTTCTTGGCAGTCATGTGAGATACACAACTGATTCTGTGACATCAAAAATCTCTAGCCTGTGGCTGCTGAGTGGCTTTCAGACTTGTACTAGCTTGTTATGCAGTGTGCAATCTCCTGTAGTGCAATTTCTGTGCCTGCTTTGCCAAGTTAAAAAAAAAAGGCCTTGAGATTACTGAAAAGTCTAAACAAGAAGAAAGTTTTCACTCAGAGTAGCTCATTAGGCTTTTTTTTTTCTCTGTGCCATCATGTTTTACCTTGGGGGTTTTTTTGAGTTGTAAGAACTCTAAGTGTCGTGAATTGATCTTCATACAGTATGGATTCCCAGGACTTTTTTGCTTCAAACTGTTTAATTAAGAATACCTTGATTTGGTGCGGATGCAAGTTAATGCAAATAAGAAACACAATCTGCCAAATACAGCTTTTGTACAGGAAGATAAGTGACTCTGCTGGGGGAGGACTTCTTGATAACCTTGTGGGTGAATAGATCTTCCCAGGATTTATGCCAAGAACTTACTACCATTTGATTACAGTGGGTATTTGAAGAGTTTTCTGATTACAGACCTTTAGCTTCCCTTCACTGCTGTCTGGAAAAGACCATGTTTCCTTCCTGCAAGTAATGCATCTGAACTGGATATCCAAAACCATTTGTCAAAAAGCATTCAGCAAGTACTTCTGACTCGCCAAGACAGGCTAATTATGTGGGTTAAGAGGCTGCTCAAAGCGTAAGAAATCCAGTGTGAGTATATAAATTGCTTTGGAAGACAGTCACAGGTTTAAAAAGAACGCCTGCATTGATTAAATCAAAGGGCTTTGGTGCAAATAGAATAAGGGAGAGAAGCACATTTTTCAGAAACTTTATGTTAGAAAGTTTTAATGGATACAAATTGCAACATAGGGAATTCTGGTGAGGTATTTTGTGGAGGAACAGCTTCATTGTGAAGGCAATCAGACACCAAGTCCAGGGCCTAAAGGGGCTGTGGGATCTCCACCACTGTAATTATTCAATATGGAACTGGACAGGGATCTGGGCAACCTGCCTAAGTTGCCCTGCTTTGAGTGATTCCTTACGTACCAAATTATTTCATTATTTCATTTGTTTTATGAATTGGATCTATTTCATGTGGTCTTGATGCTGAAAAAAAATCACTGTTAAAGATGTATAAGCTCTAACAAAGTAGCTTTCTGCAGTTTTCTTGTACAGACAGAGTAGCAGAGGGCAGAGACTCCTAAGCTTAACTGTCTGAAAACCCACCTTCACAGCACTGTATGTCTAAAATCCAACAGTTCCCTTGTATCTGAAAACTGAAAAACTTTCCATTAGGAACATTCTGTGAAAGCTGTAAGGAAGACTAAATGAGTCTTTTCCGTTCCATAGGCAGAATAAATCTTCCTCTTTGTGTAGGATCTTGATCCTGCTTTTCGTGTATGTGTTATTTCAGCCTGTATGTGTTCTACCACAGTTTTTGGTGAGTTTTGATGAGCACTGCTTTAGGTTTTTTTTCTCCCTCCACCTCTTGGAGGCAGCAGAGGTTTCTCATGTTGCTCTCAATGTTCTATACTTGTAATACAGAATCAGCGCTGCAGCACAGGGAGCCAGGTTTGTACTGTGAGGGAAGGGAGTATTGCATGTAACTGAGGTTAATCCCTTTTAAACGAAGCTTTGTTAAAGAGATTAATCCTAAAACTGGTTCACAAGGAGCTCGCTTTTTTAAAACCCGTTTTTAAAAGTGAAAGAGATCAGATACCAAATTCACAGGATAACTGTGATTGAAGGGGGACATCAGAAGGGCATCTGGCCAAACACCCTGTTCCAAACATGGACAGCCATGAGGTCAGGCCAGGTTACTCAGGCCTTTGTCCAGTCTGATCTTTGAAAGCCTGAACTGGCTAGTAAGGTTCAAATTCATTTTAGGAAATGGCTCAATAAATCCCTGTTAACTAAGACTTTTGTGTTTTCATATACATAAAATCAAGAAACTGGTTACAAAAGCCAAATGGAAGATCAGGAGAGACACCCTAAGTCATGTCATGTAGTACTACTGCTGTACTTAAATCTCAAAGCTTTGCCTTTTGCTGAAAGATGCTTTAATTGATCCTGGGGTTTTATAGCTCTGGGTCAATTATGCTACTTCTGTGTTTTCAGTCTGATGGTTGGTAGTATGTTTAGGCCAAGACCCAGGACATTCCTAATGCCCAGGTAGGGAATGGGTCATGTCCGTAAATGCTTCTGTGGTAATGAAGACTTGAATTCAAGTGTGGGTGTATTTTAGATCTGACACACTGACTGGTTTCTTGCTTGATTAAAACTTTGTACATAATATTCTCTGTCAATGACTGAAGGGGAGGACTCCAAATGCTCAGCTTTTCTAACTTCTAAAGCATATGCTCTGTGTTTTTAATACAATGCCACACCTGTTCTCAGAACAAATTGAACCCTGAAGTATTTCAGGTAGTGCGTCTTCCAATAGGGCTTGTAGTTTTTTACTATGAAGAGGTCTGAAACATGTATTATGTAGAGACATTGTACCAAAAATTTCTTCTAGAAATCTTACTTCTGTAAACTTGTTTCTTAATCTCTGAGATCAACACAGAGCTCTAATGAATATCCCAAGTTAGACTGGGGGTGGAAGAATATAATGTAAGCAAACATGGTATAGAAGGGGTACTTAACTTGGATATTCTCTGTAAACCGAGCTTCTATATCCGTCTCCTTTGAACTCCTAGAAGTCTGACTGTCACTCAGTCACCTGACTGTCACCTTATGCTGGAGGCTGTTGTAGCTGGTTTGTCATGCTTTGCACTGGTGTGTGAGTGCAGCTACATGAAATCTACAGTTCTTAAAATGTGTCTTCTCAGTAACTGAACTGTGGGGGGAAGAACTAATCATGTATTAAATATTTGTCTAATAACTATGCTCATAAGATTCAGACTTGATTAAACTCTTGTGCAAAACCTGACATCTACTGGTAGGAAGCATAAGTGGGCTCTTTACACTTGGAGATGTACTGAAGAGCCTGTTTCATGAAATGCTGGTGCTTTTGGCTGTAGGTGTTGCATTGTACTGTTTAAACATAAGTTTGGAAGTCTGCAAGAGTCTGTAAAATACAAACAAACATAGGTATTATCAAAGGTGATTGAACTTTCGGTTAACTGTGTCTGTTTTGAACACTTGTATAATGGCTAGAGGACAAACTTTGTAGGTTTATGTTTTAGACTAACTTTCTAACTTTTTGTGACAATATTAAAGACTTCATTTAATCTTATGCCGATTAAAAACATTTTTTCCTTATGTCTTTAAAGGCTTGCCATGGATGTACATCTTTATCCAAATGTGATTGCAGTGGAGTAAAAGGTGAAAAGGTAAATACTCCTTTTTTTTTTTTTTTACTGGCAGACCAGCGCACAAACCACTGAGCCATATGCCAGCTTCAGATAACTGAAGCTTATGGATGATAGTTCTTTGCTTCTTGCTCATATCTTGGTTTCTTTGATGGTAGTGTGGGCATGCACCAAACAGCAAAGCTGTATTAACAGTTTCAGGTATTGAGTCAGACTGGCTGGTCCATCTGACAGTGTAATGTTTTCATATCATTATTTTCTGAAGAATGAGGAATGATGGCACAGATTTCTTCTGTCTATCTGACAATTTAAAAAAAAGCAAACTGGAGAAGACACAAATTCTAGTAAAATAGAATTCTGTTTACAGCCAAGGCCTGCCTACACTTAACTGCTCAGTGTTGACCAGCAAAGGTGTGGAATGTACAATGATGACTGTGCTAGTAATGCTTCAGTGGGATTTTAAAATGGAGTGAGTGTGGGTTGTTTTCCCTCTTTTCTTGCATTACCAGTTCATAAGTAGTTGATGCTCACTAATGTGTTCTGAACTTGTACTGCTTTTCACCTCATAATTTGTACAGCTGTATGCAAAGATGATTGCTGTCACTGTATGTGAGCTGGACCATGGAAGTGACAAAATTCTGATACCGTTTTCCCAACACACATAGTTGCCACCCAAGTAAGCAGCTAGTCCATGGCCAAACATGCATTCTTGAATCAAGCAGAGTAAAAATCATCCCCACTCTAAAAAGCATCTCTGTGTGCCTTATTCAGTTGCAACAAGCTGTTTTGGTCTGCCCAGGTGGTGTCCTAAGGCCAAGGGATGCATGTTGACATCTTGGAGCATTCCTGCTTCCTTGCAGCTTTGACTTCTACTCTCACTGCATGTTCTTAGTGTATCTGTGCAATATTTCATGTTTGTCACTGTTATTTCTTACTGTTTTACAATTTTTTTCTTTGAGGAAACAATAGGTGCCCAGCATTTCTTAGTTAAAATGCACTGTAGATACACAGCTCAGTACTTGCCTAAACTGAGCGTTTCTCAAATGCGTGGAAGCCTGGTTGTAAGTGAATTGTGGTTAAATGGTTCCCATGTAACTGCTGCTGTCACAGGGAATGAATGGGATGTGATCATCGCAAGGGGCAGAGGCTGCCAGAAACACTTCCACTCTTAGTCTTGTAAACAGTTTGCTTGAGATACAGTGGAGTTGTCTCAAAGATGTGAACTGATAACAGAGTTTGATAAGTGTCTTATCAAACCACTTACCCTATCTTAGCAAGGTTCTAGGAGGGCTTCAGTGTTCTAGATTAATTTGTGACACATTTCAAAGGGGGGTTTTGACTTGCATAAACAAGTGTAACCTTAAGTGAACAGAAGTAATGCTAAACAATCAGTCACTGCACTGGCACTATAATGTGCTGATGCAGAGTTGTACTGTTGGCTCAGGTTAAAAAAGGCAGCTGTCCAAAATTCACGGTAATGCTTGATGCCACACCTGCCATCCAGATAGCTCCAGACAGATGAGGTCATTCCTTGGCATTTCTTTGCTTTTAGTTCACTGAGTATATTCCCAATTTACATACCTGGGGAAGAACAGTATTCCCTTGATGGCAAGATTTCCAAGTTAGATTTGGTTAGCCAAACATGAGCCTGGTTAATGTGTTCCTAGAGGATCTTCAGATGCAGGTGCCCAAACCAGATGCATCCTAACACTAGCCACAAGTTATTTCAGGTTCAGTTTGAAGGCACTTAAACATCAGATGTCTATGCCCAATACAGTTGTTCCAGATACAACTTTGGAGAACCTTTCTGTAATTCTAAGCTGGTTTATTTTGGACTTGTCACAGCTGTTTTGTGTTCACTGAGCAATTAGCTGTCGTCTGGTTAGTGTGGATATAATGTAATCTGTCCTTAGAATGGTTTTGAAATTGGGGAGCTATGGTTCATCTCTACTGAAGCCAAGGTAAATACAGCGTAATCCTGAGGTGTGCCAGAAGGTTTTTAAATAGCCCTTCTGAAGGTTGCAGACCATCACATACATTATGTAAAGGAAGGATGAAAAGCAAAGCCTATATTTCCTTGGTATGATGTGTTGCTAGTGGAACTTGATTGAGCATACATGCACACACTTCATTATGTTAGTTGCCCTATAATTACAAAGCCCTCAGTATTTGATGCATTGCTGGATTCAGCAGTTCAGTTCTGGGGAACCCCAAGGTCTGTCACTGATAACCTAATGTTTCATCCTATAAATTCTTTGCTTTGGTTTGTTTGGATTTTGAATTGTTTGTTTGAATCTTCATAGATGCTTGTACTACTACAAGACATCAAGGGCTGTCTTATGGTGATTAGCTTGATCCCTCACAGTGTATCACTCAGTTACACATTTAATCAAAGTTTTCAAATCCAATACTGCTTCCTTCTGCAGTGACCTCCGAACCAGGAGTCACACTCTACAGCTCCTTGCCTAATTGGTGTGGGAAGAGCATTAGACAACGAGCTGTTTATATAATTTTCCCTCTTTGATTAGAAGTGTGACAATGTATTTGAAGAAGTACTGGAAGTCAGGCATATGGAGCCTGGTTCTGTACTGGGAAGACAGGAAAAGCCTTGTGTAATGCACTTGATGAGCCCTGTGTTTCTGTTCCACTTCACTTCTGGCCCTAAACCAGCGTCTGTATCCAAGTCACTGCTCACTTGCATTAAGTCAGCTAAGAGAAGTGCTGCTTTGTTCAGCTTACTGGAGCCTAATGCTTTTTTTCTGAGACTCAAAAGCAGCATCCTAAGCATCCCAGCATTCCCCTTAGGATATTCCAGTTTTAACAGGTCAGATGCAGGAATACAAATTGAGCTGTAACAAATAGGAAGACTATTTTCTTGTCTTGCATTGGAGAGACACCGCTCTAACTTAACTGCTCCCGTGCTGCCAGTGATTCTTCTTTAACTCTGCTTCTGCCATGTTAGGCTATTTTTGACAAATGCTGGGGGCAGTTTATCTAATTTGATCACCTCAAGGTAAGGCCACATATTCTGTGGTATCATACTCTTGGTCTCACTAGAATTCTGAGTCTCAGAGGAAAATCATCAGTATTTGTCCTCAAGATCCCTATTTCCTTCTGCCATTATCATGATGAAATTGAGTACAGTTGTGACCCAAGCTCAACTTTTCTGTTCACTGTTGTATAGAAATTCCTAAGAAGTACTTAAAACTTCTCAGATTTTAATCACTTTGTGAAGAATAATTGCATGATTGGTGTATGTGCTTCATAACTGTTGACCTGAACTGTACTGGTATGGCCCTGTATACTGAAATGTAAATTGTGCATGCTTTAAAATTGCATCTATCCCTGCTTGTGTCCTATTATTAGAGTACATGGAACTCTGCCAGATTTTTCAGTATCCCTGTTTAATTGGCTATATCTTGCTGCAGCAAAGCATAATTTTAGGGTGTTTCCCAACTGTATTTTTTTCTTTCTTTGCCTCAAGCAGCAGTCATGTTCAAGCTTGTGAGCTGATAGTTTTGCCTTATTGGTGTAGCTGATTGAGGGCGATTGAGATTAGAGGCTGACTTCTCACCCATTCCCCAAGCAAACGATGATTCTATAGCTGTTGCATCTTTTTTTTTGTTTTTTGCTATGGAAGCAATCCTGTATTTTCAGGATTGGAAGTGGAGATTCGAGTTGACCTAAGCCTTTGCTATTTATGTTTTAGTTTAGTAGCTTCCAGTCTGAAAAAAGAAGTATCCGAACTTCCTCAGTTCTTTCTGTGTAAGCAGAACTGGCTAGTGAGTTTTTCTGCATTTATAAGAAAATTCATTGTATACTAACCAGGGACTTCAATCTCATTCTATCCCCAATGATATAATGTCTTTTTTGGCATTGGCTTTTTGTGGGAGACTTGTTAAATTTCTTTTCAGTTTCAGTATGTTGCTGCAGTGAGGAGGCAGATTTTCTGCCAAATTTGTAGCATCCAAATCTTCATGAAAAGCAGTATGGTGTGGGCAATAGGAAAAATCTGAAGGCAGAAGTAACATCTGAAAAGTGTTGTCACTTATGGAATCATGTATGGGCTCTTTAAGTAGAACACAAAAAAACCACCCTCAAATAGAGCTGGATCAGCATGGTTTCTCCCCCCACCCAATTTGCCCATGTTTCTTTAACCAATTTTTTATCAAAAATAGGGATTACAGTGCAGCTGTTTCCACTGTAATTATTTTGAACTTTGGTATAAGTTCCCTTAGGACATGTCTGGTGTAGTACCTCAGCTGTCCCCAAGCATAGTCCTTCAAATCATCTGTTTGCTTTTGGGGGTAATTTGCTTGTAAACTCCACAGGAGTTGCCCTGGCAACAGTTTCCTCATTCAGTGCTCTCATTGTTGCTGCTCACTTTCAAAGTGGGCTTGGAAAATACTCATTTCAGTTTCAATACTACAGTTCACTAGCATCTGTTGCCTCTTCTATTTATCTTGGCTGTTTGGCTTTATATTTCTCTTTCTTTCAAGGCCTTGGCTTCCCTGCTCTGTAACTGAGTGGCTTAGTTGCATTTTAGAGACCAGTTCTTCAGCCTTAGATGGCACGCAAGGCCAACCCTCTGCTAAAAGTCTGTTCTAGCATCATTTGTAGATGTTACTTGCGCTAACAAAAATGTGAAGAAGAGTGACCAGGTTGAGATTAGTAGGCACACTGTAGCCTGGCTTGACCCTCACACATCTGACATGCCTCTTGTACCCAGGTGTGGTGTTTTAGTGTGCAAACACAGTTCATGCCAGAGCTTGCTCCAGAATCTGGTTTTGCCTAATGTTTCCCTTATCTGGCACTCCCGAATTCCTCATTCTCTCCTTCAGGGACACACTAACCCTTTCCTATCCTGGCCTGAGATAGTAATACTCCTCCATAGTCTTGCTTTGCAGATGAGGTAGCAGACCAACTGTATAGCTCCATGCAGAAGTACTTGTATTGGGTTTGCATGGAACAAACACCCTATGCAATCAGTTTAAGTGGTGTAATTAAAGGTACTATGTGTCTGTGTTCAGGAATTTCTGTAGTTAAGCAGGTGAGATGTTTAGTCAGAGCATTAGTTTGTCAGTGTGGTGACTTCGTACAGAGAAGCAGAAAGATAGTGTGTGTTCTAAATTTTTCTATCATATATTTTGTTTCTGTCATATTCCACCTCCGCCACTACCTATTCTTTTCGTAGGGCGAAAGGGGATTCCCAGGCTTGGAAGGACAGCCAGGTTTGCCTGGATTTCCAGGACCAGAAGGACCACCTGGTCCAAGAGGCTCAAAGGTAAGTCCAAATTCACTTGAATGGCATAATGGTGCTGGGCAATGTTAGCCTGATTGTAGGGCTGATCCTAGGCAATTCCAGAACTCCTGATTATCATTGGTTTAATAGTCAAAATCTTCGAATGTTGGGATGTAACATAGGTTTTCAGTTGATTGGTTTGAATAGTCAACCAGTGGAAAAAGATTGCTCTGAATTTCCTATGCAGTTCTTCACCTACACAGGTGCTTGCCAGCACTACCTGTGCACTTGTATCCTTTCACTAGGTGCTGCAGATTAGGGTCAAAGAACAGGTTTGGCAAGGTGCTGTGATGTAGCTTTGTCCTTGCACTAAGGAGATCCTGGCTTAGCTGACTTTACTGATAAGAGTAGAGTTCTGCTCTCAGCTGCCCTGAGGGCTCCCACCAGGTAGGTAAACTGTTGTTTGCACCTGGTGGCATTGCTGGGATGGGATTCCTGGGATGGGTTTGGGTGGGGTGATGCAAATGAAGGCCTCATTGAACCTACGTGCAGAGAGCTGAGGAATGCTTTTGGCTTTCCCTGGAGGAGTTCCATTTCTATTTACTACTGAATTGCATCATTACACTCAGATGGTGTAATTCAGCAGTAAAATTCCTCTGAATATATTTGCCTTTAACTTACATAAGGATATTCAGGATCTGCAATTTCTCTTATAAATGCTCACAGTATAAACCCAACAGAAGCACATCAAAAAGAAGTAAAGGAAAAAATAGGCAGGTGACAAGAAAAAATAAAGGAAATCTACACTAAAAAATAAGATTAATTGGATATAACAAGAGTGAAACAGCACAGGGGTCTCGGACTAGAAACTTTTGTTATACTTTTATTCTATATTCTGCATTTTCTTAAGATTTTGATACGAAGTTCTGCATTCTATGATGATCATAATGCAAAGTAACACCGGTACAATCTGATCCATGTTTAATTGTGGCTCCCCTGCTCTGCCCACAAGAGGCCGCTGGAGGATGTTCCATGCGAGTCCTGACCCTGTGATTGTCAGCGACCTGAGAGCACCGTGGCCTTTGGGAAGACTTTCCTCTAAGTCATGGTTCATCAGCTGGAAAAAATACTTTCCATCTGAGAGTCCAATGCCAAAAGTTAAAATAATATTGAATTTTGAACCCTTTAACTCAGGAAATGACAACTACTATAACTTTTAGTCCGCTTACTGTAAACATGTAGGAGAAAGTTTAGGCTTGCTGTTTAATTTGATAGATGGACAAACTGCAACTTGAGTGTGGGGTCTTTTTTGTTTGTCTGTTGTTGTTTTTTAGGGTGATGATGGTCTTCCAGGGCCTATTGGACCCAAAGGAATCAGAGTAAGTATTGATGCAGTTTTAGGGTGGTGTATTGGAATAATGGATAAAGACTGACAGACGTTGGGTGGGTCCTAACAGAAGTCGTGATTGACAAGAAAAAAGATTGACTTAGATCTGAAGAGTAATCTGCCTATCAGCTAGAAGAGATTGTACTACTTTTTATAATTAAGTCAAGATTGCATAAGCAATACAATCTTACATATTGTTTTTATTTCACAAAGTCATTGTGAAGAGCAGCCCCAATACTTACTTGATCTGTTTTGCAATAAACAAGTGCTAGTACCTTGTTTCAATGTATTCTGAAGTATAGGGAGTATGTCTAAGGTCCATACAGGAGAAGTGGACTGGTCTAGAAGTCCTTTAGGTTTTGTGCCTTTGCTTTTTCTATCAGACACCTCAGCTAGTAATAGTTGATGTATCTCTGACTTCATTGAGCCACATCCATTTTCCACACCATGAGTATTCATTTACTTTCTCTATATATCTATAAACTATTACTTTAGTTGTTCTGCGTTGTCTCTTCAATGTTTTCATGGCTGTTTCTCTGAAAAATTGGTATTGGAACCTTGAATGCCATGTCAGCATGGCATTCATTTTTTTACAGGTGATTCAGATGTTCTATATTTCTTTACTTACATCTGCACAAATAAGTTACATTTAGTGAAATCTTGCACACCCATTCATACTGTACTTTTTCAAATACGTGGTTAATTTCCTTCTAGGGACCGCCAGGGCTTCCCGGGTTTCCAGGAACACCAGGACTTCCTGTGAGTAGGAATGGGCTGTATAGATACAAATCTGTTCTCCTTTGTCTTTCAAGTCCAGAAGAGCATCCTGCAATCTAACTCCTCTTTCCTCTTTTCCACTTTCAAGGGGTTACCAGGACAAGATGGGCCCCCAGGACCTCAGGGTATCCCAGGATGCAATGGAACAAAGGTGGAATTCCTTTAAAAATCTTAATCCAACAATAATATGGTAAAGAGCTCTTGTTCTCCTGGCTGCAGCCAATAGGTTTAGTCTGTTGTGTGCAACAGTACTTGCTGTTACTGAGTTGTGCAGGTAATTCCAAAATAATTCAGACTTACACACCGATGTGAGAGAAGGGATCATGCTCTGGTACTTAAAGCACAAGTTTTGTCAGAAATTGCCAGCACCAAGACACAACGTTGTGTACTCTGCAGCCAACATAGTTCAACCCCGTGTTCTAATCCTTAATTGTATAGCTTACAGCTGAGAGGTGTGTCTGATAATTAGCTCAGATGCTGTGTCTCGTCATTGTAGGAGGTACTTGCTAGGAAGAAAAACTCATTACCTAACAGGGGGAATTTTTAATTCTTAATTTTCTAATAATATTATATTGACAATACTGATTCAGTATCCTTGTTGAAGGGAGTCACTTTATTCTGACGTTACTTAGCTTCATGTTCGGATTTTCCCAGAAAAGAAGTTGATCTTCTGTAGCATTACATGTGTTTTCCATCTCTCTAGTATAGTATTTTGCCAGGAATTATGCAGAAACACCTGACTGTGGAAATTTGTTTCAATCAGTTGTGTGAATTAACTAAATGATTATTCTATAGCTTGTTCCAATACTCCAGTTTGCTATTCTGGAGTCATAAGCTAACAATGACACTAGACTTTTGAGTCAAAATTTGTTTATCTGGTTTTGTTATGTTTTGGTTTGGTTTTGGCTAATAATTTTCTTCATCCCTAAGGGAGAGCGTGGATTCCCAGGCAGTCCAGGTTTTCCTGGTTTACAAGGGCCTCCTGTAAGTAAAACTTTTCCCAATCAACTATCTGTAATCCACTGAAAGACTTGTACTGTGAAAAATTAGATAAATATTAGCCTCTTTTTGCAGTTTTTCTTTTAATAAATAAGATTTTTTTATGGTTAATCAGAACATTTTAGATGTCCAATGAAAGTGAGTTTTTCTGCTTCATGCTGTGGTAAAGCTCAAAAACCCCTTTGAATTCTCACATGCTGAGATGCTTTACCACCTGCAGAAAAATACAAATACATGCATATGTGTCAGAAGTAAGATCCTGATACTGACATCTGGTACATCTAAAGAGTCTTACTGGTGATTAATGGGGTACAAAAAAGAGAAAGTGTAGGGTGTTTTCAGTATAAAACACAATGATGTACAGCAAAGTGACTGTCAGAACCGAAGTACAAACAGAAAGAGATGTAGTAGGATGGATAATAGGAGGCAATAAAGAAACAAATTGCTAAGAAAGGAAAATATAATCCTTTTAATGCTCAACATTCACTGTGAAAGTTCTTCTTTACTTTTTCCATTTGATTCTGAAGTTCATAAAAAATATTTTTCCCCATTCCATATATTTTTTAAAGTTTCTATCTTTAATGTTTGCCTCGTAGTGTAGATCTGATTAGTAGTTTGCAAATAACATACCAATGATTTATTTCTGTTGATCTCTCTCTTATTTTTTTGTTTCTTTTAAACAAAGGGGCCCCCTGGTCTGCCGGGTATGAAGGTAAGTGTGCTGTACTCTCACATCCAGGTATTTGCCAGACCTGGGTGTGCCGTGTGATCTGCCATGAGTAACCTGCTTGTTTCATGCAAGACCATGTTCATCCACTGGAATCTGAAGTGACATTCTTGGTGTTTCTAGGCCACTCCAGTGCAGCTAACTGGAAACTGTGCAGTAACTTAGTTGGGGTCAGTAGTTTGAGAAGTTGTAGAGTGTTTTCTGAAGCTGTTTCTTTGGGACTGTGAAGGTCAGTGTTGCGAGGCGTCAAGGTAGCAAAATGTCTAAACAACAGTGACCTAAAATATTCAGTGACAAGAATAGTACAACATCTTTTGTTCCTTTTGAAAATGTTTTTTGGACTCCTATGTTACATAGATGACCTTTTCTCCTAATGTAAAGAGTCTCACAATCTGATATTGAACCTTAAGAAGCCCTTTTATATTTTAAGGTTTTTGTTGTACCCTGACCAGTTTGAGTATGGGCCAAAACATCAGTTTTGATTCAAATCTGTTTAAGAGGAAACTTGACCCACAAAATTACACTATTAAATTCCTGACAGGGCAGCATAGCACTGGTACTGGAAAACTGTGATTATTAAGTTGAATTGTCTTTCTTAGCTCCTGTTCTTCACAGTTGTTTTCAAGATATTAAAGGACAATCTCACCAGAACATATACTTTTAGGACAAAGATATTCCCTGAAATCAGTAAGAAACTGCTTCAATATAGACCGTGAAGCGTAACTGCTGTAACAGCACACTCTGCACTAATCTCATGACCCTGGGACATTGGAAAAAGCTGAATGAGCCTTTTTTCTGTTGTGTCCTATCCACTGCTTTCACATGGAGCTGGAATGTTTCTTTTGTGAAGAATTTGTGTTTCAATCCCCTAATCTTTTGGAATTTAGATCAGTGCTGATACCTTTGTACAAAATAAACCTTTTAATAGTTGTTAGTTTAGCCATTTAGAATCTTCATCTCTCCTAAAAAGAGATATTCTTGGAGAATCTAGTGCATACATTAAAGTGTACTGCTAGGGTGTAGCATGGCTCGGGGTCTCTTAGAGGTTTAGGAGCCACTATGTACCCTTTGGAGTCAAAATGGTGATACGGAATTGTAAAATGTGTTGTCAATTAAAGTCAACTGTATTTCTTCTAGGGTGAAGCAGGTGAAATAATTACATCCTTGCTGCCAGGACAGAAGGGTGACCCAGGATTTCCAGGTCTTCCAGGGATACCTGTAAGTTTCATAAAGTACTATTAGGCTGTGTTTTGCCAAAAAGATAACATAAAAGGTATTTTCATTACAGTACCATTGGCGACTTTGGTGCCAGGGGATCCGTATGTTTTCTTGGAGATGCAGAGCTCACGTTTAATGTGCCTTGGTTTATGGTTGGAGGGAAAGTGTGTGATTCCATATTGCTCTTAATAGCATCACCCACAGTGGTCAGAAAGGTGCCCTGGTCAGGGAGGTGGTATCCAGCAGACAGCCGTACTCACAGTTACTGACTTGGTTCTCTGCTTTCCCTGCTTCTTCTCCCTTCCTAGACATTATTTGTATCTATTCTGGAGTTCCCTTCCCTTCTTCACCCTCGGTTACAGCCACATCTGGCTTTCTGGCTGTAGCTGCTATTCTGGATGGTGGGAAGGAGAGGGTAATGCCTCAGCTGTTCTCCTTATGTTGCACCTCCTGAACAGTGTTTCTGCTCTCCCAGCAGTGCTCTGTGAAAACAGCTAGTGACTCCAGGCCCTGTGCTTCCCCACTGAGCCATTCATTGCTTTAGTGGGAGAACAAGGGGAGCCGAAAATGAGTCTATCGGCCCGAGCTGGACAGAAGCCAGACTCCCATTTCCTGGTACAGAGAGGCAAGCCCCAGGCTATTCTCTGACCAGACTGAGCCTGTTAGCATTTCTGGTCCTCTGATCTGTGCTTCCCTATTGTCTGTTTCTGGCTGGGAGGAATCACAAATACAAAGTGTTTTGTTGTTCTCTCTCAGTGCATGAAGAGAAAGAAAGCGCAAAAGTAGTTCAAAACAAACAAAAAAGCATTCCCTTATCCAAGCCAAAGAAATGCATTGATGTTGAGAGACAGAACACTCCTAAAATGATGTAAACTCCTTTAGGCCTTTCCACAAGGACAGATTGGTAGGTTAGTGGTCAGCTACATTGATTTGACATGTATGGGATGCCAGCTGTTTGGGGTTATTTGAGCTTAAAGCTCTCACTGTTTTTTCTTTCATAAAAAGGTGCCTCTCATGACCTCTTCCCTTTCCTCAACAGGGCCCACCCGGCTCCGTGGGAATACCAGGTCCAATTGGCCCTCCAGGGCCCCCAGGTTTGATGGTAAGTTTCTTTAACCTGTTACTCATAAACTCTTAAATGGGACAGTTAAGTCTTTGTTCCATGTTCTCAGAGGCAGGTCAGTAAAGTGCAGAGATCATTGTAGTCAGGGCTTGGTGTGAAGATGGCAGCAACCACGCATTCAGTTCAGCCTGGAGCTGGTACTGTGCATGTTTGAATAAGGTACTTTTGAAACAACCTTCCCAGACACTTTAAATTGTGCTGAATCGTTGTGCAGACTTCTTATTTGTGTGAAACGAGAGACAAGATTTAGCTTATTTAGACTAAGATGTTTAACCTGACTGTTTGATTTCATTTTACTCTCTCACTTAAGGGAAGAGCTAGTTTCTTACATACTGGTCAAGTTGAATAGCATGAGGAAGTGTTTTCAAAGGAAGGCAAGGTGCCTTGTTAAGACGGAGATGATGCATTAGAATCAAAGTTGCAACATTGTTGTGGGGGGTGGTTTCTGCAATGGGTGTGTGATGTGGTTATAAGTGACTTGTTTTTTTGTTTCCGTTTTCAATAGGGACCTCCTGGTCCACCAGGGCTGCCGGGACCCAAGGTATGGTATTTCCCATCTTGATGTTGGTGGTGGACTGTTTTCTTTCTCTTTCTGTTTATTTGTGACTTCTAAGGGCTGATGAGTTATGCTTTTTGCAGGGTAATATGGGTTTGAATTTCCAAGGACCCAAAGGTGAAAAAGTGAGTAGGTGATCATAAAGATATTTTTGCTTATTACTTTCAAAATACTTACACTTGCCATTTTTGCTTGTATTGCCTGTAACAAACTGCATCTTCCTGCACATTAGGGTGAACAAGGTCTTCAGGGACCTCCAGGGCCACCAGGACAAATTGGAGAACAGAAAAGACCAAATGACATTGAGTTTCAGAAAGGAGATCAGGTGAGTGGGACACTACACCCATGTGCAATGAGTATGTGATTAAGCTGCAGCCTCTGTTGGTTTCGCTCGTATATGCTCACATCCTGCTTTCTGCAGAAGTTCTCTTTTTTTCCTCAGAGCACTGAATATTCCAGGCCTGAGTACTTTTCCTTTAATAGAAAGCATGCCAGTCACATTAGTTCAGTTACTTCCCTTAGTAAAATAACTATTATAAAGAAACCTCTCTTAAAGGCGGTTCACAGTACCATTAGAAGCAGTTAAAATATTCCCATTCCTTAGAACACCCAGACTTACAATTTTCAAAGCAGTCTGGGGATTCAGATTCCCACTAATTAAGCAGCTGCATCATCCTTTGTGAAAAAGTCCTTCAAAAATTTTAATTCAATTTTTTTTTTCTTTTTTTAAAATTTTTTATTAGTGATGCCCCAAGATCTTTGTTCCTTGTGGTCTGAGTAAAGTGCTTTCCCTGTTTCTGGCCTCTCAAAAGTAAATATCAGTCATATTGCTACAAGTAAACTCAAACTGCTGGTTTGATTTGTATGGATCCTTCCCCACCCGTAAGTGCTAGAAGGTCATTTTTAAAGTTATTATATTCTTTTCTCTTTCTTGTTCACCGGGGAGCATTCCACAGTACTGTTTAATTCTGGGTGCCATAGACAGTCTGAGCAGAACCAGCAGGGTCATGGGTGCTTGAATGTCACATTTTCCTTGAAGTTTTTGTGATATTCTCAAATACCACCCTCAGTAAAAGAAGAGCTGAGGTAGATATTTTGAGGGAAAAGTGTTGAGTGCTCATTTTTATGCTCTGATTATTTTGAAAATATCACTGTAGTAACTGAACTTTAAACTATTAGTTTCCTTCATCGGTATTTGGATCAGTTTCTTCCTTTCCATCTTTTTATCTTGGGAAACGTGTCAAAGAAGAAAGCTTTGGGACACAACAGTATTTTATTTTACCAGGGTGTAGGACAATTTTGCTTCCTCTTGATCAAAACCATTCGTTACCTTTCAGAAGAACATTAAGCAGCACTAAGGCATTAACTAGAACTGTGTTGCTGGTGTACACTTGTAATGCACAGGCTTCCTAGAAAGGTCTCTGCTTTTGTCTGTTACTGGGTGAGAGAAAGTAAAGTGCATCATTGTGTGTCTTT
This sequence comes from Origma solitaria, assembly GCA_013397895.1. Classification (NCBI taxonomy): domain Eukaryota; kingdom Metazoa; phylum Chordata; class Aves; order Passeriformes; family Acanthizidae; genus Origma; species Origma solitaria. Next base: position 3,844,408 of record VZRL01002075.1, read on the forward strand.
ATAATCCTAAGAAAACACAAGGTGACATTTTGACCATGCTGCTGTTGAAGCAAAAATTCATCTGATTTTATTGGGGTCTGTGTAATTTGCTTCTGTCATCAGGGACCCCTGAAGGACTAATTGTACTGCCACTAATTTATGTAAATGTAGGAGGTAAAAGCGTTCTACCTACATTCCTTTTAAAGCACTAAGAATTATAAACATTCTGAGTGCATTGCCTTTAGCCAACATTTATAATGATTTCAAAGTCTGCAAATTTGTTTTTATTTCAACAAAGTTTATGCTTGGTAGTACGCAATCAGTAAAAAATGTCAACATTACAGTTACTTTTTTTGTGGAATGCTCATGAAGTTCTGGTGTGTGCCTCCACCTATGATCTGACTAAAATCAAGTGTGTAGATGGGGTTGTAAAATTCTGGGACGACTCCAAGAAGATAATGGAAACTGCACAGAAACTTTTTGTGGATTCAGTAGCCTGTAACTTTTCTTTAGGTTAATGGTGAAAAGATTTAATAACTTGTACAAAGGTGTAACAAGACAAAATAGAAAGGAGAACTTTTTAACACAATGATCCTGTGACACATTTCTGACAAACACACTTTGATCCTGATGGCCTCTCAATTTCAGCAGTTGCCAGTAATCTAATGACTGTTGCTCCTTTAATTTCAGCAGGATTTGGCATTTGTTTGTTCTTTCTTCCTTTTTTTCTTTCTTCTCTTTATGATCGGATAGCAGCTGCAGACCACCAAACCAGCTGCTGCAGTGCATGCAGGAGGCAGTTGTGTTCTCAGTGGAGTGAATCAGCAAAATAAACAGGATGAGCAGTTAATAAAATTTATAGATGCACTTGAAATTCCATGCAAAGAAAGAATAAATATGATCTCTTATAACTTGGAATCTAAAGGACAGCAAAAAAAAATAAACTACATTTAAGAAAAAAAACTCAACTGAGCTGCTAGAGAGTGATGGAGGCTTTAATCCTCTTTTTCTTTGCTCATGCTTGACAGGGTATTCCAGGTGATCCAGGCCCACCAGGACTTCCTGGGCCACCAGGCCCTCCTGTGAGTAGAACTCTTAGTTCTATTTTGTTGCATCTGTATCAGAACTGTAACTTCATTCTACTCTGGCTTGTGGGCTCAGTTTAAGATGACGTTTGTGTGTCCAGGGTCTTCCCGGTGGCGTAAAAGGTGAAAAAGGTGAGCAAGGAGAACCAGGCAAAAGAGTAAGTAATCTGTTTAACCAAACATTTATCTTTCCATTCAGTGTTATCTTTGAGAATTAAGCAAATGTTGAATTCAGGTGGGGCCATCAGTCTCTGGGTAAGAGATTACTTTTTTTCCTCCTTGTTACCTGGCAAACGCATAGATGATGCACAGGGGTCATTCATGATGGTGCTTCTAGCTATGGCCCTCTCTCAGTGCTCTCTGATACAATTATCTACATGTAGATCTTACTTTGGGGGGCAGGAGAAAATAATTTGAATTATGTTATCTGGTTAACATGTGAAAACCTTCAAAGTTGTTGGACTGCTTGTCTGAAGCAGCAGTTTTCTGTTTCCTTGTAGAAAGGATCTTCATTCAGTTTGCTATGTACTGGTGTTGCCAAGCAGTATGAGTTTGGCGTATATATATAAGCTGGTCTATGTAAACTCCTTCTTGGTGGGTTTACTTGTGAGATGAGTCACAAAACCAAGTCTCTGAACACTGCTAAGGCCAAAGTGACCATTTGTCACTTCCCAAGAGACTGGCTCAATTTGTGTGCTATCTGGGGAGGGCATAAGTCAGGATAGCTTTATCAGTGGATAGCATGAATCACTTTGTTCCTGACTAGACACAAATCAGTCCTGGAATTTAAACGTATTTGGGTGTTACAGCTCAGAAAAGCTGAGGAGGATCACAGAAGTACTAAGAAATAGGATGAAAATAAAACAGGCTGGACCAGCAAAAAGGCTGTTACCAGCTCAAAACATTCTGTATCTTCCCTTCCACAACTTCTGAATGCATAGTTTCATCAACAAAATGGGCCTCTTTGAAAATCAAGACACAAGTCCTGTTCACGTTAATTGAACAATATATAAATGCTGTTCAGAAACATGTTGGTAGTAGGTTTTCCAATTTCTATAGGAAATAAATACAGTTTCCAGTGGAAAACAAATGTTTGGTACTCTAGATAAAACCCTTCTTAGTTGCTGAGATTTATAGAAGGGCTTTGATTTGTCTCTTCTAAAGAACACAACAAGCAGATTTACCAAGCCGAAAGTCTCATTATGTTTTGAGTGGGTTTTGAATTGTTGTTTCTCTCTGCAAAAGTAAATGGGAACCACATAAATTTGCAAAGATCTGAAAGAATAGAAGTCCTGAGGGGCTATGTTGGATGCCTTTTGCCAAAAGTTTGTTTACCAACATTTTTGTTTGGATTTATTACTCTGAATCTGGGCATGTTGCATATTTAAAGTGCAGTTTTACTATTAAGTGACTTTAAAGTTGCATTTTAGGGCTCCACATGATTCTGTGTAGCTCTAAGCCATTTCAGATACACTCATAAAAATGTCAGTCTGTATATTCAAACGGATAGTACTGCACATTCACAGGAAATCTTAAAACCTCAGTTTTGGGAGTCAGAAATCATCACCAGTAAATAAAAACTTCACAAATCACGTTATACTCTGATTCACTAACTCTGTGAGGTCTTATTATCAACTTCTCAATGACTGAGAACTGATTTTGGCACTGAGGAAGATTCACTAGGTGAAGCTCAGTCACTTGTTCTAGTTCTGTTCCAGTAGGTGCCCTCCAGACATGGCTTCTGTAACTCTGACAATTAAGTGCTGTTTGTCTGCTCAGTGAATGGTCTGGAATAAAGTGGAGCTTGCTCTGCTTTTATTGCAGCAGTGACAAATCTGTTCAGCATGAACATATGTTTTTTAGAAGGCATTTCATTGAGCAGAATTGGACTTTGTATTTTCAATTATACTAATGAGAAACTTGTGTTGATTTAAAGGAAAGTTAAAATTCAAGCATAAAAATTTTATTTAGTTACACTGGTCACATTATACTAAATTCCTAGTTAAATATAGTGTTCTAGTATTTAGGGAGTTAGGATCTGCTTTCCAAATAAAGGATTTCTCCAATTTTAAAATAGAGGGAGTAGTAAACACAATGAATCAGCAAAAGTCAACTGTAGATCATTTTGTGCTATATTCACCCAGCATTTCTCTGAGACTTGTCATGGTTTTGTGCTCTGCTTTTTGAAATGGAAACCCCAGTTTAGGTAACTACATGGGCTATACTTGGTTGATGTCTTTGATGTGTTTGTTCCAAGGACTGCATTCTAGAGACAGTTCCGTTTATTGAAAAGTGGGAAACAAGTGGCATAATTTCCATAAGAGTTCTTTACCACTGAAGCATTTTATTTCAATGTATATTTATGTCTTTGAAGGGAAAGCCTGGCAAAGATGGAGAACCTGGTCAGCCTGGTAGGGATGTGAGTAACTCATATATTTCTTATCTAAGCGGGCTTTTTATAAGCTTCTCTTCCGATATGGAGAAGATCTGAGTGTGATTATATTTCCCTTTTCTTGAAGGGTTTACCTGGTGGTCCCGGAATAAACGGTGCTCCAGGAAGAGACGGTGAAAAGGTATGCCCGGATTTTTGTCATTATGGCTGTAATAGATTGAAAATCTGCCATCACTGAGTTCAGTTCTGCCTGAGTAGTAATTGCATTGCCTGTGCTATTGCACCATTGGGGAATATTTGCAATAGCTTATTTATGTACTGCTGCACAGTATCAAAAATGCTCTTAATTTCATTGGTAGGGTGAAAAAGGTGACGTGGGTCCCCCTGGTCCTCCTGGAATTGTAAGTTGCCGATCTTTTTTTTGGTTTGGGGTTTTTTTGAGTTATGTTTTTTTGGGGTTTTTCTTGCTGGGGGGTTGGGGTTTTTTTCTGGATTTGGTTGACAGTGTTGTTTCATTGTAGTTCTTGGCTGACTGAGAGTCCTATCTCCGGGTACAACATCAACAGCACCAGTAAAATTTGCATATATTCACCAACAGAAACAGTGGTTTCCTTCTTTCAAGATCAATTCTGTGCTCTGGGATTTGCTAGGTCACAAACACAGGCTAGACTATAACCTCAGACCAGCAAGACTGCGTCAGCCTCACTGAAGCCTGTTGTAACTGTGTTGGCTTGGCAGTCAAACAGCTTCCTATGGGGGAGTGTTCTTTACTGGAATTTTCCCTGGTAATTCAGTGGAGTGGGGAAAGCATCCTGCCACTGGTATAAGGTTCAAAGTATGTTGAACTTTCCCTCCCTCACATTTCTTTACTGTTCCAATGACTCTTTTCTTGGCAAGTAGTTTCACATGAGCATGAAACATTTGCAGGTTGTTCCAAGACCAGGCATTGATGCAACAGTGGGACCAAAAGGTAGCAAAGGATTACCAGGACTTCCAGGAGCCAAAGGGGAGCGTGGATTCTCTGGTAGGCCGGGCCCACCTGGCTTGCCAGGATCTCCAGGTAGGAATTTAAGCTTTAAATTAAGTTGTATGTTCCAAAGGTCTGATTGGATATTTGGCTTCACAGCATTTACACACTCCTTTTAACAGAACGACTGTGCAGAAAATGAAGGCAGAACTATTTAAAGCTACCTTTGAGCTTGAAGGGTAGTCTTGAACTTCTGGGGATAATGTGAAGAATTCTGAACATTCATTGCCCTAGGATACTTAATGCTCCTAGGGGTAATTTATCTCATATCACTTGCCTATAACATTCATTATCCATTGCATTACACAGAGAAAGTTTTATGTACCACAAAGCTGGTAGATGATCTGAGTCTACAGTGGGAGTGAGCAATGACATCTGTATACAAGCTGTAACATAAGAGTCATGATGTTCCACTCTTTCTCATTAATACTTCCTTTCCTTAGTGCTGTTTTAGGGTTTTTTTTATCATAAACCTGTTAAGTCTTAGGTCAATTTTTCAAACGAACATCTCTAAAAATGTAAAATATGTATCTGTGTCATCCTTGCAAAAATGCAATGTAAACATTTGAGCTGGCAAGGATCTAAGTTCTTCCCATCTTAGGGATCACTACTGTTGGACCTCCTGGCCCACCTGGCTTACCTGGTGAGAGAGGACAGAAGGGAGATCCAGGTTTACCTGGCGTTTCTATTCCTGGGCAACCAGGAGTTGATGGACCACGAGGACCTCCAGGACCACCAGGTCCCCCAGGACCACCTGCACCATCTGTTCCTCCTGGTAAGTGGTGATTACACAGACAGCAAGTAAAAGAGACTAAACAGTTTTGACATTTGTTTAGGTTTGGGTTTCTGTGGTTGGTTTGTTTGGGTTTTTTTTTAATTCCACCTCCAAAGATGTCCTTTAGCAGCTGAAGTCCATGAGATTCTATTCCTATACATTCTTCAGGTTGCTCCTACTGCAAATCAGGACATATGTAGGAGCACTTTAGGCTTAAGAACAGTTACAGAATTTGGGAATTCAGTGGTGTGAGTTGCAGTCTGGCTTTATCTTGCCTCTTTCCTATGTCAAGTGAGCCCTGCTGTGAACTTGTATGAAACACAGCTAGACTAGAGTAGAACAATCTTCTTGTCAGACTTGAGGGACCTTTGTGCTAACTCACACAATAATGACATTTCTCCAGGGTCTAGCACATTTGGCCCAGATGTACAAAATTAAGTGTATTTCCAATTTATGTTACATCCTATTTAATTTAACTAATGACAGTTACATTAAAATTGGTGCGTAAAGCAGGAGGTAACCACTTTGACACTGGCTTGAGTAAATTCAGCTTTCGTGCTATCAGCTAGTAAATGCTCAGACTGTTCCATAGTAAGAGTTGTGATATCAGGAGAGTCAAAGGTTTTATTTTTCACAGAATTCCAGTTTTATTTCGTAAGTATTCTAGTGTGTAGACCACATGAAATTAGCTTGGGAGTGGACACTTTGGATGAAAGCTCTTAGATCCTTTTTTGGTGTAAGGGGAGTAGGGAATGGCAGATAGAAAATAACTGAAAAGCTATAGTGGGCTTTTCAGAGAGGGACTAACATGGTTCAGGGAGGAATTTAGTGTCTGGGTGGCATTGGCATCTGAAGGGCCCTTGCTCCAATGATGATTCATAGGTTTGCTTTTATGATATGAGGCTAAATATGAGAATGTGTGTAGAGATGGAAGTGTGTAGGCTGTGGGAAGTAGTGGGAGATAGCTGAGGTTGTAAAGAATTGATGATTGTTGTGTAATATTTCTGTTTCCTTTTGAGATTGAATTACATGTGTGGGTTTTCACCAGGAGTCCTGTCTGAATTGCCAAAATGTTTGGGCTGTGATTATGGGGGTGTATTAGAATATCCAGATACATTTTTGTACTGAATACATGTATTTGGTGCTGCTGTCAGTCTAACACAAATAGATCATTAAAGTTCTGCTAATTTTCCTTAGGTGAAGGGTTATGTGAGCAGGGGCCGCCAGGCCCTCCAGGAATTCCAGGACAACAAGGTTTTACAGGGGAGCGAGGCCAAAAAGGTGCAGTGTCATGGCTATATTTTCTATTTTTCTCCTTTTTTTGAAGCTTGTTAAAAAATGTAAAGCCTGCATTAAATAAGGATTGACAGTGCCCCTTTCCAGTAAGGTTGAGTGCAGATATTTTATATCTCTGAGCAAGAAGCTCTTTGCTTTGGGTGTAGAATACTCTTTCACCTGATATTAAAGCACAGGAGTCTGAGTGACTGAGGGTACAACCAGTGCCTAGCATGGATCATGAATAAAGTGAAATGGAACTTGAGGTTTATGAGTATCTCTGAGGCAGATAGAAACTGGGTGCTTTGTAACAGACCTAGCCGAGTTTGTGAAAATGTTTTCTAGTTCATGAATAAATTTGATATTTTTTATGGAAAGCAGCATTAAAATTATAAATACAAGATTTCTAATTTGAGTTGGTCAATCTGCAGTGAGTTTGTTTGTTTGCTAAGCAAAAGAAAGTCATATTTAATATATATCCTTGTTTCCAAAAAGACAACCTTGCAATGAGGATGCTGATATGGGTAAGTGAGAATCTTTTCCTAGCCCGACCATGGACGTCATAAATGACTTTAGGCATCTCACTTGATTTTGTACTCATTTCAAACAGAAATATTTTTTTGTCATGGAGATTGTAAGGATTAATTCAATAACCTAAATAAAATACTCAAATATTGCGCTGATGAATGTCATATAAGTCTCTATGTGAAGAAAATTCCTAAGCTTGTTGAAACCAATCTTTTTTTTTAAATTCAATATCTTTAGTCTCTTGTCAAATCAATGAAACATTCCCAGTATTTATTTTGCACTCTTGGAGTTTAATTAAGTTGGGGATTTTGATATATATAGTTTAGAGTTGTCATTAGAAGTGTCAAGTACCTACTTTAAAAGAGGACACTTTTGCTGAGAAAAAGAAGTCCATGGTTTTATTTTCTACTATTGAAAGCATTTTTTTGTTTTAATTATTTTGTGCTGTCATAATTACATTCTCATCATATCTGATATTGGTTGTCTGACTTTTAGCCACCAAAAAGCTTCAGTTTAACTTTTGGGGTGGAGGGGAAAGGCATCTTATATTTAAGCAATAATTATTTAAAATAGTCACTTTGGACCTGGTATTGCAGATCAGTAGCAAGAAAACACTTGCTGTTGTGCTGAATTCTTTTAATGTTTTCTAAAACCTGATGCTCAAGTGCACTTTTTCAATGCCAATCTTTTTAGGTGATCGAGGAGACACATGCTTCAACTGCATAGGAACCGGAGTAACTGGGCCTCCTGGAGAGAGAGGACCACCAGGACCTCCGGGTAGTCCAGGTAGGGCTGGAGTCTTCACTAGTTTGCTTAATATATTCCATAGTCACTTTTCTGTCAGGGTATCAGTGTACAGTGGTAACAATAGATCTGTGTATTGTGCACAATTCAAATGTGCAGTTGTCAGCTCCAATGCAGAGTTGGTACATGCTGTATTTTGCACAGCTGGGGGGTGTTGGGAAGAAACAAGCTGGGCATGTGTAAAACAAACAGTCATTCTTTGAAAATCTAGTATTTGAAAATACTTCTCTGTTCAAAGACAGCCTTGCAAGCATTCTGCATATTGAAGGTTTAGGGTCTGCTGTAGATTTAACTGAGAGAGAGAAAAATTAACTTCTACTGCTGCTATTCCTGGAATAATGGAGGAGCTGAAGATTTTTAAAAGCATGATTTTTTTTGACCCTATTAGTTTAACTCAGAGTTGCAAATTTTTTTCTGCTCGAATAAAATGAAGCTCTCAAAAAAACACAGAATAATCTTCGGTTTTCAAACAATTTAGCTATTACCAATGAAACAGCATGCTTGATATTGCAGCCTCTCCAGATTCATGTTTTTCTTTTATGTTTTTCTGCGCTACTCAGGTTCTCCTGGTTTTCCTGGACCAAAAGGTGAAAAGGGGCTTCCTGGATTAACTGGCCTTGTAGGGCCACCAGTAAGTGGTGGTGTTATGTTCTGGTGGGAAAATGGTGTATCATTTGTCTTGCATGATTGGTAGATCTGTAAACAGTAGATTTCATTTTTTGTGTAATATGTATTTTTTTGTCTGTAACTACCTTGAATGCATGATTCATTATTGTTCCAAACTTGAAGGGGGAGTGATAGAAAAATTGAAATACCTTTCTTTTCTTTTTTTTATTTCCCCCCCCCCCCTCCAGGGCTTCCCAGGCACCCCAGGTGCTCCTGGCAGACCTGGTCCTAAAGGAGACCCAGGAGATGTCCTGACTTCTCCAAGAATGAAGGGTGACAAAGGAGACCCCGGCTTCCCAGGACCTCCAGGTCTCCCTGGCATAGATGGCACTCCTGGACGAGATGGACTGCCAGGTTTGCCTGGCCCTAAGGGGGAACCTGTGAGTTCCATTTTAGGCTGTCTTTGACTGGAAGGATGCTTTGGGGAGTCCTGCATGCATCTTACATAGTGCAGATAAGAGAACTGGCCAATGCACTTTTTCTGTCTGTGGTAAGGCAGTAATTCCCTTCAGTAGATGCCAATCTGGTGATGAGGTAGCTCCTGAATTTGTCAGTGCTCTAGAAATGAGCTGTGTCAGTGTCAGAAGGTCCCTTCTGCCATTGTCTGTATTTCACCTGTGTAGCAGGAGGAACTAAGCAGCTGGGTTTAGGCCTGCTCTCTGCCCTTTTAGTAGATGTAAAGAGCTGAGAGCTGGCAGGATGGACAGTGCCAGATGGTTTCAAAGCAGAAGCAATGAAACTCTTTACTCTTTTGATAGTAAATACATGACCTTTCCCATCCTGCTCTTTCTTTTTTCAGGGCAGTGTTGCATTCAAAGGAGACATGGGTATTCCAGGTGATCCAGGAATACCAGGTCTTCCTGGAGAAAAGGGGCTTCCTGGACCTCCTGGTTTTGGTCCACAAGGCTCACCTGGTGAAAAGGGCATCCAAGGTGTATCCGGCCGTCCAGGGCCTCCTGGTGTTCCTGGTGAGTTGATCTCTGTGTGCTATTGAGCAAATCCTGCAAAATCAAACTTTGCCCTTTTCCTCCAGGTAGTTCTGAGAACATAATACTGCTTTTAAGCTTTTCCTAGAGGCCTTGTAAGATCTGGTATTTTTGAGCTCCCTTACTGAGGTTTGAACAAGTTTGCTTTTATTTCTTTCTTGTCAGCTACACAGATCCTAATCAAGTTGTACTGGTGTCAGCTGTGGACGATACTATTCACATGATGGTACCCAGGACGAAGCTATTAAAAAATAACAGTTCAGGAAAACTGTCTTAACTGAACAGGGCTTCTGAGCCTCTAAGTGTTCTGTGGGGCAGGGGACTGGAGAGCCTGTTGCTGGTGTCTGAGTTCTTTGTAAGCTTGGGATGGGACTGGCATCTTTTTCTGCTAAAACAGAAGAACAACTCCTACTAAGTGATTCATATTTCTGCATTTTGGTTTAGGTCCAAAAGGTGACCCTGGCCAGACTATTACGGAACCGGGTGTTCCTGGTCCCCCTGGTCCTCCAGGAAGAAATGGTGACCCAGGTCTTCCAGGTAAAGCAGCAGCTAGATACCCAGGGAATTCCAAGAGCTTTTTATTCTGATTCTGGGTAACTATGTTGATGTTCTTCTTTTTACAGGAGATCCTGGTCAGCCAGGTCAGCGTGGTTTACCTGGCATCCCAGGTGCAAAGGGAGAGCCAGGTATTCCTGGCATTGGACTTCCAGGTCCACCAGGCCCAAAGGGTATGTTTACTGCCATGTTGCTGTATTGTACTGGCTGGAAGAGGGGCCGTAAGGGGTGGTGTCTCTTCACTTTTTCTTAGTTGAGTTGATTTCTGTCTCTAGAATCCTTTAAAAAATGTTTGTCTTAAATTTATACATCTTTATAACAGTTTCAAAAATACCAGGAGAAAAAACTGCTGGGCTCTTATTCCTCTGTTCACTGTCCTGCTCCCTCTCAGTAGCTTACCTTCTTCAGTAAACCAAGGACACAAAAGTGAATGGGTAAAACTTCAGGAAATGAGCTTGAATCAGTAAATTATCTCCAAATGCTGCCTCAAGATGTTAATGTTTCTGATGTGAACTGTTTGTGATTTTTGTAAAAGCTCATGGCATAGGGAGTTACCCCCTCTGGGAGTCCCAGAGACTCTTTGTCGCAAAGACTGAATGCTCAGAAATTACCTCAGCTGAATGGGTACCCCTGAAGTATGCTTGGGCTAGCACAGAACCTCTTTTCATGGGCCTTAAGCATGTCTGGAGGAGTTGTTCTAATGCTCTCTGGTGTCCTTTCTGCTGCCCTAATGTTCATGTCATGTGTAGGTTTCCCAGGGACTCCAGGCCCACCTGGAGCTCCAGGAACTCCAGGTCGCCCTGGTCTGGATGGACCTCCTGGACCACCTGGTTTCCCAGGACAGAAGGTCTGTGTTTGTGTTTACTATAAAACTTACCTTTCTTAGAGGTTTTTCTGTGACACTGGGAAGATGGTGAGGAGGATTCCACCTCTTGTTCTCAGCTTCTGATGGTGGGGAAGTAAAATATTTTACTTGACATTTTGAGTGAGGGTAGTAAAATAGAAATTGAACTCTAAGATGGTGGGCATTTTTAATTTGTTACTTTTAATGTTTTTAGGAGAGGCTAAACTTAGAAAATCCCCTTTTAAGTTTTTTTTCATTTGTTATAGGGAGATCGTGGATTTGGAGTTCCAGGACCACCTGGGCCCCCAGGACCCCCAGGCATAAAAGGAGTTCAAGGACCTAAAGGTGATCCTGGCTTCCCAGGAAACCCTGGTCTCCCAGGCCGGGCAGGCTTTGATGGAACTCCAGGGCCCAAAGGTATTGAGAACTCTCCCCTTTTTTGTTCCCTATTGAACTTTTTAAAATGTAGCTGTGCTGGGAGGCATATGGCAGTTAAATACAAGCAGTGCTGACTTGAGAGCAATTACTTCGGGATCAATTTTTCCAAAGCAGACACCTGTGTAAATGGAAGATTGTGTTCTCAAAAGGCAGGCAAGGGAGTAAATCCCAATCTGTGAGTCAGTATCTGAAAATCTGTATTCTAAAGACAGATAATATTTATTTGGGGGTAAAACTTTTATCGATGGAATAATTGTCATTAGATGGACTGTGCTTCCACATGCACAGAGTTAGCAATTCATTTATCCCTGCTCTTGACCATGGTCTGTACTGACCTGCCCAGCGTGCCTGGCTTGCTGGAGAGCATCTTTTGAGTTTGATGTGGATGATAGTGCAATATATGTATAGCCTAGAAACATAAACCTCATATATTCCACACAGAGTGAGGACAAATCCCTGGCTTTCAGAAATAGCCTCTGGAGTCTGGTTTTTTCCTCTGTCAGATCAATGTTTGTTTGCATGCAAGGATGAGATTTCAAGTACAATGTGCAAGCAGTCTGCTCTGAAAGCAATCATCTCTGAACTGAGTTCAGTATTTAACTAAACAAGAGTGTTCTTTTAGGTGACCCTGGACCAAGTGGACCACCAGGACTTCCAGGCCCACCAGGCATCCCTGGCATTGGTGGTCAAGGTCCTCCTGGATCTCCAGGACCTCCAGGTCCTGTTGGTCCCCCAGGTAAAACTTGCATAAATGGTATTCATAAGTTATTTCTGGCATATACAAGCAGGTATACAAGATGCTGAAGGCCAACTAGACAGACAGTGATAATTAAGAATATGTTTCTGAAGGGAGTTTGTTTGCCTTTTGTCTAAAATGACTGGTGATTGATGAAGATATGAACTTGTTCCATCCCTTCACAGAAGGGTACATGTGCATGCATGCACATCATTCTATTCATAAAGTTTGTTCAGGGAAATTCCTTTTCCCTTTCATTCAGTGAATGAATGGGCTTGCTGTGCACCAGCTCTTGGTGTTGCAAGTGTGTGGTAGTCGCCACAGTGAGAACACTTTCTGTGGTCTTGAGCATGTCTTGCACTGAAGCCCTTCCAAACCCATCCAGTTCCTGCCATACCTGTAGAATGTTTCTGTTGCATGTTTGTGAGCTGCACTATTTGAATGTGTTTGTGTGCCAGCACTGGGCTTGGCATTGTCTGCAATGCATGCTGATAAAGTCATGGCCAGCTCTAAGACCATGGATCATAGATTGGTTGGTGATATTCAGATCTTTATGAACTGTGAGTTGAGATTCAGCAAAGTGCTGAGCTTGAAGGTAGGCAAGCACTTGAGTAAGTAGACCCATGGAGCTGGAGTTCTGCTCACATGCATAAAGTGCGGGCCATGTTAAAATCTGTTCTTTTTGAGTGGGGCAAGGAGCGTGTGGTCAGGGCACCAGCAAGCCTGGAATGTGCCCAGTATTGAGAGCTAGGGGCAGAAGGGGTTGGGACAAGGCATGCAGGACTTCCCTGGGACAGTCCTGTGCCTGGCTCCCTGTGCTGACTGTAGGGTCCTGAGCTGCACTGGAGGCCAAACTGAAACAGAAGGGAAACACAGGCCTGTGTTTGAGGTGAGGGGGGAGGGTGTATTACTGTGGTGTATTAATAGATGAATGTTTCATCCAATGCATGTTCTTTTATCTTCCTGTAACATCTCCTCTGGTGCTAGCCCAGAGTTTGATTTCATGTGATCACTGATTTATTCTGCAAAATACCAATGTTGACAAATGCACAATGATGACTGGAGTTGATGAATTTGAAATGCCTCTATTTTCACTCTTCCTGTCTATACTGACTAAGCAGTGTGGCTACTAACAGCATGGGGCTCTGAAATCTGGTGCATTCTGGAAGGTCCCGCTTGAGAAATCCTTGTTGTTTCCCTTGGCACTGCTCTGTCTCTGTTTTGTGCAGAATGCCTTACATTCCCATCTCACATCCCTCGTGTGTTTCAGTAGGCTGTTTCAATTCTGTTCCTTTATGCAGCATTAGGGTAAAGTATCTGGGACTCTGTTTTTCAGGTAATTTGGGAAATTCTTGGAAGGAAGTTCCTGTTCAGAATCTGATTTCTCTGCACCACCATTTATTCAAATAGTTTGTAGTAGCTCAACATTTTTCTTTTTTTGAATATGGAACAAATTACTTTAGAATTTATTGTGTTGTCTATATTGGTCTAATTATGATGTGATTACATTTTTGAGACCAGAAATTCAATTAGAATTAATTTCTATTTGAAAAAATATATTTATCATTCCAGCTATGGAATCTGTCCTATTTATTTTGTTCTTTTTTTTCCTACTTGCTGATAGAAAGCCCTTAAACACAGAGCATGTGTATCTCCTGCCCATCATCTGGTACTGGTTTTTTCTCTGCAAAGTAAGCTCTTCATGGCACATGACACCACAGTTTAAAGCAGCTGCTGCCAGAGAGGAGCATGCTTAGCATTAAATAAATGGAAGTCTACCACTTATGCCTTCAAGAAAATTCAATCTGCCTTTTCAGCATGCAAAGAACACGTGATGACATCACTCCTTAACTTGTTCCTGCAACTGAGAGTGGGGTCAGCATTACAGAGTTGGAATATTGCTGTCTTGGAGTTATTTGAGGTTTTGGCAAAGTGGTGTCAGTTATCTCAGTAGATTATGCCAGGGCATGTAACATGCAATATACCATCTGTGGGTGTAACAATGTACATTTACACTATAGAACTAAAAGAATGGGGGAAAATACTGACTTTTTTTGTGTAATAAGGAAGGAACATCTTTTGAAAATGCCTATGTGAAGGGATTTAACAGAATGTGGGGCCAATCAATGAGAAGCTGATTGGTAGGGTGTACTGTGGTGTACAGAAGGGGTCCAAGCCAGTATCTAGAAATGAGAAAATATCAGAAAAAGCTTGTTCCCCACTTTTGTAGAGGGTGCTAGACAAGGAGAGAGGGGACAATAATTTTATTTTTAAAATGTACCACCAATATTTGAAAACATCTCACAGTGTTTGTTGTTTCTGCATACAGCGGTGGCTGTACTTTGAAAAAGATCTCCAAGTTTCCTTGCAGTCTGGTTTCTCTTAGCTGCATTAGTGTTAAATTCTTTGTACTTAGATCTGTTTTCAGTAACTTTAGATAGTTTTGGTTTCTTTTGTCTTTGTTCTAATCTATATGTGCTTTATTTTGTTTCCTAACTTAACGACTATTACAACTCCTTACTGCTACCTGTCTCAACTTCCTGATGAGCTCTAACTCGTTGGCTTTTGAACCTCAGGTCCCCCAGGTACTGTGGTTTCTTTACCAAAGCCTTTTCTTAACTTGAAATTTATGAATACTCCTTTTTGGTCACCTACATTTCCAGAATGAGCATCTTCACTGACGCCGTGCACTGGAGGGAAGCGAGCTGCCTGCTTCCTTCAGCAGTGCCTCGAGCTCAGTGTCATTAGCATTGAACAACCTTAAGCATATTTTGACAATTATTATTTTTTCATACTGAGAAAATACAATGCAGTGCAGAAATTTGCTGTCCTTCAAAAATACTCAGTTAATGTTATCTTAGAATATAGGAAAATGGAATAATTAATGGAAATATAAGAATCTTGAATATCTAATTATCTAATTATAAAATACAAAGTAGTCTAATCAATTTGACTTTTTCCTTTAACAATCAGACTTAGAGGGTTGTTGAAGAGAGCTGTTTTCCTTTTGAGATTTATATGAATTGCATTTGCTACATCTTGGTAAAATTTCAGTAATGCTTCTCTTCAGGAGAATATGGCCTTCTAACACGTGGAAGTCATCTAAAAATAAAAGGATTTAGAAGAATTGCAGGGTTTTCATCAGTACTAGGAATGGATTGCAACTAAAACTATTGCGACAGTATTACACCCAGGCACATAGATCCAGCCTTGCCTGACTCTTTGCTAAAAGATTGTGTCTTAACAACATTGTCTAGGGTTGCAAGGCCTTCCAGGGGAGAAAGGGGATCCAGGTCCTCCAGGCTTCGATGTCCCTGGTCCTCCAGGTGACCAAGGAGCTCCAGGATATCCAGGACCCCCTGGACTACCAGGGCCTCAGGGTTCACCTGGGCCACCTGGCAGGGATGGAATACCTGGATTTCCAGGTAAGTTCATATATTTTACCTGGGGACAAAGACCAAACTGCAGTTACAGCTGGTAGCTTTTTATGCTTGGCCATGCCAACTTAATGATCTTACCTAAAGTTGGATATATGTAACCACTACGTCTCGTACTTAAAATTGTAACAAAATTTGTTGCATTAAAATCCTTGCTACCTTTCCTCTAATTTGATTTAAATATTTTATACATTATTCTTTTTCATAACTTTCAGACATGGCTTTGATCATCACTGTTATTATACCTCTCAAATTTATTTTGTTTTTTTTTTCTAGTCACTGCTATAATTTAGAATAAAATTTCTTTAAAGAAAATAATGATAAATACTACTTAGTTTTAAATATTAATTTCCTTATTCTGAATGTTAGACTATTCAGTTAAGATAGTCTGTATTGCCCTTTGAAATAGCAATATCAAAAATGAATTTTAAGAATCACTCTTGGATAAAGGGAGTGATTCAAAAGATTCTATAAGTAGTGTATACTTAATTGTCTTCTTGCCTTTCACTAAATTCAAATTTGCTTCAAACTAGTATTTGTGTTTCAAACCAGGGATCTAAATTTCTTGGAGGTAAAAGTGTGCTTTCTACCATAAAAGAGCACTTCAAATGTTCTTCTTAAGACCTAACTGGAAAGTTTGCCTTGATTTTCAAGTGTCTTTTTTGTCTTATTTAGATCTATACAAGAACTGAGTGCTTGTAATTCCCTTAAATTCCCTTATATGAATGTGCTAGTTAATAAATACCGTAGAGATACAGAGAAGCAAATTTAAGGTACCTGACAGGTTTTGAGTTTTTGTTCAGAATGACAATGGTGGTTCAATGCATTTAGGTGCCAAAGGTGAGATGGGCGTCATGGGAGCTCCTGGTCCTCCAGGGCCTCCGGGAACTCCTGGAAGAAATGGCCTGCCTGGCTTGAAAGGTAACGTTTGTTTTATTCACCCTTGAAAGTGATGCAGAATGCTGTTTTCCCTGTCCTGTGGTGAAAGAGGTGTTGTAATGCTAACATCTAGGTTTGCACTTCCTGGGACCTGCTTAAGTTATCTTCTTTTGACCGTGCTGATATTCAGAATTGCTTCGCGTTTTTAAGCCATAGCATTCAGTCACTCTAGTTATTGATGTCATGTATTGTTAGCTATTTTAGCAACATTTCCTTTGGATTGATGACATTGAAGTAGGGCAATATTTCTGAAGTGTGTTTTGAAGTGCTTGAAACGGCAGAAAGAAGAAAATCAGTACCTTAGGGTTATGGAGTCATATAGAATCAGCTCTATAGATATCACAGAGAATCTCTTCTCTCTGCATTTTCCCAACCCCCTTGTTGGAGATGAATTTTGAAAGAGTTTGGTAGAAGAAAACCCAATTCACCTGCCCAGAACAAGGAGGCTGTGAATCCAAAGCTGCTGTAGCTGTTGCTGACCCCTCTATGCTGGTGGCTCAGCATGGTGGGGCTCTAGGAGCTCTTGACGTGGCCCAGACAGGCACAGCTGCTTCCTCTGCTGCCCAGAGCTGACAGACACCCCTGTGCACTCTACTCAGCCTTGTTGCAGGGCTAAAGGTGCTGTGGAGCACCTTCCATAAACTGTGTGATCATTTGGTGAATTCTGACTTCATGAATAAATCATGGAATCCCTATATAAGAAAAAGCATTAAAAATACATTAGCCTACCTTAAGGATTATTATATTTATTTTCCTTTTGTTGTCTGTACCTACTGTAGGTAACAGTGGATTACCTGGTCCGCCAGGGCCTCCTGGACCAGTGGGGCAGAAAGGCATCAAAGGTGAAGCAGGTCTGCCAGGTCCACCCGGAACAGTTGATCCCAAACAGCTGGGAGCAAAAGGAGAAAAAGGCGAGCCGGGTGTTCCAGGTAAAGAACTTTGCATGTGGGTCTGGGGAGGTGCTTTGTCCTCTACACATAATAGTGAGCTGTGACTGAATCCATTACTGTTCATTCTTTCTTACGGAAAAAATCGACTTGGAATATAGGTGTGGTTTTTGAGGTTCTTGTGTTTTAGGAGATTTTTTTTAGGGGTTTTGTGACCAAGTTCCTCTTTATGGTTAGTTTGCAATGTCCTTGGTTATTAACTGTTACTATTATTTGGCATATGGCAGTTTTATCATAGCACTAAGGTGCTTTCAGCTGGATTACAACTCGGTCTTCTTGGAGTTATGCCTAAGCATGATGAGAGAAAGTTGTCATAGCTGCTCTGCTGGCTGCATTCCTTTTATGTCAAAGGCCCTTGGGTCTTTGCCTTGTAGGATGAAATTGCACAGGTCATCTGCTCATGTACCACCTTCAGATTCTCCCTTTGGGTATCTCTGTACCACCTCTGAGCCAAATGTCATCTGTGTGTGTGTTTCTGCTTGGGAAGTTGGCAGCCTGGAAGTTTTTCTCAAGTCTGTGTTCTCTCACTTTTGCTGGCTTTCCCCTCCTCCCCCACCAAGGGTTCTGATGTCTTCTTTGAACTCGAATGTAGTCTTGAGAAGAGTAAAAATATTCTACCCTAGAGAGAACCAGAATGCTTTTCCCTAATGTTGTTCCAGCCATTATTGTGCTGATTTACCAATCGTATTAATTTCTTGGAAGCCTAGGTAGGATCCTAAGACGCTATTTTTCTTTTTCTGTAGAAGACAGGTTTAACTATGTCAGCAGGGCAACACAAAGTTATTTTATGGGATAACAGCTACATAGAATTTGTAAAAATCTGATAAATCACCTACATTAACTTTCATAATGTATTAGCCCCAAAGTGATTTTGGTGTAGCAATGTAATTAAACTCACATATAAATAATTTGGGTGAATGCAGAGGTTATCATGGAGTCTGCTCATCCAGAAGACAGTCCTTTGAATTAAGTATATTGGCATTAGTTATGAAGTTACTTTTTTCTCAACTTGCTTATATTGTTTCTGTTCTGTAGTAATTTTGATCTTTACAGAACATATGTCTTGTGTTTTGTGATATTTCTCTTTGCTAAACAAGGAAGAATTATATTTACTGAAGAAAAATCCCTATTTTGATTTTTGTTCATCTATAGCTACATCTGATCTTTTAAGGTAAAAGAAAATGTGCAGTAGTAGTAATAATAATCAAATGTGTCTTTTTCCCTTGAGGTGTTCCTGGTTTATCAGGACAGAAAGGTTATCAGGGTCTCCCAGGTGACCCAGGCCCACCAGGACTTAGTGGCCCACCAGGTGTGCCAGGATTGCCAGGTCAGTAAACAAGGCCTCAGCTGGACAGCTTTGATGAATAAAGATTTGCATGTGTTTTTATCACGCGGAGTTGGGATGTTAATCCACTTATATTTAAATGAATCTTAGGGATTTACACTTTAAACTGCAGCACGGTTTTGAGCCATTTAAAGTCGTTATCCAAACAACATGCTTGAATCTCTTTCCTTCCAACAGACTCAAAGGCAGATTTAAACTGATCCCATTAAAGATTAGGATGACTGGAAAAGTACGTGCTGCTTGAGCAAGCAATGTGACTGCAGGATCTGCCAATAGGACTTGTCATTTCATATGTTTATTTCATATATTGTTAATCATTATACTTTGCAAATGCCCAAATGGATGCATTGCAAATACTGTCTGGGTGTCACATATTTGCTTTAAAGAACTGCAAAGATCAAGAAAATGAGTTCTGTTTTGCACTGCTTCTCCCTATAGCTGTAAAAATTTATCTGAGATCTTGAGTCCCTGTTTACTGTGTCTAATGTCGGCCTTACTCTAAATGTCTTGTTGGGCTTAGGGAATATTGTTAACGATCCAGAACTTAAACTAGTTTGGGCATTGTAGGTTGCCTTCAATCCTGTAATAAAAGCTGCTAAATACCTGTTGCACATAAGAAAGAGATCATGTGTTCATTCTGCAGAAGAGCTCATGGGAGACCAAGTCACACCAGTACTGAATCCTTTCAGATGGTGACTAAATCATGGACTGAGATTTGACCTAGTTCATTAGACTAATCTTCAAAATGAATAAGCAGTTGCCCTGATCAAATCTTGCCTTGTAACAAACTGAAGGTGTTGCATATTTTACTACAAATGAGTGTGAAAAAGCATGGAGGAGCAGTGTGAGGCCTAACGCAACTCCAAACCATTGCCTTTGTAATCAGATGACAAGCCTGTTCATATGAGAATGCATGGATATCAGAAACCTTCAATTATTGCATTAATTAACTAAATCACACCTTTCCTAGGCATGAAGGGAGACATGGGGCTTCCTGGGCAGCCAGGACCAACAGGACCTCCAGGATTAAAAGGAGCTATGGGAGAGATGGGCCTTCCAGGTTAGTTTCTGTGCTTGAATTTTACTTAATTTGGGCCAATGAAGTTCTCCTTTCATATACTCCAAAGATGACTCTGCTTGAGTGTAGTATGTAATAATAAATAGCAATAAAAACGAGGAATGCATAAAACTCTACATACATAATGACATTTTTAGATAATTGTTTTAGTTTGGTTTTAAAAGTAAAAACACATTAGGTATTCCAGGCTAGCCAGTCCAATTGTTAAGCTTTTCTAGTTTGGTTGCTGTACTTTGAAATATTTCTGTAAATTACTGCAGAAATTTTATTTATCTTTTTAAGACTTTCATTTTATCTTTTGGACAGGTCCTCCTGGGATTAAAGGCAGCCAAGGAATAGCAGGGCGTCCAGGGCAGCCTGGGCCTGCAGGATTTCCTGGCTTGAAGGGGGAGAAAGGTGACCCTGGTCTTTCAAGCATTGGTATTCCTGGTCCCCCTGGACCAAAGGTACCTTTACAAAATTCTTCAATTGAAAATTCCATGAGAAAATTAGATTCTGTGTTGATTTCCCCCCCCAACTATTATTTAATATATATTAAATATAACCACAAATATGTATATAACTATATTAGAAACAAGCAAGGTTGACTTTTCAGGTGGGATCAAAACTTTTAATTTTAAAGGTGAAAATATTTATATATAACTTAATCAGGTTAAAGGATATGATTGTTTACCAGATTTTTCATGTTGGATTTACTTAGTGGCCTAATCTTCACTGTGACACTTTGGTAATTGGTAGGGATTTATACAATTAATATCATTGTCCCCCTGCCTAATTATGTAGTTAATTCCTAAAAAATTAAGATGTGTGTTTAAGAACAAGTTACTGATAATATAGCATGGTTACTGCTGCTTAAAATTTTGAAGTCTGTATAAAGTATTTGAATTAATATTTACCTATATCATCCTTTCTGCCACCCACAAAAAAGTGACAAAAACATCTTCAGAATGTCTAGCAGTCTTCAGTGATGCCTTGCAATTGATGTTGAGCACAATTAACTTAGCAAAAACATTGCATGATTAAAGCTCCACAGGTTTCTTTTTTTATTCTGCATTACCATGGGGTAAAAATCTGTTCCTCCTGGAAGAAAGGAAGATACTTTTTTTTTTTTAAATGTAGACTGGTTCTGAGAAAAATCTATGATACTGTATACAAAATTATAGGGAGAAACTGTTGTAGTCTTTTGTACTGCTATTTCTGCTAAATTTTGTGTTGAGATGGTTCACCTTAACTGGATATGAGGAGAGGCGTACACAGGGTAATAGTGACCTTGATGTGAGGGTAAGATGGGGAACACACAATAAGGGCTTTCCCATCTGAATAAGTCTGGGTTCTTATTTCTGCTTAATGTTTTCTAGGGAGATCTTGGCTTGCCTGGATACCCAGGTAGTCCAGGCACTAAAGGTATAGCTGGAAATCCTGGTTTGCCTGGATTTCCAGGCAGTCCAGGTGCAAAAGGAGAGCCAGGCCTTCCTGGATTCCCAGGTAACTCTCAATTTTTATTTTTTTTTCATTTCCTCTCTTGCTAATATTGGTACAAACCACTAAACACAGTGGGTAATTGGGGGAGGCTTCAGCTTTTCAGAGTTTCTGGCAATCTGCTGCTTCTAAGCTTTGTGCTGTTGGAATTGTCACTGCAAAAATATGGGAATGCATCCCTTATGAGTGTCTTCTGTAATTGTTCATCTGCTCTGAAGGGAAGTAGTAGTTGTCATTAGTTAATGCTCTCCACTCCCCACAGCACTCAGACTCCCCACCTCCTCTGACCCACAAATACTTGTGTCTATGTATTTTCTTCATGAATCAATAAAAAGTGCCATCCTGGAAAACTTAGCACTTTTCTTCATAGCATTTATTGTCTAAAAATGTGTTCTGAAGAGGAATATCTCAACTATAATTAAATTAGGTTTCGCACTGTTGTCTAAAAAATAGTAATAGAGATTTTTCACAGATATATGTCAGTTTTGTCATTCAAAATTGAAAGAAACCATGTTTTTACCTCTGCTGCATTGACAGTACTAAAGGCTGATTTACAAGTATGCTTGAGCCGCTTTGATGTAGAAAATTAGGGAATTTCCAACTGTGGTCATGGCAGCAGGAAGCTTAGAAGAGAACAAAACCTGACCAAGAACCTGACAGTTTTTGCCCTCTGTTTGATGTCATGCCTAAGAGACTGAACAGCCTCAACATATATTGAGACACAGCCTTGATCAGGCTCAGGTGCTGTTCAGAGCAGACACTCCAACAGATCAGGTGGTTTTCCTGCTTCCCACTCAGCTCATGCTGTAGGGGTGAGAATCCAGTGTAAACTCTAAGACCATTTTTATTAAGTTCCTTTTTCAGGAAGGGAAAAGAGGATTGGGGAAGGACTATTCAATCAGAGTTCATAAGGCTTTCAATTTGTTGTCAAGCAGAAACACCTGTCTCTAAAACGGTAATTTTCTAGCAGACTGCCAGAGTTGCTGTGTCCTTGGCCATGGACACTTAACAATAAAGAAGAGAGTAGCAGTAAGGGCAGTTCGCCAGTATGTTTTGTTTCTGTACATTCTTTGCTTTATAATTCATCTCCTTGATCAGCTGTAAATCTGCAAAATGAGCATAAATACAGTATCTTGGTAGAATTAGCTCATTTGTTACTCAGGGTGTCTCACATTGTAGCCTTTCAAGATCTGCTGAAAAGTCGGTTTTGGTGGTTATTTGATTAAATGCTTGTACTTCACAGGAACACCAGGAATTCCAGGACCAAAAGGTATTGAGGGCCCTCCAGGTAATCCTGGCCTGCCTGGACCACCTGGGCCTGTAGGTGAGCATGGACAGTGCAGCAGAGATCAGCTGCTTCTGTGAAAAACAAAACACATGGAGGCACTTCCTTTCTTCTTATCTTTTTAGCATCATGGAAATGTATCTATATGTATATGGGTGCTCAAACGCCATTGCACACACTTAACTTTCTGAAACTAAACAGAAAAGAAAGAAATTGTAACTTTTTTTGAGGAAACTTTCTTTTGAGGACTTGTATTTGCTGTCATTCATTAGCTATTGAAACAAGAAGTTAACTGTTTCAATACTTAGCAGCTTTATTTATGCTAAGTAGTCCAGTGGTCTAACCTGTTTTTATAGGAGACAAATCCTAATTTATTCAAAAGGGAAGCATTATATTTTTAGCAAAGAGTGACTGCTTGAAAATTCACAGGCCTAAAAGCCTTTTCTAAATTTTCAGGGGAAAGAGAGAAAGGTTTAATTTTAAGATTACATACCTGTAAATCTTTTGTTGCATTACCACACCTTTAGATTCAGAGGGTGGGGAAGGGGACACTGGGGGTTTTTTTAATGCAGGTTAGGCAAGACTGTGCTGATGTGTTTTGTCCCTGTTTTAGGTGATATTGGTCGTCCTGGCCCTCCTGGTCCTTCAGGGGAAAAGGGACAACCTGGTCGAGATGGTATCCCTGGACCAGCGGGTCAGAAGGGTGAACCAGGTTAGGTGTCCTTCCTGTTTGTTTCCTCCTCTTCACTCTGCATTGGCATGTCCTGCTTGCTCTATTCTTTATTTCCTGTAACTGCCCTTACACCTTCAAAGCTGCTCCTGTGGTTCCTGGCTGCTGGGTGGCTCACAAAGGATGCTGTCAAGCTGCCAGGGAAGCACAGGACAAGAATTCAGTCAGCTCTCCTGGATTTTATTACCCTGTTCCTGTATTCCATGGTAGCTGTATTGCTTCAGCTCAGTTACACAGTGGATAAACAGTGTAATCCCTGCCCTAAAGATAGATCTTCAAACAAAAATGCAAACATAGTAACTCTCAAACCCTGAAAGAATATGGACTGTAAAGGGATGGAAATGCTTATGAAAGTTACAGATGCGTTCAATAGCAAAACCTACAGTTTTAGGGAAGACCGGTGAGTGAAAGAGAATCCAAGTAATCTCAAGGAATCACATGTTTAAGATGAACTACACTTTCATTGTTCTAAGTCTCATATTCCCATTCCTGGAGACCTGAAAGCTAAATATTCATTTTTGTCAAAATCTATCATTTTTCAGGTCTACCAGGTTTTGGGCGTCCAGGACCTCCAGGACTCCCAGGATTGTCAGGTAAAGCTTCTTTCTTGCTCTTTGTTAAAAAGGTTCAATGTTAAATATTTTTACACACCAAAAAAAAGAAAGGTTTTTTGTATTTTCTGTAACAAACGAATGCTATAACTACAAGTAAAATTTTTTTTTTCTCAGCAGTCTGTTTTAAATTAACCACAGCAATAAAGACTTTTTATTACTGACCACTGTATTTTGTAAATTAGCAATTATGCAGCCAGAATAAATGCACACAGAGCAATAGCCTACTGCATTGTGTGGAACTTCCTGATTTGTGTCAGTAAATAAAGCATTCATACAACAGATGAGAAATGAAGCTACTTTGAAAGTACATCTATTTGATACACTGCTCCTCTCTGGTAGCATTAAAGCTCCTAAATTCCTTGGGCTTATTTGAAAATTTTGCAACTATGTCGTAACTTTCAGCAATATCTCAAGAAAAGGATCAAGTCTTAATACTGACAGGGTGCTTCATCGAAAGCCTTATTTGTAGGCTTACAATCTCAAAGGATGTTTATGAATTACAGCATCACTGACTTAGTAAGACTTTTTAACCTGTCATAAGCTATAGCACTTTCTCCTGTAAGAATTATGAGTCCTAAGTCTTTTCTGAATATTAGACAATTTTACACTGTCTCTCTGTGCAAATAAAGGGGAGTTGTGGCCAGACCTGTGTCTTCTGCAAGAGAGAGAGAAATGGCTTCACAAATTGACTTTTGGACTTTATATCAATTTGTAACAGTATTCACAAACATGGTGTTTGGTTTTACAGGGCAAAAAGGAGAGCTGGGGTTACCTGGCCCACCAGGACCCCCTGGACTTCCAGGTCTGAAGGGAGAACCAGGTTTCCAGGGATTCCCTGGTCTGCAGGGTCCACCAGGTCCACCAGGAATACCAGGCCCACCCTTGGAAGGTCCTAAAGGTAGCCCTGGCCCACCAGGTGTTCCAGGAAGGCCAGGTAAGAGCATGATCCATACCTGTGAACATCTGTCAGTACTTTGATATTTTGCTGGTAGGTCATCAGACTTTAAATTCACTCAACTTATTTGGATGGATAAAGTCAAACCTCATGGCATAGGTGGTGTGGGCAACCAGAGAATTTTGTTGCCAAAAACCCCAGTATCTGTAAATAAACCAGCCCCAGTTTCTATAAATTTCTGATGCCTGGCAGCAAAAATCGAAGGCGTTTGTGCGCGGGAGGTTCTCCGCATGCTGCCCCAGTAATCACCTTGCAAGCACGATACGACCTCTGAACATCTGAGACCTTTGCAGTATTGTCACACGATCAGCAAACGTCATCGCGCACAAAA
This sequence comes from Origma solitaria, assembly GCA_013397895.1. Lineage (NCBI taxonomy): Eukaryota > Metazoa > Chordata > Aves > Passeriformes > Acanthizidae > Origma > Origma solitaria. Next base: position 3,869,638 of record VZRL01002075.1, read on the forward strand.
ACCCAAAAGTAACAAACCCCATCATTCTAAGAGTCATGAAAATCCAATTCCCACTAGCATCCCAGCATGATCAGATTGGATAGCTGCTCCTCATCTCTGGGCCATGTAACACAAGTCATTGCTCCATTGTGTCACGTGGCTCTCGTGGACTCCGTGCTCCATCGTGCCGTGTTCATCTTTCCATTCCATGTTTGCATTTTGTTCCTGCACCAACTAATTCTGGGAATGAGAAAACACTACACTGAGTTAACATTGCTGAGCAACCACCTGGCCTGTGTTAGAAATTGATTTCTGTTTTGTGTTAGAGAATGTTTATTTGCATTTAGATACTGCTCTTGAAAAAATAGAACTATAATGAACCTGTCACAGCTCCAGCTCAAGCTTACTGCTGTATCTTGAATCCAGAAGTACTTTGTTACCACTAAGATTGATGTCACTTAAGAGGCTTGATATTTTCCCTAGAGGAGACTGCTTTCAATCCAAGCCATTGGTTGATGACAGGGATTTTTTCCTTTGCATATTAATGATGAAATAATATTTTTATTTATTGCCCTCAAATTAGTCTTTTATTTAAAGACTTTTCTGAGGAAAGTTAGTTTTGAATTAGTACATTTGTAAAATAGCTGCAACACAGATACTGTTGATTTTTGGGTATCAAGGGAGAGTTTAGCTTTGCAGTTAGGATTTGCTTTTTCCTCATGCTTCCTTTCTGTCCCAAGATGAGGCAGTCCCACTTAAAAAATGTTTTTTAGAATGGAATTTTATCACAGTATTTTCCCTAGGGCTGGAATTGAATCATATGTTGTTATTATCAATGGCAGTATGAGTTTTCTTCTTTTGCAGAATAGGCTATCAACTCATCTACCCTAACTGTGCATTTAAAAAGTGAGTCATTATAAACATTTGTTTTTAATTTTATAACATCTTAAAACTGGGATACTGTTTGCCAGTGTAATGGGGTTTTCTTTTAGTCCTAGTAAAAACGTTTGAATTGTGTTGTATCCTAAACCTTCTTTGTGTGTGACTGGTGTGGAACTACAACCCCGTGGGTTAATAATCCACAGCCAGTCACAACATCTTCCTGGTTTCCGGTTTGGTCAGGGGAATGAGGAGTGCATGTCTTCCCCCTTTTTCCTAGAGGAACTGACCCCAGGGGCTCCAGCCCGGCAGTGGAGCATCCCTGCAGCAAGTTTCTAGCCCCAGTTTGCTTTTGACTTTCTGTAATTTTTCTGTATGTAAAGTGGTGCAGCAATTAAAATTTTGGCCCAGGACAGTGATTGGTCCATAACAGTATAGGCTTCCATTTTAAAAACATTCTTATACAGAGAATATCTCCACACTCTAAATAAATCTTTAAAAGTAAACCAGGCTAAGCAACCTCTGAGGTATAACAAAAGTACCAACTGAGATTCTCTGCTGTGCTGTAGCATTGGGGTTTTATGGAGCTTCTCATCCTATTCACACTTCCCTGTGTAAATCAAGTGTTTACTGATTCTGATATCTGGGGAGGTGGAGAAATGGTGAGACTCATTTTGTGCAGGTTTATGAGCAGGAGAAACAACCAGTGAGGTTCTGCTCAGCCATGTTCTCTCTCTCTCTTTCTCTTATTTCCATTTTTGTTGCATGCAATGTATAAAGTGAAGCACTTGTTTTGCTCAGTTATGTGTGAACTAATGCAGATAAACCAAACTATTATTGCAGTTCTGGTACAATCAGCACTCCAGCCTTTTGTTTCCGATGATAACAGTGTCTATTGTTGGAATGCTGATTTTGTAACATTTCAACATAAGGCAGTTACTCATAAAAGCAGCTGTGTGGCTGTCAAATTACCCCTTCAAGGGACAGAAATAAAACCAGAAGCTGTTTGCGTGTACTGTTTGTTGTTGACTTCTGGGTATATTCTAAGATTAGTAAAAGAGATGAAGTCAAACATGATGTAGCTCTCTGACTCCAGTTGAGTTACCCTTAAAATAAACATTGATAGGTGGTGTTGGGATGGATTTATTAATTGATTATAAAATTAAGCTAATTTCCAGGGCAACAGAACATTGCTGTTACTCCACATGTCTGTTTTCATTGCTATGAATAATAATAGTTTGGTGTTTTGCATATTGTATGTAAAGGAATATTGAGCTAAATCTAAAAAGAAAGGTTTAGTTGAATATGTTAGTTTGTTGATATTTCTAACAATTTTGATGTTTTTCCCCTTGTTCTAATGATGACCTTGGTGAATTCTGACCCCCTACTCCCAGGTCCCTCAGGTTAGCCCCGTAACTCCAAAGTAATAACTTTGCATGAAAATGAATGTATTACTTTTGTAGTGTCTAAATGTAGATATGCAGAGTCATTTTTCAGACATACCTTTTAATTTGTGGTGGGAAAAAAATGTTCCAAGTTGGCTTTCAGCCGCCTTCTCCATGTTGTTGTGGAAGGACATTGGAAGGACAGAGTGGTGAAAGACTGTGTGGGTGCAGATTTGCAAGGCTTTTATAAAAAGTCCCCAGCTGTGAAATTTGTTTTAGCAGTTTTTTTTTTCCTCAGTGCAGTTGGAAACAATGTATACTGGTTTTCATATATATTTTAAAAAGCACATTTCACTGTCCTCCCATGACTTGTTGTATAATTGCGAGCTGCAGCTTGGGCAAGTGACAGTACTCATTTTTGTAGCACCTGCTGCTCTTGATTTTGGACACTCTCAAGTGACTTAAATAAATTAGATGCTTCTTTTATACCAACAGTATCTGCAGGAAAATTTATGTAGACTAACAGTGATGCTTTAGATGCCCAAGTTAGAGCTTTTCAACTTATCAGTGCAGAGAAATCCTTATTTCCATTGTTTTGCTTCACGAGCCCATTTAGAGGAAATGAGAAAAGTTCTTCCTTTCACAAGTATTTAATGAAAACAAAGCTCATAGGCTTCCTCTCCCTGGCACTAGTGCAGTGGGACAGACTTGGTCATTTTCAGAAGTTTATTGTAACTTTAGTGTATCAGCATGGAGCACAAACTGGCACTTGGGAAGATTTTTAACATCTCTGTCTAGACTGAAAATGACTTGGCATATCTATTTAATAATAATGATGTCATTAGGTTTTGCTATGATTAATTTCAGGAAGCAAAGAACTGTCATGAAAATTCAATAAAGGAATACATTTTAGTTTTCAGCCTGCTGTCCTAGGCACCATGAGGTACCAAATGTGGTAGCCCCTGATGTCTGAATCCTATCTTTATGCAGCCATATAAAAAAAATGGAATGTGGCTTTACCTTTTAATTTAACTGTGGTAACCAAAGCAGTAACCACACTTTCAAAGAGAGCTGCCATCATGGGGTGCTGAGAGGAACTGAGCAATTGCATCACGCTTTGTTCCACCCTGTGACTGTGATCAGCCAGAATTCAGTGATGAACACATGTAGGACTGAGTTATAAATCATAGCAAAACTTACCTATCAGTGAAATATAGTTTATAAGTACTTAACAGTAACAATGAAATATCCATGTCATTATTTTTAACAACTGTATTACAGTTAGTATTTAAAATTACCAATTATGTAAGAAATAGTGCTATGAGGTAAACCTGATGTGTATTTATTGTAGTTTGTCGCTGCAAATTGCATGGTGGTATGTTGATATATTTAAATCATTTCACTGACATGAAAGATGCAAGTGGCACAGGAGCTAAAATACATATTAATAACTAAGGAGCATGGTAGGGACAACCAGCTTACCTTTTGAAAGAGGACATTTAAATCATTTTTCTAAGGATGTCATCACATGCCATTCTCCATATAACCTTAAGTGGGTAACTTAGCATCTTGGAATATTTTTATCAAGACAAAATAATGCCAACAGTAAGACAACAAATTCTAAATGTGTAAGTTCTGCTGTATTTTTGCTTACAGCATTTGCAGCCCTGCTGATCCATGTCAATCATGCTTACAGTTTCAAAGAGCATGTAAGCCTACTTTTCAGTTCTAGAATTGTATTCACAGATAGTTGAGGCTCATACCTGATTAGTGGTGATAAGTCCTTCTGTTAATCACACTTCCCCCCTATCCAAAGCAGAATTTTGCTCAAGAGTAAGTTGTAATTCACAATTTACCTGTCTATTTGCCAAGCTCCAGGCCCTGTGAGGCTGAATATTGTCAGTGAAATGGTTACATAGTCCAAACCCTATTGTGAGCAGGACTAACACATTATAGGGCTTAGCTGTAATGGTAAAGCAATAACACATTCTCTAGTGAAGCCTTAAGTTTGCTGTTAAATGAAGTGTCAAACTAGTTTTAGTAAAGCCTAGTCACCAGAATAACTTGTATATGAAAATACCTATGTTTGTGTATTCATGTGTGGTTTTATGCATGCATGTGGATTATACTGTAAATACAAAATATGCTGGTGAAATGGGTTGTTGTGTAGTGTATATGCTGTCACCTGTACTATTTCTAACTAGTAATCTTGTTTTGTACTGTGTGATGTCTGACCCTTCTAACATCGATCATTGGGCTTTGGTGAACTCTGATCCTTCCAGGTCCTCCAGGTTAGACTCTTAACTCGGGCAATTTCTTTTATTGCGTTGCACTTAATGTAAGAGAAACAGATGTTTCCCTGTAATGCTGTGATTGTCTTTTTAAGGGCTGTGGTTACCCTGCAGACCATATGTGTTTGATTAGCATGCCCCAAGCATGCCCCAGATGGTAACCTGGTATTATTTTGCATGTGTACAGTACTAGACCAGTATAAAAAAGCAAAATGGACACAAAAAATCCTCACATGATGGGATGTTTTCTGTAGCTGAAACTGCTACAGGATATGTGTGAAATCTGGTACAAAACTGCTGTTGATTTTAAAAGGGAAGGAACTCTATACCTAAATTTGCATGCGGAAATACAAATCGTCAAATTTATCCATTGAGTGTAGACTGTGAGGATGTCAAAGGAGATGTTAAGTTATTCAAGGTTGCAGGAGAACTGAAAATCCAGCACACTGATAGATGTTAGATTTGTACTATAGGAGAGAATGTCATAGCACTGTCCTGCAAAGAAATCCTTATGTTAATCCAATTATGAGATCTAACTTGTAAAATGTTATTAGCTGTTGCTGCACTTGCTTTTGGTTCATTTTGCCACAAATTAATATTGGTTACCTTCTATTTAGATGGTGGGACAAAGGTGGAGGTCTCATCTTTCAGTTCTCCAGAGATCAAAGTTTTTTTGTACCCACTGCTTTGCTTAGGATTAATGTGGCTGTAGCAAAGGCAAAATATTTAAAGACCAGCCCAGTTCCTCTATTAGATTTACACAGTGTAATTCTACTAAAGATAAAAAAAATCAGTTGGAGGGAGAGTCATCCAACATAAGGAAGTTTCTGCAACTCAGGTTGTTATGTAGGCAAGGCAGAATGATGAGCTCCCTGCTGCCCAGCAGTCAGGAGACAGTACATGTGTGCTCCTTAATAGGTATGTCAAATTCTAACAAAAAAGCAACAGTATTTTACATTGTTGAGACGAGCTTACAAAAGGAATTCAGGCTGTTAAGACGCACTTAAGACACAGTGAATGAAATGCAGGTCAGTAGAGGGGATATTTGTACCATCTAATTTTGGGTTTCTTGGCTCCTAGTAAAGGCACTGGTCTGGTCACCGGTAAGCTGCTAATGCAGGTGAGCTGCCCTGCCTTCTGGAAAGACCTGCTTCATCAGCTAGCTAAGGAGCCTTGGTTCCTGATTTGGGTAGTGCAAATAATTCCTCTATTTGTTTTCCTTTTAGTTTACCCTGAACTTAGCATTGCACTAGAGCTGGGAAGTTAAGCCAAAATATCTTTCTTTTTTTTTCTTTCTTTTTTTTTTTTTTTAAACACTGAAGGCACAAATTTGTGGATAATGATTGATATGTACTGATCTGTGCATATTTGTTCTGCAATGTTAAGGTCCACCAGGCCCAGAAGGTCCACGAGGGCCACCAGGCACTGGAGGACTTAAAGGGGAAAAAGGGAACCCAGGTCCACCTGGTCCACCTGGCCTGACTGGTCCAAAGGGAGATCAAGGACCACCCGGACACCAGGTAGGACAAGAAATTGAGTTTTCCCCTGGTTAATTTTTATAAATTCAATAAAAATGGAATATCTTTGGGTGGAGCATGCGGTTATTGTAAAATAAAAGCCAAAATGTGGTAGGTGACACCCTGTCTTGTAGCAAGGAAGAGGATTTTTCCTTAGCTGTCCCCCAGTGTGTGGGCAGGGATGTCCCTGCTATATTCCCACAGGAGCTGGAGCTGTTGATGCAGCCTCATGTTCCCACTCTGGCTGACAGTCCCCCTGGCCTCAGCCCTCCACAGCCCCCCGTGTGCTAGGTTGTCCCCAGCCACCTGCTCTGTTCTGGTTCTCTGGAGCTGCTGAGATGAGGGAATAACATGAGGCTCTTCTCTTCAGGGAGATCCTGGTCGTCCGGGTCTGAATGGAATGAAGGGTGACCCCGGGGTTCCAGGCGTTCCAGGATTCCCAGGTATTTCACGGGTATTCCCAGGTATTTAACCAGCATTTCTAGTGAAAACCTCCAGATACAGTAACAGCCTGTTTAGGCCATTCCTGCAGCACATTTTGTGAAACAGCATGTTCTTTCACTGGCTAATTGTGTGAATTTGATGTTTCAGGTATGAAAGGTCCCCCTGGACCTGCAGGACCCGCTGGCCTCACGGGCAGCCAGGGACTGCCGGGCCCACCAGGTAGGAGTCCTGGGTAGTGACACTGTCACTTTTGCTCCCTGCCAGTAGAATTTGTTACACAGGTCTAGGACTGACTTGTTCTCGGCCTGCAGTCAAAGTAAAGTGAGCAAATTCTTCAGCACAATTCCAGGCTGTACTTTTTAGCTCCTCTGTATCCAGTCTACACAGATTAACTCCTACAAGAGAGGTCCTTTGAGGGAGCACTTTTTTGTCCTATATGTACACTTATTCTTTTTTGCATTGATGGACCTCTTGGCATCTGCTTTTGAAATAAAGAAACTGTTTCTAATGCTGTCTTCCACCTTGGTTTATCTAATACTAATCTTCTCTCTCTCAGGTCCACCGGGTTTACCAGGTACCATTGGACGAAGCATTGTTGTCAAAGGTGATCCTGGTCCCCCAGGTCCTCCAGGACAGCCTGGGTCCAAAGGGCCACCTGGATTGCCAGGGCCACAGGGATTGCCAGGTATGATCCAAGGTGGCTGCAGGGGAAATGAGCACACATATATCTGAGTGCAGGTGGCATTGCCAGTGACGTGGCACAGGCTGCAGAGATGAGTTACTGAGCTCAGCAAGAGAGAAATGCAGGGTTAATAGATAAATGCAGGATTCCGCCATATATGTCTGGTTTAGTGGGCTGTTCTTGTCTTATGTATCACAAAGAAGCAACAGATGAGTCACAGACAACTTAAAGATTTCTGTAGTGAGATTTCAAAAGCTTTTATTTCAGTTATGCTATTGTGTGTTCTAGGTCCCATTGGTCTTCCTGGTGACCCGGGGCGAGATGGACTTCCTGGTTTTGATGGTCCTGCAGGACGTAAAGGGGAGAGAGGTCTTCCAGGCCAACCAGGTAGGGTCTTTATCCTATGAGGACTCACTGAAAAAAGAGACTCCAATTTCTGAGTGGAGGCTAATATTGGGAAATAAGATCTTTGCTTCATTGGAATAATGATAAAATCCTAATTTTAGCATTTTCTTAATGAAAAAATAATACAAGCAGCTGAACATACTTTGATTCGGAATATTCTCAGCACCAACACATTGCTGGTCATTGTTGAATCACATTGTCAAGTGCTTTATCTCAAGCTTAATGGCATCTTCTTCACAATGTAGATGATGCAGGGAGATAATGAAGATTGTAAGAAACTGAAGAGAAAGATTAATAAAATAATTCTTATTTTGCATGGAAATTATGAGGGGGGAAAAACAGACTTCATAAAAGAATTCACCAAAAGGCAGAGATTGGGCTACCATAATTGCTTAGACCCACTGAACTAGGATTTGAGAAATCAGACTAGGCACTGGGACAATTTTCTAAAGAAGATGATAAATATTAAGTAGCTCTCTATTGTAACTTGTGAGAAAAGGTATTAGAATTTAAACAGTTAAAAGAGTACAAAAATTCATAAAGCCTCTTTCCTTTTCCTCTGAGCAGCTATATGAAATCTGTTAGCGTTAGTTTAGACAAAAAATGTAAGTAATGACTGCAGAATAACACAGTCTAAATACTTGTAGTTATATTTCCTGATATTGCTGTTCAAGAAAAGCCTTTTCTGATACATTTTTCAGTCATTTGACTAATTTTTGCGCACATTCAAGGCTGTTTTAGTTTATTTCCACTTTTTGTAACCTACTCCAAAACTGCCAGCAGTTTTTCTATTCATTTTGATGGGCTTTGGCTCAGGTATTACAGCATGCCCTGGAGTGAGACTTGCCCCTGTTTCTGGCTCTGCCATTTAGTTTGTGATCTTGAGCAAGATATTTCAACACTATCTTAAGCTGCACACACAGCTTAAGAAGTGGGAAGCTGATTGAAGTCATTCCAGTGGTTGTCATGTCCTCTGTGGTTATCATAGTGCCTGTGTGTATTTAACTTCACAACAGTCCCACAACACAGAGAAGTTCCACTGTTACAACCACCTGTGACAATCTCCCTGACTCAAACAAACTTAAATGAAAAAAGAAATTCAGGAGAACAATGTTAGCAAGTAGCAATTCCCCAACTCACAAGCACTCAATACAAGACCAGAGCTATGTTGGTCCTAAAAGGGCAAGCAGTGGTGTTAATGAATACTGTGTGTTGTGTTTCTCCTGTGTGAACAGGTTCACGAGGAATACAAGGACCTCCTGGTCCTGACGGCTTACAAGGTCCACCTGGTCTTCCTGGAACTGCTTCTGTTGCTCACGGATTCCTTATAACTCGGCACAGCCAGACCAGGGATACACCACTGTGTCCACAGGGAACATCAAGAATATATGATGGATTCTCTCTTCTATATGTGCAAGGAAATGAGAGAGCACATGGCCAGGATTTGGGTGAGATGTTCTGTCTGCTCTGTCTTTCAGAGGAAAGAGGTTGCAGACGCTTCTTTGAATGCTTTGGTTCTCTGAAGACACAACAGTCTTAGAGATTTCTTAGACGAGGATGGATGGGATTGCATACTAACATCTGCTACCTCCAGAGGCTGCACATTATAATTCAGGATGAGAGAATGTAAACCAAAACAGAGAAGTGAAGTTTTTCCCTCATGTGACAATCTGATAGCACTTGCTGTGCACTCACAGGAGGAGATGAAGGATTTACAATTACTGTTTTCAAAGAATTGCTATAAAAAGCAATGAAGTGAAAACTTCACTGTCATGTTTTCTGTGTCTCACTCTGTAGGTACTGCTGGGAGTTGTCTTAGACGTTTCAGCACCATGCCCTTCATGTTCTGCAACATCAACAATGTTTGTAACTTTGCATCAAGGAATGATTATTCCTACTGGCTGTCAACCCCGGAGCCAATGCCAATGAGCATGGAGCCACTGACTGGGCAAAGCATCCAGCCGTTCATTAGCCGGTGAGGCAAGGCAGGCTCTCGGGTCTCCTTTAATGTCTGGATAAATAGCACATCTTATCCATGTGTTTCCAACATTCAGGTTGGGTGTTAGGGGATGAATCTGTCATATTTTGGTCTGGGTAAGACTAGGAAAATATGTTTTAAAGTATTTCTTGTCTTCAGAGGTTCATCTCCCTGCAGCAGTGATAACAAGAGGCTGAAAGGCTGTATGAGCTCTCCTCAACCCAGCAATCTCCGTAGTCAGCAGTGTGAGATCACCATGGACAGGAAGGAGAACATGGGAGCCACTGGCTTTAGGATTAAGGCACTTTCTTGGGGACTTTGAGCTTCCAGTTTTTGTTTCAAGATCTGCTTCAGTATTTTACACAGTGCAGTGAAAATATAGATAGATTTTTGAACTCCAAAATACTCTTATTGCAGTTACAAAATACATGAGAAGTAGAAATCTAAATTAATAGGACAGCCTCTCACAGGCAAGTTTTGTTCCCTTTCTCAGTGTAAGAATTCTTAATAAAAGATTATATTATACTGCTATTATATTTTAACATCATGTGTTTCTTCGGTACTTCCCCTGTGTCCAGATGTGTTGTGTGTGAAGCTCCTGCCATGGTGATAGCTGTCCACAGTCAGACCATTCAGATCCCTTCATGTCCTCCAGGCTGGGATTCCCTCTGGATTGGTTATTCTTTCATGATGGTAAGAACTGCCCACCTGTCTCCTCATCTACTTTGGGACACTGTTGAGAACTGCAAGGGTTGTCATTTGAAATCTTTTACCTTCAATCACAAACCAAGGTAGCCAAGATTGACGGGGATTTTCCAGTACACAGATCCCAGTGTCACTGACATTTATGGAGGGAGGTGTCTGACACTGCATTATCTCTGCCAAGAATGAACAGTGACTCTTTAATAGTTGACTGCTGTGCTATTCAATTTTTAGCACCTAAGATCCTTGTTTGTGTCTTTCTTTCTTCCACCAGCACACGAGTGCTGGAGCAGAGGGCTCTGGACAGGCCTTGGCATCGCCTGGATCCTGTTTGGAAGAATTCCGCTCAGCACCGTTCATCGAATGCCATGGTCGGGGCACCTGTAATTATTATGCCAATTCATACAGTTTCTGGCTGGCAACTGTAGAGGTGTCAGAAATGTTCAGGTAAGAAAACTTGTTTCTTGTCTCTTGCTTTATTGCAGAATGAATGCTTTGGAAGCTGAATTTATTCCAAAGATCAAAAGAGATTTGTTTACAGGGGTATAAGGAAATAATTTAGCTTGTTTTCCCCCTCACAACCAGTTTTTCAAGTGTTTCTTTGGTAAGCCTTTAATATTATGTAAAAACTTGCTAGGGCACATTCTGTTTTGCAAGGAGTCAGATTCTTTCTGTGTCAATTCTTATTCACATTATGTTGTTAGTACCTCCTCTGAAAGTTGTCCTACTGTGTTTACTATATTTGAAACCCCAAACACAACAATTTTGTTGTTTTCTTGCCCAACATTTCAATAAACTCAAATACTTGGAAAGGTAGTTCACAGATATACAAGGGATAGGAGTGAAGGGCAAGATCAACTCTTCTTAAACCTTTTAAGGCAGAGATTCACATAACTTGTTTTTAAAAATCTTGTATGAAGGCTTCCTACCCTCCCCAGCCAGCATTTTTTTCCACACTTTGCAGAAGGAATCAGGATGACATTTGGCTGCAAGGAAGCCAGGGGCCATTCTGTCCTCAGCTTCTCTGCAGTCAACATTTCAGCTGGAGTCTCTCAGCTCCTCAAACTTTTTCCCTTTCAAGTTGAGTAGCAAAATCATTTCTTCTTTGAAAAATCATCTCCTTTCATAGAATAAATAGCTACTGCCCTGTTTGTGTGCTGATAAAATCTCTTAATATTCCCAGTGCCACCTAATTGAAAAGTATAGCTTTGTGGCAGAGGGCTGGCACTATGCCCCAAGCAAGGGTGGTCCCTAAGCTGGTTTTGTGTAACACCTACAATTGGGGTATTTGACATAATAATTCATCACTCTTCAGTTTTCTAGGTAGCTGATTAGTGGTAATTCACCAATTAAAAACTCTTATTATACGCTCTACCATGCACCCTTGAGATTTCTGTCTCTGCTATTTTTGGTAAAGCTACCACTTGAATACAGCTCTCACTGTAGCAGTATTTTTTATGTGTTGTCAAAGTACCCTTCAACTAAGCAACCCAAAGGCCAGAAACAGATCCCAGAAATACTCTCAAATGTACAAAATTCACCTTCCCCTCAGGTTGTGTTTGTGCTCCATCACCTGCCAGCCTGAAGCAGGTGTTTAGCATACCTCAGGGACACTGAGACACTGACACGACTGAGCATCTGTCACCTGGTGCTGGGGACAGACGGAAGGATCACTCTTAAGAAAAACTCTCAAATTCAGGATTCATTCTCTGCTCACATACTTAAGTGTTTTATGAAACTGTGAGTTAAGTGGAAGTTGAAAGGAACTATAAACAAAGAAAAATCTAATGCAGCCTTTCCTTTGTATCTCTCAATCAGCAAACCTCAGTCAGAGACACTGAAAGCAGGAGACTTGAGGACGCGTATTAGTCGTTGTCAAGTTTGCATGAAGAAGACGTAACGTCTTGGAGAATGTTTTATAAAACAGTTAAAAATTCCTAAGATGCACTGTCTTCCAGCTGCAACAATGGTGCTACTGTGCAGAAAGAAAAAAAAAAACAAATCGAAGCTTTTAACCACGCAAATTCAAGCGTACCTCACTCATGTGCCAAACTAAGGGTTGTTCAGTACATATTTGACAACAGGACTAAGATGAAAGAATTGACCTCTTGGAAACAGAAAAGAACACTTGAGGTTCACAAAGGATCAGAAGATGAAAATTTTCATTTCTCTCCCTGTACCAAAATGGCACCTTTTTGATCAATCAAGAGAACAGAGAAGAACACAACGCACTGAGTATGTTTAAAATAACAAGACTGCAGTTTTGAAAAACATTTTTCATGGTGCTACTAACCCTACTGTATCCCAGGTTTTTAATATGAAATTTTAAGCTTATTTCTCTTTGTAAGTAATGAAATGTGTATATTGTGTAAACACCTTTTTAGTCGAAACTTTCGGTCATTTAGAAACAAACCAGGCTGATATAAAAATCCTTAATGTTGAAAATTAAAAAATAAGACAGTATTTTATTATGGAAGTTGTGGTACAGAGAGAATTTACCCCTCTTATGCCAACTTATTCATTTAGCTTTTTCATTTCCATCCTCAGTTGCCCAGCTGATATATTTGGAGAATGCACAATTATTCTGAAGTAATTTTCATCAGGGTTTTAAATGTTGTACACCATGCTATCAGTGGTTTTATTTGTGCTTAGAAATCCCAATCCACTTGAAATGGGGTTTTTTATCTTGTGAAAATATGTGAGATTATTAGCCATATTCTATATCCTTCTTTTAAGAACACAAGTCACATTCACATCTTAGTAATCAGTTTGGTTTAACCAAACCTGTCCTTTGGGAATATCCAGTTGCCAAAGCATTTAGGATGATGCTTACATGAAACTTCAACTCTGAAGTGGTGTCATATGTTTTATCCAAAATAGTGTACACAGTAAGAAACCTTCTGAATAAAATAAAGCATAAGCTGGTGGAAACTTTCCTATTTACAAATTAATCTTTTAATCTTATGTGAATTTATACACAACCACAATGTATTTACAGTATACAGCAACTCTGTGTATGTATAGTTCACATAAGGCCTTGAAAGATGGTGCATGCAGTCTTTCTGATGTCAGTTTGTAAGAATCCTCCTGTGTATGTCTAAGGAGTGTCACTACTTGTGCAATAGCTGAAAAGTGATCACTTTTGTATGCATGACTGTTCAGCTTCTATGGTCAGAGCGTTTCACTTACCCTCTTGTATAAACAGTTCCCTGACAATGCAGGACTCTGTGAAGTGACAGTACTTTAATATTTTCATTGTACATTGCCACCTTGACTATCAATACAACCTAACTTGTGAATTAACGTACTGCTCCATATAGGTGATGTGTATTTGTTTATTGGATACTGTTAACTAATTTATCTGCTAATGGCTGTTCGTTCTTACCTTCCAGTTATCCCTGTAAACACGGAGCATCCGACATCTCCTTGTTTTATGCACATTTGACAAAAGACATAGGACTGGTGACTAAGCAGGTGGCAGTGATATACAATGAGACTGGTGCTGATTTCATAAGCTTTCAACTAAGTATGAAACTGAAGTTCTTTAGTTTAAAGTGCAAAATATTAATAGCTTTGTCTTTTTTCCATTAGCTGCAGTTATATACGTTGGTAGAGAGTGGGCAATTCAGCAATGTGCATCTTTCAGTTCAGTTTAGTTTGGTTTGCTGATGCATATAGTAATAAACTGAACCTGCTGCTACCTCCAAGTCAGGAACTTGTTACCAAAGCTGAAATAAAATAGTAAGTCTTTTCATGTAAACACAAGCCCTTATCTTACTGCTGGCTCTGCAGAAGTCTAAAATGAACATAGCAGCCAATCCCTTGCCCCAAAAAAGCAGAAGAATGGATGCTAAGGCCCAGGAGCTCTCAAAGGAAAGGGCTCTCCCAGCCTTCCCTACCAACACCCCATCTTGTGCTTACCAACACAAGGTGCTCAGATGTGGGGCCATGGGATAGAGTGGACCATGTTTGTTACAGCGGTGCATAACTGGTGCTTCTTTGTAAGATCTGGGCTTCTCTCACAGCAGGTACAACCATAGCAGGAGATCCTATTCCAGGCTAAGGTAGAGAGCACCTCGACCTGCTGGTCTTGTGGCAGCTTCAGGGCCCAAAACTGTGAGATGACCACAGAAAAGTAAAGTGTGTAAAGCAGCTGCACTTGTGACAGCTCTGTTCTCTCTTCTGTCCCTGCAGCTCTGGCCCTGACCTGGACAAGAGTCCTGAATCTTAATCAGCTCAGAATTCAGGCTCAGAATTCCAAAGGGGCTACATTTTACTGAGAGAAAAGTGGTCAATAGAGAGGAAGGAACATCTTTTAACTTGAAATCTGCCGCAGAGATTCAAGAGATGTTGGGTTAATTCCCACCACACCTTCTGTGCCTTAGAGCAGGTAAATCACTTGCCCTGTGTTGGATTGGCATTACTGACCTGTAAAAGAAAACACGGTTATTATTCTCTCCTGCTTCTTGATGCTTAGACTGTAAGCTCCTTGGGGCAGAGACATTGAGGGGGCTCAAATGTTGGTTGGGGCCTCTAGGTGCTATCCATCACTATATAAACATTAAACTACAGGTAAAAGTTCGTGTTTGCAGCTTTATTATTAAAAAAGCCTTAAAATAGTCTTCAGCAACACCTGAACATGATGCAGCTCTGGACACCACTTCAGCTCCAGTTAAGGCTCTTTTCCTGATGTCTGGTATGGTTTTTGTGAAAGCTTTTATTCTCATAACTAATCACCTAGAGTTGGGCTATTTTAGTTAATCTCAGCAGGCACCTGGCGGGTCTGAGCTGTTGGGGACATGCTGCAGCCACTCGAGGGCACCGTGTGGCTTTGGCAGGAGCTGTGACAGCAGCACTGCCAGCTCCGGCCCTGCCTGGAGCAGGGAGGGCTGCAGGAAAGCTCAGCAGGAGCGGGGTCCTCACCCTTCACTGCCCACTACCCAGGCCCCATTCTTGTTAGCTGCTGTCAATTGTAACCACAATTATGAGTGAGAAAGTGCAATTTTTCTAAAGGAATACTAATCCTAAAACCAGGATTCAGCAATCTTGTGCCTAGGCTGCATTGACACTGTTCTAGTGTTAGAGAAAAAGTTCTGCTTAAGGCAGGCTTTTCAGTATCTTTCTTCCCTCTAACAATCCTATTATAAAGAGGAAAAAGCTTCCTTCAACATCACATTCACTTCTAAGGTAGGATTTAAACTTCTAAAACACTTTTGCAGTCCAAGGACAACCTCTAACCAAAATGGGCACACAGGGCAGTGCAGCAGCACTTCTGTACCCTGAACTAGATGTCACACACAAATGTTGTGCTGCAGAAGCTCTGAAGTCCTGTGGCATTTCGTCCTTTGCTGTAAAATTCCTCTCTAGTGACCATTTCCAACAGAGGGTGCAGGAAGGATCTATTTTAAAAAGTAGTTCTAGAACTTGAAAAAACAAGATACTGATTTTGCAAGCAACAACTGCTCAAGTTCCAAAATCTGATGTTCTGCCGGTACTTTCTATGTACTTTGATACCCAGCTGCAGTATTTTTGTAGGAAGTTTGCTGCCTGAACTGTGCTGCTGTGCCATCCTCAGAACACATCTGAGGGAGGGCTGTTGTGCCAGATCAGGGTTGTGCTGCCAGGAGCAGCATTATGTGTTTTTTAACAGGTGCTTCGCTGTAAAGTTATGCTTCAAAAGCCCAGCACTATTGGGCACACAATACTCCTGCGGCCATGGCTCCTTCCACCCGAAGCACAAGCTGGAAACTACACAAGAAACTGGAATAATTTAGTCTTTTCAGGTTAATCTATTGACAGAAAGCAGGACACTTGCTAATGGGAGACGGGCAGTGATTAGCTCAGGGGGCTGTGAGTGTTCTACATTTAAAATGTAGGGTAACTATCTGGAACTCCAGGCTTTGGGAAGAAAGATGATTAACTCTACCCCTTTGCAGCAGCCAGGTGCTCACTGCCTGAGGCCAGCATTGGCAGGGGTGACAGTAGCTGGGCAGGAGCCGACACCTGCTGTCCTTCCAAAGGGCTCTCTGCCCCTGGGTGTAGCGCAGGCAGGGGCCCAGGCTGCTCTGCCAAGAGCAGCTTCAGTGCTCCCTGAGCTGCTGCCTCACACTCAGTCAGGCTCTAACCACAATGCTGCTTTTAAAAGTTGTAAATTAACCCAGAAGGAAACCAAAGAAACAGACTTAGTGTGTTTCTTTACCAAAAGGGGATGACGGGGAGAAGTTTCTACCTTCCAGACAGGCACAGCAAGCTCAGAGCTCCTGCTCTCCCCCAAGACATGCTGCTCCACAGCTCTGTATGGACAAAGGAGGGGAGAAACTTCCATATATATTTGAGGGAACACTATTGCTATAGCTAAAACAGGATGCAGGGATAAAAAATGCAGTAGAGATTGTATTGATACCTCGTACCTCTAACAAGGTACCTTCTTCCCTGCTGTGAACCTCTCAATCCCCAGTATTTGGTTATTTACAGTACCACAGAGCTCATGGAGATGCACAAGCCATGAGAATTGGTCAATGCATTTCCAGAGACTTCTAAGATGTATTCTAGTGCCTGTGTTTGGATTCAGTCAGGAAATCTAACTTACCCTCTGGCTTTAACTGAGGGCTTTCTCCATGCTTCAGATGCAAGAGAGCTCTGTCACCCAAAAGGAGTTAAAAAAATCAGTGTAAAATTCTGTTTGTGTCCCCCCCACCAAAAAACCCACAACCCTCCAGCAGTTGGCCCATTTCAGATCCAGTCAGTCAAAGGTATTTTGAGGCACTTACTGTGACACTGTCACAACAGAGTGGATGGAGTTTGGATAATGGTCACTGTTTGTTTGTACTGCTCGTAGGGCTCTTTCTGCTGTGGCTGAGCAGCCCTGTTCTCTTTTCCTTCACAATACAGGCTACACACTCTGCACAGGGGCCCTGAGAAAGGGGCTGGTTTATTTGAGCAAAACCTATTCTTACAGCAAACTTGACCCTTCCAGGGAGTTGTTTCAATATACCATTCTGAGTAACAGGATAAAAATTAATTCAGGTCATTTTAAAGAAAGGTCTCATCCAACATATTTCACAGTAATCACCCACATTTATGGAGATCATATATATGCTCCCATCTATGGATAAAAGCCTCTTTCTGTAGAAAATTATTGCCATATCCTTCACGTCAGTAAGGAATCTGAAAAGGCACTACCTTTTGTTGGTATTTTCTGACTTCAGTTGTTTTTACAGGTGGGTACATGATGAGATTATCGACTTGTGTTTGGGTTTCACATACTGAGACCTATTGAATGTATCTTTTGCAGTGACACTTTAAAACCAAAGTGTCACTGCAACAGATACTACAGCAAAACACATTTGGTCCCTGCTACCCTAAAGTCAGGCCCCTCTTTGATAATACACTGCTAAAAATTTCTTCCAGGACTAGTACTTTTGGATCATGAGACTTCCACATCCAGTCATGGACAAAGTTATGAACAAAAAATTCCCACAGTCTTCTACATTTAAAGCAGAAAATGCATTGGGCACTGATTTTTTTTTTTTTTTTTTTTTTTTTTTTTTTTTTTTTTTTTNGGGATATGTTTTCTCTGGGATTTTTTTCAGGTTTTTTTTTTTTTTTTTTTTTTTCCATTCCAAAGGTTAATTGTTTACAGGCCCTATGAATCCATGGCAAAGAAAACTTCTGGACACTGTTCTGTATGTTACCTTCTAAACTAAGTGGAAGGGCAAAGAACACAGGAGAGATTTGGAATCACTGCCCTGAAACAGTGTTAAAACTTCTCCAAATCTTCAGGGACACAGGGTGACAAAACCACTTTCAGGAGAAGCAGCCGCAGCAGGAGGAAATGAATTTCAGACAGAAAAACCCAAAAGTTTGTTTAAAAATAAAACCCAGACACAGAGCTACATGAACACGTATTTACTGCAAGTAGCTCTATGGAAAGCCAAGTCAGATAAATATAAACACTATACAGAGCTTCAAGCCAGTCTCCCAAAACCGCAAACGCGATGTGTTTTACAAAGAAAACAACAGAACAATATTTACAATGGAAGACAAAGCCAGATCAATCAGCTCAACTTTAAAACAGATCTGTGAAGCAGAAATAGCAAATATAATGAACAGTTTCAACCATATATGTTTTAGTTTGTACAGACAATAACTGTCCAATATCAAATTAAATTTACAGGACAAACATTGTTCTATCATTGGTATTTTTGTACTATACAGCAGCATAAACGGGTAGCTGGAAGGTAGTATATATAGTGATATGTTTTACATCATCTGAAAATGTTCTTCCAGCACAATACTGAATAAATTAGTTGCTGTAAACTAAGAGATTCAAAAAGATTGCATATTTATTATGCCGTACCTATTAGTATTTGTACCACTATACTTGAGGTTACCCATTTACTTATTTATTCAGCATGTATTAAATCAGTGCTGTATATTGTACAATGGCAGCCTCAGGGATCTAATATGAAATAAGTATGTAACAAATTTCTTCAAAACAACCTTTTCTTTTCACATTAAATGTTTAGAACTATCTTCATCCAAATTCTGATTTCTTAGAAAAGATGTAAAGCTTTATAAAAAGCTGTCTACGTATTGCATTATTCATTTATGAGACCAACCAACAGCTATATGGCAAGACAGTATCATGGTCTGTAAGAGTGGTTGTGTTTTTAATTCCTGTATGTTTAGCAGCAAGTAATTGTACCAACTGAAAGGTCTCTTCCAGAATCAAAAACAGGTCTGTGCTTTTAAACCCTGTAGCAAGTGTTTTTCCTGTCACTAGACACTGTGTAAACTGATTGGTACCATGTTTCCTAAAAAAAACCCCAAAACAATCACCTCGTATTTTAGTGACATGTGTATTTCAATACTACCAGAAATAGACCTGGGTACACATCACTGAACAATCCAAGCTGACAGTGTCTAATTTGTTACACAAACTGTACCAGCAATGTAAAGGTTGTCTGTTGGAGGTGAGGCAGCCTGGCACATCCGTTGTACAATATACACGTGGAGGATTCCCAGCTGTGTGGTGCAGTACAGCACGAGGATTTGTGTACCACTTTGAAACCCTTTAGCAATCATCAGTGCCTTTTATAATCCATTGCATGTACCAATGACTAGTGTCATCCTCTTTTAAATTCATAGCAGTGTTAAAAAGCTAAACTCATTTCAACCAAAAAAAAATTCAGTACAAGAGTGAAGCACTTAAATTGTAGAAAAATCAGGGCTTATTTTAAAAATGTTAAATAGTCATTGTTCACATTTCTGTCAGTGGGATAAAGACAATTGATGAGCCAACATTTTACTTTTTTTCTCCATTATGCCAGAAAGAAAGAACAAAAATAGTCCCAAATTAAAAGTGGGACTTTGGTTAGAAGTAAGATCAATTAGGGTGGTTTCCCTTTAAAAAGCTACAGCTGACAAGTCTAATGCAGAAGTCACAAACATTGGATACGACTCCGCAGTTCTCCATTCGAATCCATGAATAAAAACCTCATTTTACACAATTCATATTTATAAACAAGAACGAAAACAATCTACAAGACAACCAGCCCATTAATCCTACTTTGTACATACCAAAATTCTGAGCAAAAAAAAAATTTCCATTTAAGCTCTGACAGACACTTGATTTAAAAGCCTCTAGCCTATGCTCAAGAAATATCTCTTGTACCATAAAAGCAAAACCTTAAAAAAAAAAAAAAAGAAAAAAAGAAAAGGCAGAGGAGGTCTCTTTTCCTCAGACCTGTCCAGTCCCACAGGTTCACCTCTCAAGCTAATGTGCACTTCTCCCTCCCTCCTTCTGCCCAGTTACCTGGAAAAATCCTGAACTGCCAAAATATTTCTAAACAATACATGTTTTAAGCTAACCACTTGTTAATGTACCAGAGAAGTAAAACCCATGTTAAACAGACAATCAGAAACCAGCTTTGACTTCTCAGAATATAAATTTTTTTTAAAAATTAATGAGAGAGGCAGGAAGAAGAAAGGGACAAACAGGGATCTCCTATTAGCATTCACACTGCCTCCCAAATAGATATGACATGAAAGACCAAATTCCATCACCAAAGCACAGCTATGAAAAAATCTCAATTCAAATTAATTCAACTGTAGAGAGCTGATGTCTATGAAAAAAAATAATTAAAAGGATGTGTGTCTAAGTCCGTGCTGGTGGAAATGAAAGTAGCCGGCTGGAGCTGAGCTTTGCTTCCAAAAGCACCACACAGTTTCTGGAGTTACCAGCAGAAAAGTCTTCTCTTCCAACAATGGTTTCCATGGCAATGCAGTCAGTCTAGAAAGGAAGGGGGGAAAAAAAAAGTCAGTGACATTTCAAATGCAAGTTATATTGGAAAAAATTGTTTTCTAGGGAGGAGAATACGTGGAGCTTATCCACTGCAGGAATGAAAGCTGCTGACTGCAGAACACGGGTCCCTCGCAGAGGGAGGGGACACTCCCAGATGCCAACCGTGCAGAGATCCTGACGGAAGCAAGAACGATGGAGTCTGAAGCAAGCACTGAAGAGCTGCTGCAGCCAGAGTGACACGTGTACACGGGACAGGAACTGGGGCAGTAGCCAGACCATCCTGCCAGCCCGTGCTGGGGACAGACCAAAGCTCTCAGCTGCCCATTCTGCTGTGCCCCGCTCCACTGCCAAGGCCACCGTGCAGGGGACCCGAGCGGTGCTGCTCACCCAGGGGCCACAGAGGCTGTGGCCAACACTCGCCCCCACAGCAGGGCAGAGCTGCAACACCAACACTGCCTGACCATGCAAGTCACGACAGCTGCGTGCCCCGTCCTCAGCTTTTCAGGAAAAAGCTTTATTTAGTTATAATTAGAAACACCTCAGAGTACACTCGCCCCTTTCTGAAAGAAGTTTCACTGAGAGGCAACACCCAGCACAAAAGCACATGGCTACAGCCACCTGCCTTCTTCAGGGGATTCAAACTTACTGGAAAAGGCAGAAGTCAAAGCACTCAGTAAAATGAGGAGCAAAAAACATAATCTTGTATTGCAGGAAGATACAGATGGGTGACAAGGCAGATAGGAAAACAGGAGGGAGTCTGCCCTCAAAGCACAACGCCGGCTCTGCAATTAACCACGCACATGCCAAGGTGAGAGTGACTCTGGAGTTTCCTAACACAGAAAAAGGTGATGAAGGGCATGCAAATGCTTTCTGCAGTTGTGTGAACACAACTGAACAACATACAAGTCGCTTTTCAGCTCTCTACAAAACCCCTTCCGCCTCCAGTTGAGCCAACGTGAACGCTAATTTTCAGTCTGGAGAGCTACTGCCCATCAAACCAGTGCGTCACACTGTCTCCCAGTTGAGACAGACTGTCCCCTTCCAACATTTCTGTCCTCTCAGACAAGACTGAGGGCACTGTCCTCTGCCAGTCAGGTGGCTTTGCTCACCTTCTCTCCAAGGTGGGAGGTACATGCCTGTGGGATGTTTCCTTGCAGTACAGTGAAGAAGGAAACAGCCAGCTGCTCCCATTGAGAAGCAACAACGAGTGCAAGAGATTGAGTCTTCAGAAAACAACAAATATAGAAATGTCAGCTACTTTTTCCCTCAAAGCCACACAGTGCCAGTTCTCTCCCTGCTCTGGGAGCTGCCTGAGAAGAGCTGCAATATGGGAGCACTTCATTACACAGCACAGCAATGGCAGCACATGCCCCTGGAAGAAAAGAAGGGCTTTCGGAGCTTTATCCTGCCCATGCTCCTCTGGGGGGTCACAAGGAAATCAGTTTTATCTCACTACTAAAGGGCTCATAGTTCTCCTTTGCCTGTACCGCAGGGATATGCTAAAGAAAAGGTGACCGTGTAAAGAACAAGCATTATGTGTAACAATGCAAACATGTATGTTTACTTACAAACCAATCATGAGGTATGCACACACAAACTCCACCCTGTGCTAAAGAACTTCAGATTTCTGTCCAACTAAAAGTACTGTCTCTTCAAAAGAAGTAAGAAAGAAAAAAAACATTAAAAAGGCCAAAGCTCAGCTGAGCAGCCCTGCCTTATCCCAGCCCTCAGCAAAGGCTGCCCATGGCTCCAGGGACAGGGAGGCAAGGGCAATGGCAGGGCTGGCAGCAGTGTGGAAGTATAGAGAGGTCCTTTTCACTTCAGGAGAAACTCCCTTTTAACCCTACACAGCCCCCACCAAGGTCCAGGCTGCTGGGTTTCACTTTTCAAATACAGACTTTTCAAAAACACAGTAACTTGGTTTTCCTCAGTTAAAGGAAGAAATGGCCAAAATACACCCACAACTTGAGAATCTCTATTTGTGTTATTTCACAGACATCATAAGATCACTACAAAAAGCTATTGCTTGGTACACACAGAGCGTGATGTGGTCAGCAATGGTTTTGTTTTCACAAAAGCCAACTGAAGCTATTATTTTTGAAATAATTTTCCTCTTTAGAAAAATATTGGTTTGTTGTAAGACCAAAGGATGAAAATATGCACCACAGCTTGCAATGAATCACACCTCAATGATGCGTGAAGGTCAAACATTAGAACAGTTAAAGCTCCTATATTAAACTTATATTCAATAAAAATTAACTTTACCAGCATCCCCCCACCCTTTCCTTGCTGTGGACCTGTAAGCTCACATAAAAGGAACTTCAAAAACTGTCTCTGCTTTTGTCAGGACATTTTTCCTCCACGCCTTACACACAAGGCACACCTGAAAGCTGTTTGACAAGTTATTCTAATCTCTCCAAGCACATCCCCAAAACATTCTGAAGAGCAAAGGCTGAGTTGCTTGAATCAGACAATCCCATATGGCAGAACTCAGTATTTATACCTAAAACAACATTTCGAAAATTCTCACAAATAGTGCCAAATTACATTTAAGATATTTGGAGGGGAAGGGCTTAAGAGCAAAAAAAACCCCAAGCCTGCTTAAGTCCTGAGTTTAATTCTCTGAAGCAGCCTGGTGTAATCAGGCGACAGCATGACAACCAATTCTAAAGCAAGAGCACCAGGTAACTCTGAGCAGAATGCCAAACAGCACAGATTAATTTATAAGAAACCAGAAGAAAGCCTGACCTCACTGCAGCATCCCACCTTCCCAAAACTCTGCACTTTCTGAACAAGAGCTCATTAATTTGCTGCCCCATGATTATAAACTACATTTCAACATGTTTCTTCTTTATTTTTAAGGTAAGACGGAATTGTGTGAACTGTAAATAAACATAAGGGAGTTTCACATAAACATTACCTATAGGCTGATGTCAGTCTCATAAAGCCTTGAGTTTTTCATACGTGGAGCTATTGGTTGTCACCACTTCTCTAATCCCCTTATTAAAGCTGGAAACTGCAATATTGCAGTTGAAGTAGTACAGCTGGCTGATGCCTTGAGTCATCAGCTTTTTGGAGGGATAAAAGCATCAAGCATTTATATAGATATGTATATGTATGTACATGGACACATATATCAGTCTCAGATAGAAAAGGCGAAGAGCAATTTATGAAACTTGACCACATAAAAGAAAAAAATTTCATCTGAAATCTGAGAGGAGACCGAAGTCTTGCAAGATCCCTCCCGCAAAGTGCTGCAGTCACCAACATTCCCGAGGGCTGTCCTCAGGAGCCCATTCCTGCTGCAGAAGGAGTGCAGCCGAAGGCCGCAGGTCACCCAGCACCAACCTCCAGCACCACAGCAATCCCACGGCACAACACGGGGTCTTGCAGCCCTGCCCGAGGCAGCTGTGCAGCCACAGTCACGAGCCCTGGCACTGCCTCCTGAACCATGGAGCTGCTGGAGCTTCCCCCACATCCCTGGAGCTGTGCTGGATCACACTGCCCCCCTCACTGAGTCTCACAGGTCAGAGCTGCCATTGCCCCTGGGAGCGAGCAGGACCCCAGGGTCACCTGCGCACCAGGGAGATTAGCGAGAGGCTCCTACACCACAAGAGAAGCTGTTCATCAAAGGAGGTGTAAAATGGGTTTAATGCAAGAACAGGGCCAGTATCTGATGAGCTGCTGCTCCCTGGATTCCCACCTCTGTGGCCCCTCACCAGAAGGATCCTTTGGAAGGGAGGTGGCCTTATTTGGATAGGTTGCAAGAGCATTCACAATTAAGCTCCTTGGTGGCTCTTCTCTCCCACACCTGATCTGCTTCCATTTTTTCATTAACCAATTGGTGAAGGAAACCTAATGAGGCCATGCAGTGCTTGAAGAAAACAGCAGTGCTTCTGTGAAGCTGAATAATGTTACACCAGTCTCATAATGTAAGATTCATCAGACATCAACTTTCTGTGTTAATAGTACAGATATGAGAATTGCTGATCAACAATAACAACCAGATTAGCACTTCATACCAGATCCCATCCAAATGGATTTAACTTAGCACTGACTGAACAGTAAAGGAAGCTGTCAGAGAAAGGGATGAAGAAACTCTTCTATAAGGTAAACAAATTATGAGATGTGAACTAGTAGAGACAAGAGGTACAATGCTCACAGAGTAACCCGGCATTCCCCTGAAGTACTCAAATATAAATGCCACCAAATAAAATTTGGTAGCCAGATCAGACAGAACTTTCACTTACAGTGTAAACACACAGCTGTTCCTAGACTGGACTGTCACAAGCTTTTCCAAGAAAACCTACTCAGCAAAAAAAACAAAAATATGCCCCACCAAAAAAAAAAAAAGCAAACCCACACCCCACCAAAACTGATCATGACAACAAACAAGCAACAAAAAATCTTTAGAGGAAGCCCAGAAATATACTACCCTAAGTGGTTTTCATTGCATTGCACCCTACACTGGACTTTTCTATCCAAACTTCAGCTCAATTAACAGATTTTGCACAAAAGCTTCAGCCTTTATTCAAAATTGACCTCTACTGCTTCAGACTACTGACAACAACACAAATTCAACTTCATACCAATGTTTGATAAGGAAAACGATTCTAGAAAGCATCCAAACTTTTTCACAGTTCACCTTTCAAAATATATAAACAAAGTTTGGAAAATTGAAGCAATGTTCTCTTCATTACACAATTCCATTTCAATTCATCAGTTTAACATGGGATCAGACTATAAAACCACACACAGTTGTCTGAATTTTGCTGAGGAACAATCAGAGGAAAAAGATAATAAGGGCAGAAGAGAAACTGAGCGGCAAATATTTAGAACAGGATGGCAATATGCCATTGCTCAAAAATGTTTTTATTTAAAATTAAGGAACACACCGAGAAAGCACTCCGTAAGTTTTCTATGCAAAATCACATAGTTTTATAAAAATTAGGGGCAGAGGTACAAATCAGTTTTAATTCATTAGATGCAAAGCCAGTGTGTTCCACTTGAAAATGTATCAGATGAGAATATACCTAATTTACACTTAATTTCCTCCATCTGAATTATCAAGACCATACAAGTCAGGACACTTTGAAACTTACTGAGAGGCTTTAGGAACACAGCAGACATACCCTAATTCTCTCAAAGGAATCCATCCTAAATAATATCTATAATATCTGTTTTTACAGGAAAGACTTTTACTGACATAATTCTGCAACTGATTCCTAAAAGGATAAAAGCTTTGCTTACAGAAGATATTAATTTAAGATAATTAAATTATTAAAATCTCCATGTCAAAGACTAAGACAGCTTAATGCTTTCTGGAGAACACTGCTGAAGTTCTCCATTTCCTGAACTTCAGGTTAGGGGGAAATCAAAATTAATCTGATTTACGCAGATCAAAAGCAGCAGAGCAGCTCTAGACGTTCTGAGCACATGGCCACACAATATTCCTGTTGTTCAGGAAAGCACTACACCCAGCACAACCTCAGAACACAATGTGGCATCCAAAGGCATTTTGTTCAGTGCTGGGCCGGGGCAGGAGCACGGCAGCAAGTTCCACATGGAGCCTCTCCATGGCAGGCAGGCCAGGGAGGGGTCATTTGGCCAAATACGTTCTTCACAAATTAGCGGGACTGGTTTTTTTCTCCAAATCTTACCGAATACACAGTTACTATTCCATGTCACTGTCCTATTCGAGCTCTTATTTTAATGGCATAGCTTTAGACCTTGCTAGAGGCAAGCAGTGTTACTTGAGAAAAGCCGAATTTCTTCTTAATTTGCACCCGGCAGACACTGAGTCTACGAATACAAATCAAAACATGACCCACTTGCTGCATCCCTCACGTGTGTAGTTACAGTGCCCGGGTGATCCAAATGAGGCCCTGACACAGAGACATCCTGATTTGGCAAGGTGTTCAACTACCTGCTGACCACCAAGCATATATTCCACGTACTTTCTTCAGCCAACAACAGACTGATGCTCAAAATCAGCTAATTAATATATGTTGTACCTATAATTTCCACAAGCAAAAAAAAGAGCAAAATTTGGTTTAAAAAAAATCCTGTTGCACGACCCACTTTTCACTGGATAAACTATTTTAACACAGCAACTGGTAACAACATCCCAGTGAATCAGATTTCTCTTCAAGATGTGTTTCTAAAATTTAGAAGGCAAAGTTGCTCTTACAAATAAACTTTATGCACATTTGTTCATTCAAAACATGGACTTGCTGTTATTAGAGCTCAGCAATTTCATGAGCTACAAACTTATCCCATGCTTAAAGATAATTTTTATTCACTTTACAGAAATGCCTTATCTTTTGCAACAGTGGCTTTTTTTCCTGTTTGAATAAACAGCAGGGTTGTTTCTAGGAAGGCCTTATGCGCACTCCCTAATATCATCTCTTTTACTGATACTATTCCTAGAATTAGTAAACTTGTGTGCAGTTTTGGCAGAGGTGTAACACCAACTCAAATTGCACTGGACAGCTTGACAAGAAGTTGTTGGGAATTTGAGTTTGTTTGTTTGGAGGTTTTAAACTAAATTACTTTTACAATATATCACAACGACACTAAAAATTAACTCTTCTCCACCTCAAAACATGAAGTTCAAAATTTCAGATTTTCATGTTGCAGAGGAATGAAGAAAAGGTTTTGCTTTTGAAAAAGCATTCTCAGAGCAAGTGTGTGAGTTACTGCACCTGACCTCCTGAACCACAGAAAATATGGGTAAACTTTAGCCAAAAAAAACAAAGTTGTTTGTGTGGCTTCTGAGAATACCACCTGCTGCAGTTCACTCTGCTCCCGTGACAAAGGTCAGGAGCCCTCAATGCCAATAGGGAGGAATATTTCCTGGCTGTGCTCTTTCTGCAAGTGGGCATTATGAACTGTTTGGAAACAAATGGGAAAGAAAACAGCAAACAGCAAACACCTCTGCATGTACAGCCCTGCTTCCTGCATCCAGAAAGGACTTGGAATACTTGGAAAGTTTGAGCAGCGCAGAAAAACTCCTGTCCACACTACGTGGGGTACAAAACACTGGACAAGTGTATGGCAGAGGAGGGCACAGCAGCTACACAATCCTAAGTGGCCTGGAGAAAAAAGATAAGATTTGTTATCTCTTCCACTACACAAACCAGGCGCTGCCAAACAAGGCTGGTACAGAGCGGGGTCCAAAATGGACAGAGGTCTGCATGCAGCATGTCCTGACGGATCGCAGGCTGCTGTGGATACAAGGAGTTTACACAGGATCAAAGAGAGATTGGAAAAGTACTTGGATCAAAGATCCATAAAGGATTATAAAACAGACAAACTACATCAGGCTCAAGAAATCCCCCAAGCTGAAAAAATAATAAGAAAATCAGAGGCTGGGTGTATGTTTATGGGAAGTATTATACACGCCTGCCCTGCTCTTCCTCTGTTGGGTGGTGTCTGCTTGCAGGCACAGGTCTGGGGCTTGAGTGAGCCAAACTATTCTTATTAACACAACCAAGAGAAAGGGCAGTGTCACTCATGACTAATGAAACAGCTCCCCACCTTCAAACCACCTTTCCCAAGACTTCCTTTCTACATGAAGTTTCACCTGTTGTAATTCTTCCCTTCCCTCTTCTCAACCACTTTAGACCTCAACACCTGCAAGCATTCAGCACTACCTTCTTTCACCTCTATTGCCGTAAATGACTGTCTAAGGCAGAAAGTTACTACACAGCCACATACCCACATAGTTACACCTTTTGCACATGCGTGCCTGCACAGAAAAATAAATGCCTTCACCATCAGCCACTCTTTGCTATCACACACAGCAATGGCATGCATCAATTTTTTACATTTCCTAATTATTACATTATTGACTCTTCATTAACATTAGGACATCCCAAACCCTGGCTCCTTCAGGGGAGGAAGAAGAAAGATTCAGATTGGACTGCATGTGTGAAGGAACATCTCAAAACACAGCACAGGCCCAAGGGCCAAGGATTGCACTTTCAGCTTCCAGGAGCAGTTTGGGAGCTCACAAGGACAGAGTTAAACCGAATCTACACACAGACAAGGTTTAATCAACAGTGTGCAACTCTTGTTTAGTGTCTACCTTGTGGAACATGTCAACTTTAATATTTCAATCACTCATACCCTCAACAGTGAATCGAGCCTCGATGCTGCCACCACTTCCAAACTTACCCACAACCACTGAAGCATCTGCTCAACCTGAGGTACAGACACAGAAATAAAGTAACTCTCCTGTAGCAGTGATTGCGCTGCACTCCAGCTTCCACAGGCCTCATTCCTGCAGCTGACAGCACTGCAGCACCAACTAGCAGGTGCCATGCAGACCTCCCCATCTAGAGATGGGCTCCAAATTCTCTGGTGCACTGCTTACAAACCCTAAAGGTGACTAGCTCCCAAGCCCCACTGTGCCTCCTTTCCAATGCTAGAAGACTGCCTGAAACCCAGAGAACCCAGAAAACAAGAATGACCCAGTAGTAATGCCAAGGCAGTTCCACCAGCTTGGCTGCTTCTGGAGCAAGGCCTCACCAAGCGACATTAACTGCCATGGGATGCTGCACAGGGTCCTCCTCTGCTCTGGTATGCATTCCTGCACACCTGCTCATACCAAATCTACCAGCCACATGTCTGCAGGAAAATTATCTTACAGAAAGGAAAAAGAAATAACACCAGAAAAAAATTATCACATTCCACATCTAAAAGGGAGAAGTAAATACTGGGACATGCTCCTAACTTGGAGATACATGTTGGCCCACATTCCTCTTACCAAGATTAATATCCTGGCCAGTGTTCTGACATTTACCTCATCCTTTTCAAGTCATTTAAACCATTACAACCGCTGTATTTATAGCTCAGTACCTTCCCTTGCTCCCTGCCATGTGCATACCCTTCCAAGTGCTTCCACCAGCTTCCTCTCCTGCAACCACTCTCAGCAGCCTTTTATCTCTTTCAGGTTGACTCTTATCTCCCCTCTGCCAATGGCAGCAGCCTTGATCTCTATCTTACTCTCCACCCCAGCACATTAAGTTTCATCCATCTCTTTAGTTTCATCTTTAAATTGTAAGCCTCTTAGAAGAGGGACCAACACATTTACATTTGCGGCACCATACAGGGACCTCCATCCTGTCTACCTGTTCAGGTTCCACAACAAGTAGAGATCATGTCTGGAGAGATCCTGTCTGGAGCTACAAGCTTTCATTAACAGACCCTGTCGTAATATTGTCTGAATGACCTCAAGATCAAACAAGTTCATTTTTTCATCTCATTTCTAACTGATTTCCTGTTCACCACAATCTGTACTTTAAAAACATCTTGTTCGAAAAACACTTACATACAAAACCCACCCACCCCAAAAAACGGTCACACAGTGAAACACAGACAGAAAAGGCCTCCCAAAGCATCTCACACAACAAAAAGCAAATATTGTTAAGGAGTAAATGTACTACTGGGAAAGCAAAAAGCTTACAAATTGTTCTAACAGATTAACTTAAGATTCAAAGTAATTCCATACAGAAAACAGAAACGTCAGTGCCTGACAATAGCTTAAACAGGGGTTTCATACAAATGCGGTATCCCATGGCTCACAAGAAAAGCTCTGCTTGGGTTAGTCTGCAATCAGTACACATTTATCAATTATGCATCTGCTTCACTGTCACTAAGAATTTCCCAAACTCCTGCTAAGCCTAACAGATCTGGATAAGAAGAAGCACTAGTTCCCAAAAAATAATTCAGGCTTAGGCTATCCAGCACAAAAAAAAAGTTACATGGCTAATTCATCTGGTCAGCAAGAACCATGAACAGTAAAACAAACTGGGACGGCATAAGTACAGGAACAGAGTCACATTATTCCCTGTGGAAGGACAGCATCCCTCCTCAGTGCCTCAAAATAAATTCAGAAAACAATTTTAATAGGGCTTTCTGCAGATCTTTTGATATTATTGTCTATGATTTTCAGAAGGAAAAAAAGAAAACATTTTGATATCCTCAGTCACTCCGCAAAATTCTGTTCTACTAAAAAGAAAACCTTTCCCCAAGCAGGCAGCATATTTATCAGCCTTTCATACCCCAGCAAAAAGGAAGTACTATTCTTATCTATTTTATACCCTAAATAATAACTCAGTTTGTTATTTACAGAAGTTCATATGTATGCTACGCAGTGAATACAACCCCTATTTAGCTTTAATAGTAATTTGAAAGTTTTTAATTTTCTTGAGTCATATTAAATTGTAACATCATCTTGGAGTTACAGCCAAATCTTAACTATAGTAATTTCAGTATAAGCCACCTCTTTTAAAAACCCCCTCTTCTTGGAAGAGTCAAAAAGATCAGATCTCGCACTTAACTCACAAATCACTGGCTGTGTAAACACGTGTATAAATACACACATCTCAATGGTTTGCATCCAACCATAGATCTAAATCAACAGAAAAATAATATTTGGAAATAAGCAACCTCTGGCCCTTAAGACACTGCTCATGACTTGAAGAGGGAAAAAAATCTTGCTAACAGTCTACTAACACTGCTGCTCCTGGGGTAATGCTACACCTGAAGCAAAATCTCCACAAATCCAAACACTCATATGTTCAAGATCATTTAGATAAGATACTCAGTAACACGTCTGAAATGCCTTCGATGAGTCAAGCTCATTTACCTTTGTCTTCCCACTGCACTCAAGTATGTCAGAAATCCCTTCCTGATCACGGCTCTGCCTCTCAAGTAAATCATAACCTGTCCCTAAGCTGAGTGACCTTCACAGAGTTGCAGGGCTTGATTAAAACTGGAACATACTTCTCCCATTTTCCCTTGTCGCTGCCTAAACCTGCAAGACAACAGTGCAACTTGATCATAGGCCCGTTGTGATTATGCAGAACCTAAAGTGAAAAAAGTCAAACAGCAAATTTTCAGGGTGGACCATCAGACAGTTCTCTAGCCAAACCATTACACACCATTTAAGGATGTGTTGTAAGATAATAGGCCATTTTTAGCAGAAAACAGCAGTAATAGTATATCCCCAGGTTCCAGAAAGCTTGACTCTCTCACACCTGCCTTTCAGTTTTATCACTCCATTTTCCTTTGAGTTGAAGAATGCCACATTTAATCACAACAGCACCTAAAATAAAACTCTACAGTTTCCTGCTTCAGCTCAGAAAAACAAACTTGTTAGTGCAATCAACAGAATTCAGCATGGTTTTGGGAGCACCACAGATCCACAAACAGAGCACATACACACACCAAGGTACAGCACAGTACTATAAGCTCTTTTTAGTACCACCCAAAACCTCAAGGTATAAATCCTCCCCCAAGCAATCAATATGAAGAAAATGTATTAAAGATCCTTTCATTAAGAAAGACCATATGCAGAGAAAAGCAAACCCAAACTCTACCTTTTGCTAACATACTACTGGACATACAAAAACCCCAAAGAAATAGTTAGTGACAAACCACCCCAGTAATCACATGCTGGAATACAGCCTCTGGAAAGACCGACTGAGCACTGCCCACCCTTTGCAACTCCAACCTGCTGCCCCAGCAACAGGGGAACAAGGGGCCCTCAGACATCAAGGGAGGAGGGGAAAATGTGAAGTAGAGGGAAAAGTAAAAGGGTAATAATGCATTTAAGATGTCAACGAAAGACTTTAAAATGAAAAACAAAACAAACCCAAAAACAACCACAAAAAGCACTCTGAACCCATGCTTTTACTCCCCGAGCTCCATGCATCCTGCAACCAATGCTTTAACCTCCTAGACAGCTATGAGCAAAAAGTTTTAGACTTCCAAAAAAGAAAAATGTCACCATCAGCTACAACTATGGATTTAAAGTCTGGAAACCTGATTTCCAAAAGAATTTCAACACTGACTGCAAGTGAGTGTTCTCCTTCAATGGCAGGGGAACATTCTTGTCTCAGACTTTCCCACCCAAGTACAAGTAAAACCGAACTGATTCTTGGTCAAATATGTCATAATTAACTCACTCCTACGCCACACAGCAAAAATCTGTTCTGCCTTCAGCAGCTCATATACTACTTGAGAAAAAATTACCCTGGGTATTTTTAAGTAGAGCTGTAAGTTACTCAAGACTGTTAAACTGGTATCTGTTACAGCAAGATTAAAATGGTTTTGAGTTGTTTGGGTTTTTTTAAGAATTATTATCCCAGCACTACTTCAAAAATGTAGGATACACACAGCAGCACTTGGATATGCTGCAGTAGGGTTCTTCAAATTATTTTTAAATGGGCCCCTGCCTTAAGTATTCTGCCAATACAGAAGAGCCTCAGTTTGAAGCAAACTTTAAAACCACTACTTTGAAACCCAAAAGGAGCAGTTATTTGCCTCGTATCCCATAAACTGTAATTTCCTATATTAGTAATAGCTAAAACTTCCAGCTTCTGAATTTCTCAAAGTGTATGTGTTCGTTATATTCTTCAAGATTTTGCATTTGAAATATGCAAGTTACCAGAAAGGATCTGGACAATTTGGAACATAAGTTTTGCTTTACAGCTGTAGTTGTTTTCCTTCCTCTCAGCTTCCCAGAGTGTACACAGCACTCTCATCCAGTCTAGCACAGGAGAAGATTAAAAAGGTGAGGAACACTTAATTTATAATCCTGTACTTTAGCGAACATCTTAAATAATATCTTAGCATAGTGCTAGAATATCAGGTAAGTATCATAGAGTATCAGATAAGATTAAAGAGTGGGTATAAAATAGCTGAGTTGCTATTAAACTGAACATTACATTTACTCTGAATGGTTGTTTTTTGAGTCCAGGGTATCTTTGCAGGTATAATATTTCTAATTAAGACTGCAGAAACTTGTATTATACAGGACTCATTATACATTTTATTACTGCCCCATTCTCATTATCCTGCTCAGTTTCTACAAGGTCCAATAACAAGGTATACATTAGCTAAGCCCTGTTTGAAGTAGCTTTAATGTTCTGAACTCCTAGCACAAAATGTCATGACTCAGATTCATGTAATCAAAACTGCAAACCGCTTGCTTCAATATTGTGTAACAATTTCATGATGAAACTGTTTTGCTAATGACCTCCTTAAACTGCAAGCATTGAAAATCAGGACCTTAGATTCTTTTTATCATTATCAACATAAAACCTGAGCTCAGTTTTACCTGAACCTCAAATTAAAGTTTAATAACAAGTCAGGCCTGGGTATCATTCCTAGTTTATGCTCTCCCCTTTCTCCATACATGTCATTAATGGAGAAGGGGGGGAAAAAAAGTTTGATTCACATCAGTGAACCTGAACCAGAAGTAGTTTGGGAATTACAATGAGGGAGCAGTGATGCATTGGAAATCACTCCACCACCCTCAGCAGTTAGGAGAACACAGCTGAGTCACAGAACACAATATTCCATTTAAGCAAACAAAAACAAAACAAAAAAGCAAACAATCCAAAGCTGGGAAGCATTTTCCTTCCAATAAAACTGTGGTTCAGGGAGAAGAGATTAAGTTCTCTACCTGACAGAATTTAATACAGACGGGATACCTCCTTTCTAGGAAGTAAAGGGTAAATACATCTGCAAAATATTTCCCTTAAGAATGGATTTAGCCAAAGAGCACTTTTTCAGGCAGAAAGACAGAAAAAGTGAGATGTGGTAGGAAAGGAAAGACAGCACTCAGTTCTGTGAAGTGTCCAAAAGTATTAAAAGCAGCAATTACCCAAAGGCACACTACACCTCTTCAGGAGACAAGAGGTTTAAGAGTGAAGCTTCATTTCCACTACTTAAAATGGAATGTGAAAATGTTTTTCTGGATTACAGAAAACTTTTTAAATATTAAAATAAAAGCTTTATTGCCATAGAAACCGATAAGCTGTTTAAAGAATACAGACTTCTAAAACTGCGCTTGCTATAGCTTAGAGACATGATTTCCTATGTGAAAGTAAACAGGCATCTTTGTAATCAAGAATTTAAGTCATTCCTGAGAAACAGATATACACCACTAATTTACAGTACTGTATTCAAGGCTGGTGAGCTGCTTTTAGCCTGGACTATTCCACAATTTGTTCACTCCTTCATGAGACCCTACGAGTCACCAGTGTCCATACTTCACCTACCCTCCTACTATACACCAGAAATGTTTTATACTGCCTTTACAGAAAACTGTTAGACCTTGCAGAATTTCATGT
Source organism: Origma solitaria (assembly GCA_013397895.1). Lineage (NCBI taxonomy): Eukaryota > Metazoa > Chordata > Aves > Passeriformes > Acanthizidae > Origma > Origma solitaria. The sequence continues at coordinate 3,904,353 of VZRL01002075.1, forward strand.
TTCTTTTTAGGACTAGAAAGATGCTTAATGTCCTGGCAAAGCCCACATTTTTCACACAGAGTTGTTTTTGCCTCATTTTAATGCATTTCATTTCCAGAAAACTTCGATTCCCAGCAAAAGGCAGCAGCTGTTACACCTCTTGCTCCTCTGCAACTTGTAATAGACAAGGCAAAAACCCCAAGCAAAGGGCTGTAGGTACTTTGCTGTAGCAATATGAGGCAAAATGCTTATCATAAATACAATTTCTAAACACAGTACCTCTTGTAACATATTTTCCAATGCAATATTTACAGTACAGCTGAAAGAAAAACATCTTTGCTCTTTTTTTTTGTGTTTATTTTGTAGAAAGTTTTACTTTGTAACACAGATTTTAGTCATAGGAGGGGAATACGATCCAGTTAAAAATTCTGCTGTCTTTGGAGGTGCTTAAAAAAAACCCACGAAAAAACAAACACAAATCAGCTGCAGCAATCAGTGTGCCTCTGACTGAAGATTTAGCAGACAAATCTTTGAAGTGCTGAAAGACTAACTTCGGAAGAAAGCACTTCTTGGACTGGCAACTTTCAACGTCTTCTAAATTTGATTCCAACCAACCAAACAAAGCAGAGGAAAAAAAACCACTGAGGCAAACCACACATTTCTGAGCAGCCCCAAGCAGTGCTGCCAGACTCCGAATGGCATGCGAGCTGAGTCAGGCTTATACCTTCCACTAGTAAAGGCTATAGAATTTTCAGCTCCTGCAATACATTCTACCTTTAGAAACTTAGTTTTAACACAAAACTAGAAAATCATTTCCATGTTTAAGATTGTAATTAAAAGTACTAAAAATACAAAAGTCAGCAGCAGCCTGCCCCTTTACTGCTTTATCTGTGGACAGAGTAGACAAGTATCAATGTCCAACCACGATTAAATATTTCCTCTTAGTATTCAATTACTGACTACACACACATTTGCAAAGAGGAAAACATCATTTCCAACAGAAAGGGTTTTCTACTGGGAGGGTGAATTACTGTAAGGAGTTCAGTGGGTCACTGGCACCAGAGCAATGATGACTATTTCAGAGCTCCAGCCCAGCACTCACACACGCTGCCGCTCAGCCGGGGGGACATGCACGACACCACTAATTACTGGCTTTGCTCCCACCAGGAGGGCTTATCACATCAACAGGAGCGTCCCCACTCTTTCCCATACTCTTCCTCCCCACCGCCAACACCTTTATTTTTATGCGCACCTCAAACTGCATGACCTCACAGCTGGGTCAGACCGCTGACAGCTCGAAAGGCAGCAGCCTCCCCTCCCAACTTTCAGACCTGGAGACACTGCTCAGAGCCTGCTCTTCCTCAACCACAGGCATTCCTCACCTGCTACACAAAAGGCAGGTCCCAGGGAAAGGTTACAGCTCAGCTGAGCCCTGTGTGGTGAAGGTGACGGCCATAGGCTGCCTGAGCCCCTGTCCACACTGGTCAGCCAGGTCCTCAGGCTTCTGCAGAGGACACACAAGGATACTCTGGAGACCAGAGCTCAAAAGCAGGCACCAAACCTTCAAGGAAAAAAAACCTCTGTTCTGTTTACATAAGATTCAGCTAAATAAAAATCTGGGCAGATTTGCACATTAAAAAAAAAACAAACCTTAAACATGTATTTCAACTACATTACTTACAAGAAACATATTTAAGCCTCAAATTTTGAGGTCTAAACCGAATTTAGCCATTTGGAGATTTCAAATTACAAAAATTTCAGTTCAGGAGAAAAAATGAAGAGTCATCTAGTTCTAAGAAGGGAAGATGAGGAAAACAGAAGTGAAGGCACAAGAGCTACCATAACCTCAGGACAAGAATTCACAACACAAAATATCATTTAGGGTTATACTAGAAAAAATTAATTTAAAAAAAAAAAAGAGGCAGATGACAGTTTGATAACGCCTCTGACTGCCTGGAAGAGGCACATAAATCTTCTAGGCCAAGGGCCACATCCCCTTTCACTGCTGTTAAGTGGTTCGGATGCTGCACTACAACAAAACTGGTTGTACTAGAATAACACAGGAGATTATAAAAAGCATTTACCCCACTCTGGAGACAGCACTAAGCAGACAATCTAATTCCTATGGTTAAGCAAGCATGAAGGGGAAGTGCTTTTAAAGTTACAAACCTTTTCTCGCAGTGTTACACTTCAGCCCATCTGATCTGCTGAAATCTATGCTTACGTAAGCTCCACTGTCCAAACCTGAAGTACCATTTTGGAGATGGCAAGCTGGCGCTGTAGTACTTGCCTCACAGCTTAGAGGGTCATCGCGTAAATTCAGAGCAATGTAGTTTAAGCCATTCTGAAATCCAGTTGAAGTATCCCTGGACATTTTGCTTTCCTGACCATCAGAAATGTTTTCATCTGGTTTTAACCAAACGTTGTCAAATGAGGCAGAGCTGTGTCTTTTGCTACTGTCAGTAAAGAAAGAGGATGAGGTTGTCACAGTCCCAGCAGAAGAAAACGTTTCAGAACTGTGTCTCCTCCTGCCTTGCGGGTCAGCTCGAATCACTTTCGGTGCCACAGGAGGTTCAGAGCTAGGCACAGAGAAGCTACTGCTACCAGCGTATCGATCAACAATGCAAAGTCTATTAACAATGGAAGAAGGACTATCCATCTTTACACCATTGTCAGACTCAGTGGCAAATGGCATTGGTGGTGTTGCTGCCATGTTGAATGTCATCTCAGTGTAGTCATCAGTCCTGTTACTTGCCGCGCTAACACAAGCAGTACCAAATGAAAGCCTGGCATAGTCAGGGTTTGGTTGGTTTCTAGGAATACTGGAACTTGTATAAATTGAAATATCTGTTAGAGAGTTTGACAGTTCCTTCGCTGCTTTCGGTGACTGCACATCCAAGTCAACACTCATGTAATCAGAGAGTGGTGACTGTCTGTGGTCACTACTTGAGCCTAGAGATGATGGAGATCCTTCTACAGATAACGAGTACGGCGTGTTACTTGCCTTTTCATTAAAATCAATATTTATGTATTCACCAGGACTCGCTGGCTCAGGTGGAACTGTACGATCATACATTCTGGGAATAGTATTACTCCCTCTCGTACCCAGGGGCAGTCTTGTAGGCCTGGTAGCCCTGTTCTGCACAAGTCCTTCATCTGAACCTTTCAACGTCGGCAATTTAGAGATGCCATTAGCCAGAGTCTCACTGCTGACCCCCTTTACGTTTTCTGGTCCACCATACAAGAGTTTTCCAGGTGAAGACATTGGAACATATTCACTGTGGTCACCATTTTGTCCTGATAACGCCTTAAAGCTTCGGGGCAAAGAAAAATACGAACTAAAACCTTTGGAAACAGAAGTGGTATGAATATAATTTGAATCACTGGGGTGCTTTGGAGCTGAATTACCAGGTGACATATCCATATACTCGTTGTTTACAATCTTCTCATTACTTCCTTTAGAAGCAAATCCAGTTAAAGGACTCCGTACAGGTGAAGAGCTGCCCTTTGGAAACATCATCATATAGCCTCGGGAGTCAACCTGAGACGGTGACCATGAATTGTTAATCTGCTTTGGAACAGACATGCTTTTAGGAGTCATTGGCAAATAATCGCTGGTGCTGGATAGAGAAGATGCAACTCCTGGCATCATTGGCATGTACCCATCATCCCTGGCTTTACTCCTACTTTGGTTACACATGGAATCAAGGTTAGTGTCACTGTAGTCCAATTCATGGTTATCTTTCAATTTTGGTGTTTCAGAGTAAAGTAATCGTCCATGATTTCCTGCAGAATCTTCATCGAGCAAAGCTGTAGTTTGTGTCGTCTTCTGCTGCACTGAAGTTGGTTTTGTTAGAGAGTAAGTTCTTTTCCTGAAACACTTTTCAGCCTCCATATAATCATCTCTTGAGCCATCATCTACCTGTTGCTTACTCATGGACATGTACTCACTCAGACAGTTCTCCTCTCTGATAGGCGGCGTGTTTCCCAGGGAATCGGGTGTATTACTCCTCACCCGAAAGTACCTGAAATCTCCAGGGCTGGAGCCATATTCATCAGAAGAGATAAATCCCCCATCGCTTGGGGAACCACAAACAGATGAGCTAGAAGGCCTGGTCAGCATGTCCGAAGCAGAGCCATGGCCACTGCTGGAAGAAACACTGATGGGACTTGTGGTGGAGGGAAAATGAGAAACAGGCAGTGAAGCAGACCTGGTGTGGTAAGATGGAGGGAAAGCAGCTCTCACATACCTTCCACTCCCTTCCTGCCGGCCCAAATTCATCCTTGCAGTATTCAGGTGGATCAGACTCCCAGTCACTGACCTAAAAGGTCTAGTCATGGTTCCTTCTCCTTCACTGGATGTTCTGAAGCGATAGGAGTTGTTGCTTTTGGTGGTAGGCGGAGTTCCTCCAGCAACGCTCTCAGTCCTAGATCTTCTCTGCAAGCCTGTCTGGCTGGGGGGCAGGTTGCCCAAGTTCCTCCTGGTGGTGATGAAGGAGATGGGATTGGTGCCGCTGCCACCACCAGAAGACTGGCTCTTGCTTCGGGGCCTGAACTCTGCAAAGGCCTTTAGAGCTTTCATGGTATCCAGAAAAGTCTCGTGCATATTTTGGGCAACAACTGAATCATCCACTTGCATCCAGAGTTCTCCAGGCCCAATAGAGGCAGATCTGCCCACTTCAATAAAGAAGAAGTTCTCTGAGTGTCCACAGCGGCGAATGTTCATCAGCTGCAAGTGAACAGAGGGCACCTCTGAGTTCAGCTTGACAAGGTGGATGGCCTTGCTGGAGAGGCACAACCTATACACTCCAGTGAGGTTTTTCGTTTGCCCCAAGCCTTTGGGCTTCACGTTGACCTGCCACACCTCCTTGAACACAGTGCCAGGCCTAAGGGTGGCCCCGTAGTGCTCATCATCCTCATCCACCTGCTGATCGGCATGGTCCTCCTGCTCCAGGAAGCCCCTTTTGCTCTGATTCATGAGCTCACTGATGGCCTGGTACCAGGCCTCCTGCTCGGCGTCGTTCTCGGCCAGCATGGCGAAGTACTCATCCTTGGTGTACAGGGCGATGATGTGCTTGTGCTTAGCGTCGGCGCGGCGGCTCACCGTGAAGCACTGGTACAGGGGGATGACCCGCTTGGGCGGGGGGCAGCACAGCGCGGCCGCCCCGCCGGCCCCCGCCGCCCGCAGGCTGCTCTTGAACTTCTTCTCGCTGTCATAGTACTCCAGCCGGGCGGGGGCCAGGTGGCTCTCCGCCCGCAGGACGAAGTAGCGTTTGTGTCCGTGCTTCTGCTTCCGCAGGTACCCGCACTTCCTCACGTCCTCGCCGGCGCCGCGGCCCGCCGGGGGGGGCT
>VZRL01002075.1:3910813-3973645 GCA_013397895.1 Origma solitaria
GGCGGCGGGGCCGTGCGTGACCCCCGCAGGGCGCCATGGCTGACCCCGGGGCTCCGCCTCACTCGCCTTCACAGACACCACAGGTCTTCTCCGCCTCCAGAGCTTCCACAGCCCCTCTGAGCCCAACAGCCCCCACAGACTCTCTCGTAGCCTCCACAGCCCCTCTGAGCCCTACAGCCCCCACAGACTCTCACAGTCTCCTCAGCACCCTCACAAGCTCCCACAGCACCCTCATAGCCCCCTAAGCCCTCACAACCCCCAGAGACCCCCTTACAGCCCCCTCACCCCTACTTCATGCGCTGACAGAGGCAGCGCGGTGGTGTTGACATGCAGTGCGTAGTTCATTTTCGATATGCTGCTGTGTCACTGCCCCCTTGTCACGGGATCGGGATTGCCCGGTGCCAGTCGCAGTGGGGTTTGATGGGGTGGCAATCCGCGTTACTCCTGTGGCTGCTGTGCAATCCCCTGCCTGTGGGATCCGAGCAGGCGACTGACAAAACTCCTAGGTTTTAGATCAAAATACCATGAGCGAAAAACAAATTCCTTCTGTTTCACAGTTAATGGGTACTAGTCTGCCACAAAAATCCCTGTTCAATCTAGATTAATTGCATTGATAAGAAACAGCGCTGGATTTTTCACATGTACGGCTGCCCCACCATTTCAGAGGCAATGTTGGAGGGCGTGGAGCCACTTCGAGCACTCTACCCATTTCCCCAACACTTTCTTCCTCTGGTAACTAATTCCTCCTTTTGCCAGCTCGCCAGTGTCCTCACGAAGAACACCGTCCGAGTTGGTGGGCAGGGCACACGGCAGGTCCATGAGAGCCCAGAATCCAAGCCGCGTTCCCCTGTTATGGTGTGGACAGGGCAGGGCGTTGGCCACTGGTGCTGTCCCTGGTGCCTTCTCACTCTTAATAGACGTGTCCCTGCCAAAGGTACTTGTTATTTGAGTTAGGAGTTTGTGTGTACCAGTCATGTCAAGTGTAAAAATAATCCTTTTCCCGTAATACAACTGCAAAGATCATTTCCCTAGCCAGTAATTTTGGCCACACGTCTCTTTACTTTCTGTCTTGATTTGCTTTCAAGGTCATTCTTGGACTACCTCACCTATGATTCATTATGAGATGACAACTCTCAACAATTCCTGACACCAACTTCCACCACCCACTTGTTTTGTTTTGGGATCAATAGCTCCATGTTTTCATTCATTCTGCCTCTCAGGTGTGGGAAAAGATATTTTTTGAAGTCTCCAATAACTCAGTTTGGAAGCTGGCACACCAAATCTCGTACTTGCCATATTGATCGTTAATGTCTCATTTTTGTTTCATACTTCCCTATTCTCTGACTGTTCACTGCCTGCTCACAATGCATTTAAGCTGCACTCTTCTAGGTTTATGTTTTTACAGCATCTAACACAGTATGTTCCTGTACATGATTAGAGCTCCTAAGTGTTATGGCAATACAGTAAATAAGTGGTAACTACAGAAATGTAATTATTCCCAAAACAAGTATTATAAACACTAGAAAACTGAGATTAAATTCAGTTTTTACAGCCATTCAGACATGCTGGCACAAAAATACACAACTGAGCTCCCCATTAGTTAATGGTGTAATGCATTAACTATACAGTTATATTGCATTATATTGTTGATAGCGCTTGGTAGAATTAAACTGGTTTTTGAAAATTAATTCCTTTTATTTTTCATTCTTTTCTACCTGGTCCATCAGTGGGTGAGGCTGAGATTTCCATAGATTGATTGGGTTTCGTTCCATACTTTTACATGAAAATTTAAAGTGGTTTTAAATGTATAGAGCAAGGTGAACTTTGTTCATTGCATGCTTATTCTGGCTGGTTGCTGAAGGATATATGTGGGAGGAAGAAAGGAAACCTTTTGAAAGAAAGGGCTTGGGTTCCATTTTTTGTTTATGTTTTTTTTAGTCATCAACCTCTGGGCTTGCTTGACAGTAACTATGAATAAGCTGTCTCTGTAAGAAGAAATGTATCACTGTTTTCTGCTCTCTTTTAAAGTCCTTTGCTCTTACATTGCACTTGCAATGTTTTTGCTAGGGAGTTGAGAAAGCAACGTATGCATAATTCAGTCACGCAGAATTTTGGGGTGGTGGACATGTGTGATCAGACTCGCAGGGACCTGCAAAAACAGAACTAATAGAAATGGATTTTTCCACTGGGCTCTCTCTGGCTTTAAAAGAGTGCTTAGCATTCCTGAAAACTTAATTTGTTTGTGTTTTTCTATGTGACTATTAAAAAATACTTCCCGAAAGTACAAGCTAAGCTATAATTTGCATACGCTTTCTCAGCTTTCATTAGTAGGAAGAACAACTATTTGTTTTCTCTCTCTTTGAATAAATATTGTTTAGAGTCTTTTGGGCAGTTATGGAATCAAAATTAACGATTTCCTGTAGTGATGAGTTTTTATTTTTGTAGCTTATATAAAACATTTAAATATACTTGTTACAGTATGATACCCTTCGATCACTGAAATAGTTGTCTGGCTATGGAATTGGAACTAATTTTGCTATCTTTTTTGTCACAAATGATTATAACTTTCACAAACTTTTGTAGGTTTCTGTCCTACCGTTTCTCTGGCTGCTTGTCTGGAACACAGCCATAGTTCACTCTGTAAAGTCAGTGCCCCGCTTTTTATATAGTATCAGCTTTATATTCTTCAGTTTTACTTACAGAACCCAGCATAGCCTGTGTATGAAACATTCCCTTAACTGTGGGTGCACTGTCTTTCAGAAACTGAAGAGAAATCAAGATCCCCTCTTCATGTCTCTTGATCTTCACCAGACTTGACAAACCTGTCATTCTTAGAGCTCAAGGTATGTATGTTTGCTTTGTGTTTCATGTGTTTGCTCTTTCTACCCTACCGAGTGTCTGCATGAGGCAGGCACCGTAAAAGGCCAGAAATTTGAAACTATTTTTTCATTATAGTTTCCATAAGTGGCTATTATGTCTGTAATATAGAGCAGTTAAGCTATTGGTAGTCATATCGTTGAGCCAAATGGAGGGCCAAATATGTCATCTGTGGCTGAAGTACTGAGGAAGAAGGAATGGGTTCCTGTAGGTATCTCTGAAATTCCACAAGGAGTGATATTATTAATTTAGTTAAGATATAAGAGGCAAATGGTTTTGGATGTGATGTTGACTGATTTATTGCTCATTTCTTCTAGTTGCAACAGCCTGTATTATGCCCATCCTCAGTTACATCTACAGAAGTAATTACCTGATAAAAAACAGAAAATAAATCAGTCTTGTTGAGTAGTAAAACACAATCCTGGCTCAGTCTTACTTGCGACATGTTCATAAAAGAAAAGGAACTGGAGAAATTACTTCTGTAGAAATTTAGAATAAAAATATCCCCTAAGTATTTAGCAACCAAAGGACGTTAAGTGAAATATTCCCAGTTTTTAATTGTATGTGTTATATTTTCACTGATCATATATTTCTATATATTTTTGCAAAATAAATTAATATAATGGTTCATAATGTGTGTTTATGGCCCAAACTCTTCCCTCATTTTGCCTTTACATCTCCAAAGCAGCCTGCTCTCATTAACTTCTTAGCTGCTCTGCTCTCACAGTAGGTCATACTGTGATTTTTACAAGAGGCAAAGTTAGCTCACAAGATCAAATAGAACAGTGCTTTAAAATTAACCAGTTAGCACAGGTTATTCTGCAAATGAGGAAATTTCCCTGTTCATTGTATTTCAGTGGAATAAGAAAATTAAACTATTGTGACATTTTTTAACCAAGATCCAGAGGACAGTAATACCCTCTGTTTAAGGCACAGATAGGGAATTCTAAGTTGTCTCTTCAGTTTGCAGCAGACTTGCCCTACTTTCTTGGGCAAATCTCTCCCTCTACATTGTTTCAATCCCTTGGTCATTTAAAGGAAATAAGAATTCCTCACTTTTTCAAAATAGTGTTTTTAGGCACAAAATCTGTTAATGACAAAGAACCTCACCTTTTGGTATCAAGGGTTATATAAAATTTTTGTAAAGCCTACCTGAGGGCTTCCTTCATCGCTATGGTTGTGTAGAATCCACTGTGTGCCAAGAGTCCTCTACACATGCATTTCCAGGCAGGAGCTACATGGGGTCATATTTCTCTCATCCAGATCTTCCTTGCTGTGTTGAAATAAGATGCCAGAACCTTCACAGCAATTATGATGATGCTCACTTACAAAAATATATAGATTTGAATTAAAGATTTTCAGGCACAAAGATTAAAGGCAGACATATTTAAGAGTTCCCAGTTTAATTTCAAGGGAGCTGCAGGTGCTCAGAACCTCTCTGATAATGAGGATTTGGTTGTTTACTTGTTCCATTTTACTCCTTTCACCATCTATCTAATTCTATCACATAATTGTCTACAGAAATACTCAGACGCTTGGTTTCTTTACTGTTTTGTATAATTGGGGATGGTGTCACCACGCAGTGAAAAGAACCACAGAATGCTGTTTTTCAAAGGCATACACTCACATTTGCACAACGTTTCCTCACTGGATCATGAATGAATAGTAAGATTATTCTGCCTGTTTGTTTTCCTATTAATGGATAGTTGCTGTTTGGGATATATAGCTTTCTATTCTTTAGTTTATGGAACTCTGCTAGAGAAAGAGACATAAAAGTGCCCTTTTCCAATACATAGGTTTTGGCCATATGTCCAGGTCGTTAAGAGAGGAAAACTACTAAAGCAACCAGACTCTTATTCACTAATTTCACAGATTGTCTTTGGAGAATAGCAGAGTGGAACAGAAGTTAAATATACCCATTTATGTAACTGGAAATAAAAATGGTATAATTAGTATCAGTTTTCAACTATACATGATAATGAGAAGACAGGACTGTTTTTATAAATGAAATGTATTTTTTTTTCCAAAGTGAGTGCAAATGAACCTTTCCTATTACCTTCTTTGCAGTACATCGTATCTACCAAAAGGTGTTTTATATCAATTAGCCAGCACATCTTTAATTCTTTGATTTTGAAAAATTTTTAGTGGAAGTAAATGCCCTCTAGACAGTTTATAAATGAGAAATTTCAGCTTTATGCGTAAGTTTGACAGATCATAGAATCCATCCTCACTGCTTGAGTAAGAAAAATTTGGGACCGTGTTCAGAGAAAGATTGACATGGCTTGGAGAAGTGAGTCTGCTGCTAGGTGCTGATTGCCCACGGTTTGGTGGTTGGTTGGTGATGGAGTCAGATTTCCAGCAATGCCGCTGCGGGTGCCGCTGCCAAAGACGAGGGGCGCTGCTCCCGCTGGATCCGAGCCGGCGCTGGAGGTGCGACTGCCAGGGCCGGCCCTGTGCTGGTCACTGCTGCAGAGGACTGGGCTGATACACTGTGTCAACAGCCTTCTGAGCACTGTAGCAATCTGTAGCAACACCGGGCCGTGGGGTTGACTTCATCTACCCCCAACAAAAAAGCGTCCTTTTTGATGCCCATACGAGCGCAGGAGGAATTTGACATATGGATAGAGGGATAATGGAGAAAACATGGATTAACAATGCTAGAGAGGGAAGAGTGGAATGATTGTGGGGCCTTTTGGTGGTTGTAACTGTGGTGAAGGAATGAGGGAAGTATTGTGTGTAACTTGTCCACTTTTGTTGGTGTTGTGTTGATGTTATTTTGATTTTGGTGTGGGAAATTCTTTTGGTTGATGTAAGTGAAATTTGTGACAAATGTCTTTTTTTTTTAATGATAATTCTTAAACATATGGTTCCCAGTGGTGAGGGGTGGAATGTGTTGGGCTTGTTTGGCAAGGTTTGGGTAGCTGGGGGTAGGGGCTACACGGGTGGTTTCTGTGAGGAGCTGCCGGAAGATTCCCCCGTGTCCAGTATAGCCAATGCCAGCCGATGCGGTGCTAGCGCCTCAGGGAAAATGTATTTAAGGGGGGGTGGGGGCGTGGGAAGCGTGATTATGGGGTTTTTTTGGTGGTCGTCCCTGTTTCCATCTCAGGGAGGGCAGAGCTTGGTTCCACCAGGCTCTTTCTGGAATTCCCTGATGCTCCTTCACCTCCCTCCCTCCGGTCGCAGAGCTGCCACAGTGTGAGCGGATCATTCTCCTCGGCCACCGTTCGCTCTGCTGTTCCCGCGCTGCCACCCGCTCCCAGGGACAGGCTCTGGCACCTGGGCGGCAGCGTTTTCGCATGGCAGCTCTGTCCGAGGGGCCACGGCCCTTCTAGCGAGTGCCGAGGACGTGGCTTTGTGCCCGACCCGCTGGGAGGGCGCCGGGCGGCAGTGGGAGCGCCCCCGGACCTGCGGGGGGACGGACGGACGACGGATGGACGGACCACGCCTCGCTTGGCGCCCCCGGAGCGAGCTCCAGGGACTACCCCTGTCTGTGGGAATGCCATGAGCTCCAGGGAATCCGCAGTGTCCGCTTCCCAAACGTGAGGTGAATATACCTTTATTGGCCTGTAAGGAATTCCCTTAGATGTGTAGTATGACACTACAGACGTCCTGGACAACACAGATACTAAATGCACTTCTTTACTGTTTGAAGTCATTAGCAGAGAGTGGTTGCCTTTAGTATACATGAGCCTGGTTTAATTATTGCAAAGGGAAGTAGTGCCCAGTGCTTTGGTGCCCCTCACAAAGTCAGTGCTTGCTCACACACCTGAGAACACAGGGTTAGCCAGATCTGTTCCAGGAAGGGACAAAATGTGACCGTGCCCGTTCAGAGGAGCTCAGTGAGAAGTCGTGATTCAGAGGCAGCCTCTGAATCATATTTCCCCTGAGCTGTAGAATTGCACAAGTGGGGAGTGTGCCATCAGCCCCTGCCAGATAGAGCACGTTCTTTCCTTCATGTCCACCCAGCTCCCTGTGCTGGCACAGAAGGGAGAAGAATGATGATTGTGTTTGCTTCCGACCCAAATTCCCCCCACTTCTCTGCTTGCTCATGGGAGGAAATAATGTCTCTTTGAGGTTGGCTCATTAATTTTGTACCCTTAGCACAGCTTTCAGGAAAGGTGGTAGAATACAGGAATGCCTTACTACTTCCATGCAGAACTCTGTAACCATCAGATGTCCAGAGCATTGTTTTCTCTGCTCATGTGTAGGTAGGTGAGACATTCTACTCCCTTGTCAGCTCTGAAAGAATTCTTGTTCCTTGGGCATTCACTTTTCATCCTATAGGAAGCAAGTCTGTCACAGTGAAAAAAGATATAAGTAACACATACATGACTTGGAAAGGACCATTCGAGTTTGATTTTAGGCAGACTTGGCAATAACCACCAAATAGAATATGATTAGGCAAATCTGAGTTCTTACGCATTTTTTAAGCAAATAAGTTGCACTCACATGCAAGCCAACAAAAATAAACTTTTCCTCAGTTAAATTTAAGAATTTAAGAATAGCATAATCAAATAATCAGCCAATCAGCTAATTAAGTAGTTTTCACAGCAACTAAAACTTTTTACCAAAGAAACTAATTAATAGTAAAGCCGGGAGAAAAAGCATGTTACAATAAATTGAAAGGACAGGAGATTGTCACTGAGTGTTTGCTGTCTCCTGATACTCAGTTGTTATTCTTGCTAATCTTTTATGCTTCCAAGCTTTACTTTCCATCACTTTTACAAAAAGTTAAGAATAGACTGATTGAGTTATCATAATTATAAAAATTATGATGTGCTAGTGTTTTTTAGGAAGATAACATTCGTTCTGTAAGATACACCCTTATGATGTAGAAGTAAAACTGATAAACCTGATCTAATCTGTCTTTATGACTGGCATAGCATGAGACCAGTGAACAAGGCTTAGTCTGCTTCCATGGGATTAAGCACAGTTTTGTGGAGCTCTGGGAAGAGACATTATCTATTCTGCCTTTCTAGGTAGCTGTGACTTCATTTATATTATTTGTTTTAGATTATACTTATTTTTAATAAATCAGTATAGACTAAATCAATGCTTCTTGATACTGATGCATCTTGGACAATGGGGTGATTTTCCCCTACAACTGTGGCTTGATGTGAGTGAGAGTATGTGAGATGAAAGAGTGTGTGTAAATATTTGTATCAGGGCAGAATCAACCACTTAATGCTTTTCAGGACTTCTCTTACTACTGTGCTGTCAGTAATAGAACATTCTGTTACTTAGTACTGTTGTCAGTTCGGTGTTATTTCTGTGTATTTGTACAATGTGCACCATAATAACCTTAATATTTAGCAGGCTTAGCATACTTAGCATACTTACCACAATATAAAAAATAAATAATAATATATAAGAGTGGGAAACGTATTTGATGGGATCCCTTCATACAGTGATTGCTCATTTGAGGAGCGCTGGCCATAGTACTTTCTCTAGAAAATAAATGAGAAAATAAGTAAATAACACCATATTTCTCCTGAAAATCTATTAGTGACATTCTTATTTTAGTTTGAATCAATGTGGGCATTTGCTTTTTCTTTACTGAGCTATGGATAGAAGGTGTGCTATGGCCTGAATGCCCAGTGAAATAGCAGCATAAGTCAAATTGTTTGAAGAAAAGAAAAACTAGAAAGGACAGCTTTTTTGGGAAGGTATCTATACTATTACGAGAGGAGAAAAAAATACAGGCCTCATATACATGTGTAAATAATTCAAAATGTCCTTAGAGCAACACTATTTTGTCATAATTGACAAGTGGATGGGTTATCCTCCTCAAAAAGTTCACTCCTCTTAGCTTTCACATTATTTTTACATTCTTCTCTTTGGGCCCATGTGAAAACATTAACAGAGTTGAATGGTTCAGAGAAATGTTACGGTTTCTTCTATGATGTGTCTTGTGGGTTTTTTCTCCAAAAAGCATCAGGATGATGTGGCTGACCAGGGAGACAGTTTGGGTTAGTGTATTTATTAAGTTTATAGTTTATGTTTATAGATATAGACAAAAGTAAACCTTATGATGTCTAAATTTTAAATCTCTGATATAGTCAATGAATAAAGAGCATAGCTCAACTGATCTTTTAGTGTACTCAGAGTTTATTTAATTCAGCCTGCTAACCCTGAAATTTCTCCTTGGCTGAGGGAAAAAAAAATCAATATTCGCACAGTTCCAATTTCTTTCATTTTCAAATGAAGTTTTATATTGGAGAAGGCAGATCTAGTCAATCATTTGCTCAGATACAGAGAGACTGCTTTTCTTTCAGGAATTTGCACTGAAGTTACCTGCACCATTTGAAGTTGTACCCAGGTACTCGATGTGCAACAATTTACAGCTGACTCAGGGCAGCTCAGTGCAAAAAAACAAAGTGACTAATCTCTTTGTAGAACTGAGGCTTTGCAACTTTGCTCTGAGTCATCATGACAGCTCAAAGTGCCTTGACTTAGTGCAGAAATAAACAGATTTAAACAGAGCACTCAGTTTCAAAATAAACATTACTTCTGGTCCTGTCAAAATTACCTCATTAACCCTATTTAACAGCGAAGTGTCAGTAATATGCAGGGTAATTTCAAATCTCTAGAAGACTATGGAACCTGAAAAGTTAGGGGAAAATAAGGATGAAAGAAGGAAGGCAAAAGTATTCTCTTACCAGTTAAGAATGCCATACAGAAAGAGCGTCATTTGCCTAGTAGAAAGACTGGAACTGAAAGAATAAAGCAGGATTTGCTGGCATTAGAATGTGTAGGGAAGAGGTAAGGGAGATCTTTAGTAGTTTACCTGTTCCTAACATATTTTAGCCACCTTAATTATTCCTTCACATTCTAAGATCTAATAAATAGCTAAACTAAGCAGTAACATTAATCCCAAGCTATATAGCAATTCTCTTTGTGTTAAAAAGTGATTATCCTCTTATCTTTGTGCTGCTATCTTAAGGGTAAATATTAGTCCAAGTGGAGCCAGAATCTCTTCTGAAATGGATGAGTGCTTTGTGACTTTGTTTTGCAGAGCTGCTTTATCTCAGTGTCACAGGAGTTCAGGTCTGCCAGTGGGTCTGTGTAGTAATGCCCAATATCCACGTGCAAGGTACCTTCACTAGGGTGCACATATTTCAGAACAGAAAAGAACATTAATATAGAACTTATAAATTATGGAAATCTAAATTAATAGATTTAGTCATTATATAACCAGTGGTAGCATTGAGTATATTATAGGGCTTGAGGTAATAATTTGGTTTCTTACACATATACTACTACATCTCTGTAACTGATAAATATATAGGTATTGAAAAAGATTTTTGTAGTAATAGAGTCTCATTTAGTGTCTCATTTCATACAGGCTGCAATTGCTGCAATAGTAGAAAAGGCACATAAATCTACCAAAACTTCAGAAATGAGCAATGTCTTGTTATTTGAGTCACAAAATTAGCAAGACGTAACACGTTCATCACTTTAACGTTAAGAAAGGATGTTCGTTTAAATGCTTTTTTGCATGAGGAAGGATCATGTAATATCTCAGAAACTGAGCAGAGTTGGGCCTAGTCTGTACTTGAATGGAAGATGTGTAACAAAAATTCATCTTATTATGAGAAAGGATGTCCGTGGTTGGGTAGGTTTGATGATTATCGCTGAGTCAGTCCTGCAGTCATGCCTGCTCTGGTGTTAAGGAAACATTTCACTGTTGGAATTGGATCCCAGATTCATTCGGTGGTTAGGTTAAATTTGGACTAACAGTCTGTGGCTTTATAATTAGGAAAGCTTTTTGTCTTGAATTTTCGTCTGTATTCCCATAACAACAAAAGGAAATGTGCAAAGTTTGACAGTGGGATACAGTATTAAAGTAATATAAATATACTTTAGTTATTAATAATGGCTTGATACCTTTTCTTTCATCTGTTTCCTGTCTGTTCTCTTTGTTACTCATAGACTTTCTATTTGTAAAGAAGAGTTTAGAGGAAAATTGATAAAAATTTTTTAAAATAAGTAAATGTCCATTGTATCATATCTACAATACAAGTATAAACCCCAGAAATTATGCTTCAAATAAGCTGAAAATAAGGAATTGTAGAAAACTAAGATGGGCAGATAAAGGTAAAAGGACAACGTCTATTAATGGCAACGCTGACAAAAATTTGATGGGATTTGCACAGAATCAATCAAAAATTATTTAAAGCCTGTTAGTCCATTAGTTAATACTAATACAAGAAATACCTTTACAAGGAGAGTATAATCATTGCACTTTTGAAATTGCATTCTTTCTGTATTAAAATTTCCTCCAAGTCTGACAATTAGGATGTGGTCACTTTTGTTGATACGAGCTTTTCAAACCACATTGTGGTCCCAAAATTGTAATAGTTTTTATTAAATTGAATTTGATTTTTCTTGTTTTTCCAAAGCTTCTTTGAAATCCAGATTTCATTTCTTTTGATTGTTTGCTCTGTCATTGATGTAGCTATCAACCTAATATTTCACACACAAAAAAACAGACATTAACACTGACATTGCTGAAGATGAAAGGAAGAGTAAATTTCTGAAACCAGGGAAAATAAATTGCATGGAAATTTTCAATGTAAAATCCTTTCCTCCACTCCTGTTTATTTTGCTGTATTGATTGAGTCAAAACCCTTTTATCTTCATCCGGAAATCTTGTGTTCCTACCCAGTTGAGAAACACATCCTCTGCTGTTGCATTACCCTTTTCTGTCTTGAAAACACTTTTTCAATCTCTGTCAGAGTAAACACCATGTTGTTGGATCCACGAGACGTTTGGCCATACCAGTGTGTGTAGGTCTGAAAAACACTCACTTCGGAGGAATTTGTCCTTTAGTTACACAAGACTCTGAATGTCTGTGATCCAGCAAAGCTGTGTCTCTGGAAATTGCCCCGTTTATGAACTGGTGTTGCACTTCTTTTTAGATTAGAAGCCAAAAGTAACTATAAAGGATAGTTACAAGCTCTGCAAAGTAGTTTGCCTGTTTGTGGTGGTAAGATTTAAGTGTCATTAATGAAGTTAACATTGTTATCTATTATAAATCTGAAGATTTTAGAAAACAAAACAATGTTTCATAGTATCTTTTGGGAATAGTATGACAAATCTATCTACAATTAGGGATCATCTCCTGACAGCTTTGGTGTTTTCTGGAAAGATCGTGTAATATAATGTTGATAATGAGTTGTTGGATTATATTCACACTTAAATCACTGGAACTGTCTTTGCCTCTTGTGTGGAAAAAGAAACAAGGTATTTTTAGAGAGGTTTTGATGTGTTTCCAATTTTTGGAGTGAAGAAACTTGCTATATAGGAGAAGAAATGTTGCTTTGGGTGGGGTTTATTCATAG
The DNA here is from genome assembly GCA_013397895.1 of Origma solitaria. NCBI lineage: Eukaryota > Metazoa > Chordata > Aves > Passeriformes > Acanthizidae > Origma > Origma solitaria. Next base: position 3,923,035 of record VZRL01002075.1, read on the forward strand.
AAAGTCTTATTTCTTTTATTTCTTCTGGGAGAGCTGACAGAGATTAGTTTTCAGATGAATACCAGATAATATTCTGCAACAACATCATGTCATTGTGATATTTTTAAAATAATTACATGTTGGAGTAATGAATAAGTACAGAAAACAAAGACAACTGCTGAAGGCTTCTCATATTTGCATAGGCAAGATAAAATATGTGTTTAATTGTATTCATTCTCAAAGTTCTTGTAAACAGCTATTACATTTCTTAGGTAAACATGCTTGATTTTTTTAATCCTATTAGAAATATAAATTAGTATTTTTACTACTCACAGAGTTATTAAAGTATTCTCCATGTGTCTACAGTCCTCCACTAGAGCTGCTGGGAGTGAACTGCTGCATGGCACAAGCACTGCTATTTTGGGAGTGGGTGCAGCCTGAACTGGGAGGACAGGGTGGAGTCATGTGCTTCTGCATGCTCGTTTTCCATCTGCAAGCATTGGAAAGAGAATTCTATAATATGCTTTTAGAGCAAAAAGGGAGGCAAAGTTGTGCTTTCATTGCGAAGAGGTCACTTACACTATGAGTAACTTCCCTCTGAGATTCATTCTTAGCTGTGTAATAAATCTAGAGCGCCTTTGTGGAAAGCAAGATCACTTAATAGAGACAGGAAATATTTTGCAATTTATATTTATGTTACATTAAAAGTTTTATATCTTGAAACTGGTTGTTTCTGTCAGTTTTTCACCTTCCTTGTCTCTGAACTTTGGTGCATTCACACAAATATGATAGTGTGTGCTTTCTCTAGGATCATATTTGTGAAATGATTTCTTGATTAATGGTACAGGAAATATTTCTAAAAGTTTGAAAAACTCCAACTGGTTAGGATGTCAAAGCACTGAAAGCTGGTGATGTCTAAAGCTGCTTTGCTTAAAGTCAGATATAAATTTATTCAAAACTGAAGAATAGGTGACAAAGGCTGTAAATTTTTGATTCCAATAAAGTAGGAAATCCTACCCTGTTAAATCTCTGATAAAAACTGTATTTTTCTTTACCATCTTCTAAAACTTTTTACACATATGGATGTTTTTTAATATGAAATCTGAACTTGCTTGTCTAAAGTCTCATGCAAGAATTGATGCACTTTATTTCCATAGCTGTTGGTACATTTTTGGGTTTGCTTTTGAATCTACATAATGCTAAAATAATTGGCTATGGTCTGTTTGTATAAATTGGAATGTTTGTGCATGTGTAACAATTGATGCATGAAAATATTAAGATGAAATTACATTTAGATATTAGACTTAGGTATTTAGAATTGTAAAAAGGAAGGAGAGATTTTGGTAAGTGGCCTTCGTTTGTCCGTGATCCCATGCATTTAGCATTTTATTTGAAGGAGATAAAGGGTGTTAAAACCTACCTGTGCAAGCATAGGCAAGTTAGAGTGCCAAAGATTTATACATTTCTCTAAATTTTAAAGCATCTAAAAGAGCTATTCTTCTGGCTTGCCAGAAAGGGCAAGAATTTGGCCCTTTGGAAGTATTTTTAACGAGAGAGGCTCCCCTTGTGAGCATTACCTGACTGAAAGGTGCTGACACTGTTGAGTTAACACAACTGTCCTGGCTTGTTTTTTAAATATTTGTAGGGAGTTCACAGGTGATAAGCTGACAACCAAAATGAGACTCTAGAAATGTATTGTTTGAGAGAACCCTAAACTTGTGTCTCACACGCAAGAACAAGATTTTGTAGGAATAACAGAGGGCACTGAGTTCGTGAGTCAATAGATTGGGTAGGCACAGGACAGCAGCAGTGCGCTCCAGAAGTCGACGGCTTTCTCTGGCTTTGTAAAATATTTCAGAATTTGCAAGAGTAACTGAATTCAGAAGCACAATTTCTTTAAAAATAAAATCTCTTTTTCATTAACTGAAACCTTGACATTTACGCCGAGGCAGCTCTGGTGCAACAATGTATGTATCTATCCTGCCCTGTTTCCACTGGCTGTGTAACAGCAATAAAGCCACTAGAAACATGCTAGGTAAAGGTCCACAGAACCCAGTCTGGTGTTAGTGATGCATATACTCACAAACATAAATAATTATATAAAAGAGTGGAAAAAGTCTTAATTGTGAAAATATGTTAACAATATGTAAGAATGTCACTGTAAACTTTCTGGGACAGTTTTTATCCAGGCAAAACTGCAGCTGAATAGATTTCTAATCTTTTATAGATACTAAATATAAATTGCAAATAGATCATCTATAATGATTATAAACTAAACTGTAAACTAAACTAAGGTCAATATAAATAATTAAAATAGATAGAGATCCGTGATTTTTAATTTAACTCTATGTTCTATGTAAAGATGGACAAATCTAATTTTGAGAGGGTCCTGTTCAGGAGATCCCATCTCATCTTCTCTAGACGCCTAGAGAACCCAGCACTTACACCTTATAAAGTGAACTTAATTCACAAAACTGCTGTGCTCAGCTCAGACATGCTGGTAGGATCAGCCTCTTCAAAATCTTTAAATGTGTTTTATTAGCAATTACTTTTCCCACAGGCCATCAGCTGTATCAAAGCCCTATTTGCCTAATAGTGAACTGAATAAGTAATTATTGTCAGTTGATAGAAAAGGGTGGCATTTCAAATGCTGTACTTATCTTGCATTCAGTCATTGGAATGAAGAATGTTATATATTAATATGATTATAATTTATAAAGTAGAAAATATTTGTATCTCTTTATAGAGGGGAAAACTCTATTTTTGTTTTTGTAGAAAGAGGGTACAAGTCCCTAATTATAATAACATGCTTTGTCTTTCTTCCATCCTGTTCACAACTAATGATCATCTCCATTTTCATACAAGTTATTAACTTTTAAAATATCGTTTATCCTATTACAGAGACAAAGTGTTTACAGTTAAAATCTTTAGGCTAAAATCAGTTGCAGATAATTTTAGTTGTATTTTAATAGACTATTTTTTGTGATTATCTGTAAAGAGTGGCTTAGGCTAAAAAAGTGTTACATGTTTCTTTAAATACTTTTTCCTTTTTTCTTTGCTAAAGGTATATCTTTGCTTGAAACTAAACTGTTAACACTGTATATTTTCAGTTTTGAAAACTAAATCACTTTATAGATTTATTCACTATGAATTGATATAGGAAGGAAGAAAGAAAATATCATGATATTTTCTTGCCTGTCTTTTCTAGAAAGGGAAAAAAAATTGTCTGTGAAGTTATTACATTTCTAGAGCATAGAAATTAATCATTCTTGTTTTCTTTTACTTACGTAATCAATTTAGCAGCAACAGTAGGACTAGAAGTCAATCTTTTGATATATGAGGAATAACATTTCTTGACTAATTAGTCACAATTCTTTGTTCTTCATCAGCCATGATTCTGTACTTTCTGATCTCCCATTTAAATGTTAACCTGGGCTGGTAATGTTTCATTTCCAGGATCAAATGGGGTTGAGTGCTTTCGGTCTGTGTGGGCAGACTACGAGGAGAAAAAATACCTATGCACCTGGTAGTACTGGATGGACTATTTTTCTTACATTGATTTTACTTCTATCAATATGTACAGAATGGAATGTCTGTTCCCAAAGTTGGGAAGTTATAAATTCCAGGAGGACAATGTGTCTATGGATAAAATATTTAAGAATGGAATGTTTTAGTGAAGTTACTACACAGCTGAATGAATAGTACTTGTACCTACAATGTGCTGGAATACTCACAGAGCAAACAGTGATTCATTTTCTTCTAATACACCTTTTTTGAAATAGAATGATTCACATCAAAACTTCCCTACAGGAAGGCACTGTATTTTTGTTTGTTGCCGAAGCCAGAATAGCTTTTCAGTTTAACTTAAGACAGAGCTCTGTAGGAATTGTTGGTTTTGAATGCAATACACAAATGAAAGTTGATAAAAATTTAGCTGGAGGTCTGGTTTAAATTCTTGGCTGTCAGAAATGCCATTTGATTTTTTTTCTGTAAAAAAATTAAAGAAACCTACTGAATCAAAGATAACAGATTGTGAGTTAGGGTTGAAAGAAAGAAATAAACAAGACCATCTTACAAGTACAGGTGGGCTTTAAGGAACACAAGCACTAAGAATCTTCTGTTTGTCTGTTAGTGTCCTACCACAGCTAACACAGCAATCAGGTTGCTCATTGCCTCATCACTACTTGCTGCAAGTTGAAAATGCACTGTGCTTCAAGAGCTAGATAGGGCAACAGATCTGTGATTCCTTTCATTTTTAATCCAGAAATATGTTTCGTGAGAAAAATATACCTTGTATTCAGTTCTGCACCTAGATTTGAACACCACCACATCCATAACCTCAGTTCACAGTGCACTTTTTTCATGTTCATCTTGAAGGCTTTTGGCAAGATGTAATGATCCTTTCAATTATCTTTTCCGAATTTGAAAGTAATTTTTGCTTTCAGTTATGACTGATGATTCTGCCCAGCAAGAAAATCCTTCTTCTACAGATAATAAACTGCTGTTAACAAAAAAAAAAAAAAGCCCAGAACAACTTCAAAAGTGAAGACGCAAAGTTTATTTTAGAAGACTGCTTTGTCGAATATCTACTTCGTCTTCTATATATACTCTGAACTTTTCCTTATGCAGGTCCCTACACATGGTGTGATATTAACCTTGGAAAGAACTAAGTGTTAATGGGAAAAAATTCTGGAAGAGAAGACTGAGGAAATACCATTAGAAGAAGCATTTATTTTTTTTTCCACAGAAGAAGCTGCTATGGTATCTGGTCAAAAAATAAATATGTATTTGTGAAGCAAGGTTTGCATTTGGTTTCACAGACTCAATGGCCAGAAGGTTCTCTGTTGGTATAGCAGCAGAGATTGAGCAAGGCTTTCTACTTCGTACATACTGGAGTTGTAACACATAAGCAAACAGTTTAATTTCTATGGCAGGAACTCAGATATAGGATGTCAAAATCTTAAGGCTATTCCATGATACAGAAGGGATTGGGAATGTGGGGGCAGGAGCTGACAGGCAAGAGCACTGACATTTTTTGGCACATGCTAACCGTACGTTTAACTAACATTAGGCTGCCATTCAGCTGATACACATCACAGTTTGACTTTTCTTAAAAATGCAGTTGGTAGTCTCAGTGGAGAAGCCTAATACTGTGTGATTTAAAGCCTTAGTCTGCCTTCTTGCCTACAGAAATATTTCATCTGAAGGACTTAGAGTAAACGAGAAAGATGATGTAAGCAGCTCACACAGTGCTGTCTCTGCTGCCTTATCCCTTAAAACAAATTTATTTGTATGCCATTCTGCTCATTCATACGTAATATTCAGATACCAAGTATTGGTTTGGCTTGTGCAGCAGGACAATGAAGCATTTGATAATTAGCCGTTCTCATCCTAAACTAGATGTGTGCTCATTAAAATTGGTTCAGATTCGTTACTTTACGGCCATTCTGGTCAGGCTCCAGCCAGCTGTTCAGTGTGGTGGTGAGTCTGTGTGTGGGAGAGGTGAAGATGGGGGGCAGAGGGAATTACATGAGTTCCCTTTAACTCTGGCCTTGTAAACAGAGTTTGGTTCTGCATACTGATTTCATCAGGCGGCCAATGTCAACACTGACATTTTCAATCTCTTTCTTTTATGTCATATTAGTGGAAAGTGACCTGTTGTGTTTGTGGAAGCTCTGGAATCCCGCAGGAGAAGGATCACTCAGCACCATGGCAGCCTGCCAAGTACAACTTGTTCTGAAACACAGTGCTGAGAAGTTGCATTATCAACTGAAGCGCAGTGTCAGCTTAGCAGGAGGTGGGTTAGGCGGGTGATTAGCCAGTTGTTATGACCAGCGAGTCCCCCCGGGGACATGGCACGTCTACTGCCGGCTCTTCCTTTTCTCTGTACTCCTGTCTTCTCTCCACCTGTCCTTGGAGGTGGCTGCTGCACAGGTCAAAATGCTGGCCTGTTCTACCACTGCGCCATGTTCAGCATCTATTGTGTGTGCTGGCCTTTCTCTATAGGAAATAGTTTCTTAAATTGCTAAGTTGTTCAGAAGTCTCATGTTTTGTTCCAGTGAGAACAAATGCTAAAAGTGTAAAAGATACTAATTTGAATTTTAATTTTATTTCTGCTGTCCTGCATCTTTGGCCTGTTTTATGAAGTCAGAAGTCCTAATATAATCGCAAACTCTAATATGATAATAAATCCATTTAACCAATACAGAATAGTAAAATAGCTTAGCCAGTAGAAGAGGGAAGTAGCTTAAATAAGTGTCTTGCAGATGGAAAAGACATAATGTGTGCTAAAAATACAAATGTGTTTGTATTGTTCCAAGAACGCCTGATTAGCAAGAACAAACTGAGGGCGGACAAGGATTTACATGAGGAGGTTTGAACTTGAGTACTATAGGAAAGGAGGTACTTCAACCCACTTTAAAAAAGTGCTTACTACAGACAGATGACATAAAACAAATTGTCAGGCAGAGCAGAGTCATCTGATCTTTGTCCAAGCTCCTAATATCTAAAACTTCTCATGGGCTTGCTTTTAGCTGCAGTTCTCAAATCTGTGGCTATGCTTTGTGGAATAAAATGGGACTGTATATGGAGAATGTAGACTTTTCTGCCAGGGTGAGCAGTGAGATTCACCCCCAGTGCTCCCCTGCTGCAGGGAAACGACAATGGGTGACAATGGGTGCTCTCTGTACAACTCTATTATTGCAGGAGCAGCCTGAGTGGTACAGAGCTCTGCAGGCTTCACTGCTAGGAGGGTGAAGCTTCCCCAGCTTCCCCTGTCCTGCTGGGAATATTCTGTGACTTGCAAATCCCACTGAGGGGGCCCACGTGATCCTCTGAGGCCTTTGGTGCTGCAAGACCAGAGCTCCAGTGAGCTGCAGACATAGGAAGGGAAGGTGGCAGCTGTGGCAGAGGGCAGTGGTAAAGAGCTGACTGTGTGCTCATATGGTGTCTATGGCTAAAATGAGTAAGTGCACTAGAATAAATTGTGTAAGGCAAGCAGATGGCTTAAAAATCTGGACTTGAACAAATTTATATTAAAAATCAATGCAAAATAAAAGTACTGTACATGTGAAGTAGACTTTCAGAGGAAATAGAATGAGCATTTGTGGAATATGGAAATAAATGTGGTTTATACACATTCATGCATAATATAATCTTCAAAGCCCAAACAGAAGTGAAGAAAGTCCTAATCTGAAAAGAATGACATCGATTGATGTGTCATTTTAAGGAAGGATTGATGGCCTTAGAATTGTTGGAAACAATTTTTACAGATTTCACGTGAATGTCTGACTTAAAGCTTATGGTAATTCACATGAGTTTTTCAGTGACTAAGCTAAGTGTCATATAGTACTGCTTGTTCCCATTAGTGGCAAATACTATAATCTATACATTTCAGTTTAAAAAATACCTTTGCATTATTCAATTCTTTAATGCTTTCCTAAATGAGGCAGTAAAAATGCTGAAAAGAAGCTGGTAAGCTTTAAGCAATGTTAGCACATCTTTCATGCTGCGATTGCAAACACACCCTGTATGTCATTGCATTATTATACGGATATAGCACATTATCTAGCAGAGATGCTTTTTGGGGGATCAGCGTGTCTTCTAAGTATGCGGAATATTGTCAAAGATAGAAAGAATATCAAAATAATAATTTTAAATATTATCATAATTGCTGCACCCTGATCTGAGTCCTAAATATTTAGTCATATCTGTACATTACTTTATAAAGGCAGATTATTTGCAGAGCTGGAAATTTAAAAAAATACTAAGGGAAGAAGATGATGATAGACGTTTTTAAAGAACAAAGCAGCAGAGCAACTGCAGCTGTCAAAGACTGCAGGACTACAAAATTTGTTGTTTAAATTCAAGAACATCAAACAACATCAGCAAAAGGAAGCAATCATATAGAACACTGTGGAAATATATATGGAAATAGTAAAAACATTGCACTTTGTTATTTTTTACCTATTGTGCAGTTTTTAACAGGCCACATAATCTGCAGAACCTGCAGCTTTAAAGACTCTTATGTAAGGTACAGGGTAAACAGGTTGATTTTTCAGAGGATCTGTGGCTAGATATTGCTGGTTAAAATCTCAAGCAAAGGCACTATATTCCTCTGAGAATGTAAGGGTCTGTTTGTTCTGTGGCTCAAATATGTTGAACTAGTGTGCCCTGCTGAAAACTGACCACTGAACTTTTGCAAGTGCTTTGTTCCACACTAATCACAAATCATAGAGCAACAATGCTGTGATTTTATACATGGAAATGCAATGGGAAATGCCATATTAATACAGAAGAATTTAAATTTTTAATTTAAAGAATACATTGAGAAATGCAGTGTGGACTAAATGAGAATATAAATTACAATACATATAGTAATTCCTATTTTTTGCAAAATAATGATTAAAGTCAAGCAATAGAATACAAAACTAAATCTAATGATTTTGAATCCATTGTGTTTGCCAAAAGTGTGAGCTGACTGACAAATTTTCTGTCAAGAATGGAATGTACAGTAACACTCAAATTCTTTAGTTTAATATAGTTTCATTTGGCAGTGTCATGGACTCAGGTCATTAACTGCAGTCTTCTTAAATCATTGGAATGTGAATTTCTCTCAGTCTTCCATGAACGCACCCCACTTTGGGGTGATGAGGGAATGTCTGTATAGCTCGTACACACATACCTGGGATCATGTGCATGGAACCAAAGCTACCGGGGGGGTTCTGGAAAATGAAAGTGGAGCAAAAGGAGCCCTTCATCAGGTCAGATTCTGCAGCCACACCTGGCAGGGAACTCTCCTTGAAGTCCCACACATTCTTGTGAGATTTCTTGCCATACTTTCGCAGACTCCAGAGACCTTGAAAAGCATCCATATGTGCATGTGTTTGGATGAACTGAATTGTTTGATTTCTGAAGGACTCAAACTAGAGGAACTGGTTATTTCTGAATTATGGGAAGCTTGGGTTTGAATTCAAAAGCTCGTATAACATAGAGTTGTATCATGTGTGGTTAAAAAAATGCCTGTTATAGTGTCCTTAAAGCCAAATTTCCTCATGATCTCAGTCTTAAATTTTGATTGCCCCTGAGCAGTCATAAAGACACATTCTCAGTAAATGAAAGGATGTCTCCAGAAACACCCAGAGTCCTCCCATGAGTCCTTGCAGACCTCCATGGTGCTGGTCAGAGATGCCTCTGCTGCCTTATCCCACATTCCACAGAGCCACCTGCATTATCGCCCTATCTTGCCAACGCCCTTGCACTGTGCTGCCTGCAGCTGGGCAGGTGCTACACCATGGGTGTAATCCAGGAGTCCAACCACGGCCCATAGAAATCACTGGGGTTAGAGAATTAAGCTTGAAACAATTTTGTGTTTTAGTTTCCAACCTGTAGAATGGAAAAAATTACCACCTTTCTTCAAGATTCCTGTCCATCCTTTTTTAGCTGCACAGTACATATGAAGATTTGAATTCCAATCTCAGTTCAGTCTAGACTCTATGGTAATAAAAACTGATTCTACTAGAAATAAGCTGTAATGTATTTACAAGCTTTGTGTCTCTGTTCAGTCAAGCACCAGGTTTCAACTCAAACTTAGGGAGGGGTCATAACTGTACTCTGTGATTTCTGCACCCACTGGGATGTGCTTATCAGCAATATTCATTGCAGTTACGGGTTCTTGCTTTTATTTTTTTTAACTGTCTCTTTGATCATTCTCCAAGCTCGCAGTTGTGTGACCATTTCTGTTTTTATACCCAAGAGCAAAAGCAAAACAGGAGGAATTTGATTAAAGATTTAGCACAAACTATTAGATACTGTGTCATTATTAGCAAAAGGTACTTCCCATGAATCAGAACATTTGCACTGTGAAGTGGATAAAAGTACAATAGAATTCACAGATTTACTTAATATTTTTGAAAGAAAAAAATCCAGTTCTCTGTAGAGATAATGCCATGGGAACTAAAAAAGAGGCAATTTGTCATGTTAATCACAGATGTTACTATACAAATTCTTGTATCTAATCTACTCAGTACAAAACTGTATTATAATGATTAAATGCGAAAAGCTTCATTTAAATAACAATAGGGTCATCTTGCAAGCTGATATGCTCCCATCTCATAGATGAAAAGGAAACTAAAGCGTAGAATTACAGTTCTTACTGGCAAAAAAAGGAAAAATTTTCAAAATGGATTAAATATACGAGATCCCATCAGCACCGTGTTTCTCCAACTTCCTGCCACTAGTACTGTGATCTATTGTGGCATGACTCCAGCTTCATTGGGAATCATCTCTGTGGAGATCTTGACCTATAAACTGTGCTGTGCTGGCTTCATGCTGATATTAACTGGATCCAAACCTTTGCACCTTTCCCATATAACACCGTTTATTTAATTCAGTATGGACACACTGATACAGTGGCTGTAGCAGTCTTATACATGTACAGTTTCATAGCTAGGCTTGTGTTATTAATTAGTTATTTAACTTAGCTGAGTTTCTAAATGATCAGCCTTTCAGAATTCAGCCTCTAACTACTTATAGTTGCTCTAAATTTGAAATGTTGGCATGTAAACTTAAACATCTTCCTCACCACTTTTTTTTTCTAAAAATACATTACCATAACTCACTTTTCCATTCTGTCAAAGGATAATAATAATATTTATTATATTATTATATATTAATTATATAATAATTAAGTTTTTTGACCTAAGCATGATTTGGGAAGCTTAACTAGCATGCCACAGTGTCCTTTGTAAGAGAGAGTTTTATTAGCGGTAAAAGCTCAAAGAAAGAGTTAAGGATGAAACTCTGAGTGATTAAAAAATCACCTTCATGTGGAAAGGACTGTAAATAAAGCAAGGGTATAAAGGAACTTACTCCCATTGCAGTCTCATAGCTGCAAGGGGCCTCGAGCTCCCCACATGCTTTTTCACTTTAAGAGGCCCTCTACGTAACAAGAATTAAAACCAGGGCATGCCTTTTCTTAGAACCTGTGCCAGGCATTTTATTTTCATAGGTGTCAACTCTAAAAGCATGATTTCCTCTTACTTATACATTGATGGAAGTGGAAGAAATGAGTGGAGAAGTGAACTCTGATTACTTGAATAAAAAGTGTTAGTCATTTTGGACCATTTTCTTTCTGTCCTGCAGGTTCCTGGCTGACCCTTATACATGGAGTTGGGGGTGGGGAACACACTAGTCTAGACAGAAGAGGCCAACAACCAGTTGTCCACTCAGGTTTCAGATTATAAATGAAAAATGTTCAATTTCTCACAGATGTTTGGCAGCCACTCTGCTTTCACTCTAATCACAAGCAGGATTTCTTCCGCCTGAAGAATGCAGTGACCAGTAGACATGCAGAGACACACAGAGTAACGATTTCATCTGCTGTGGTTTAGGTTTATCAAATAATAAGTTTTTAGAAGTGAGATCACTAGGACTATGGTCTTACTAAATGTATTATCGTATTCAGACCTGGCACATCTTCTTTTAAAGTTTGGGGATTCTAATGTTTCTTTCATGTAGAATGGTATTTGTCAGTAGATTTGTTCCAGGGATTAATTATGCCTTTAAATCTAATGTCAGACTGTATCTGTAAAGGCTCTTGAAGGATTAGGAAAACCATAGAGTTAAAAACTCTATGTATGCCCAGTTTACAAATAAAGGAAGGAGTCAAAATCCTGTTGTGGCCCTTACCAGAAGTTCTATTCTGAGGTGCATTGGGCAACACAAACAGAAACATTGCACTTTAAAATGAAACAAAAATTGTCAGCTGAATAGCAGGAGGAACTTTGTGACAGAGTGACATATTTGATTGTGATATAGTCTCCTAGAATAAGTGCTGGAAACAAAATCACTTGGAACATTCAGGAGCTGATGAACAAAATCTACTGGAAATACAAGGGGACCATCATGCCTTGGCAGAGCAAACGACTGCCTTTTCCTTAGATTATCAGGGACTATCATTTATTACTTTGCACAGGAGATACCACAGTATGTAGAGATAAAGTTTCTAGATACTTTCACAATTCAATAACGTTAAAATAATACAGTTTCACTAACACTTGGAAATGAAAACTTATGTAAGATATTCAAAGAAACTAAAGAACCCGCTGTTCACAGTCAGGGTACACACAGGACAAGAGCAAGTCAATCAGGCAAACACCGAAGGAAATGTTTTAGCCTAGCCTGTCTATCCATCACTGCTTGAAAATGTATGCATTGTAAGAGAAAAGAGGAGAGACTGATTTAAAGAGAGAGGATGATTGTGTTACTTTGGATTACTTTTTTAAATTTTAGAGAATATTCTGAAAGGACAGAAGTACCTGAGGAGGATGTGGGTGAGTGGATGCAAAGGACTGACAGAAACTGGAAGAATACTAAAATAAAAAATCTTTATAAAGCACTTATAAAATCAATTTTCCATACTTACATACTCTAATTACCTACCTGCCATTTGTCAACAAAAGAAAAAAACCCAGTCTGCTGACCTAAGTTTCTGGGAACACCCCTCAAAACACACATTTGGAATGGCAAAAGCATAAAGATTTATTCAAACAATGGACTAAGAATTATTGTGCTGAAAATTTTTAAATTTTCATGCATAATTGTCAATTATTTAAGGAAGGAAAATCACAAGTTTTCAAGTTGGATACACACAGAAATCATTAAATAAGCAATTCCTGATGTGTATGGCTGTTCCATTTTCCAGCTTTGATAGTTATGCTTCTGAGACTTGGAATGCCATACATTCCTAACCGACATGTGGCTGGAAAGGCAATACATCCAATTCATTTGGAGTTGTGTGGGTCTGCTATAGCTTTCAGCTCTAGGCAGGATTTCAGGAAACAAGGAAAAGGGTCCCAATATACAAAGCTAAGTTTTGGAGAAGTAAATTATCAAGAAGTTTCTAGCAAAGAGAGACAAATAATATAATGGCATCTGTGAGGTGATTTACCATTTTTGTCACTATTTAAGATAAGGCATATAATGAATTACATTAAAACATAGCAGAAGGAATGAGGATGTATTTTGAGGAAAGAAGCCCCCAGGTTCAGAGAATCTGGTGAACTTGCTTTTGAGCTAAGTTTCTTTGGTTTCATAACTTTTACCAGGGGTCTGATCCCCTTGCCATACAGTACAATGTTAAACTGCTGGCTGGCTTCATAAAAGCAGAGGCAATATAAAAGGTTTGATTTAATATTGATTAAATGAATATGGCAGAATGACTTTCTCTGGTTTTGAAAGTGTACAAGATTTGCATTTATTCAGCTGTGATCTGCTTTGTCCTGCTGCTGCTGCATTCACACAGCTGTGGCTCCTCTGAGGACTGTCCCTGGCGCCTGGCAGGAGTATCTTCCAAAAAACACAGGTGTTCACTGACAGGTGAGCAGATCCTCTGTGGAGCTGGGGAGAGAAGAGACTGCTCCATATCTGTCTCAGAAGTGCTGACTGCTGGGGTTGTGTGTACTTTGAGAATTGATGTCAAAATAATAGCCTGTGAAGTGACAACTTTATAACCCAGAGGAGCAAAACAAAACAAAAAAAATCTCCTAATGCAAAATCAGGACTCAGTTTCAAAGATGCAGTGATGTTCATTAATATATATTTACTGTATGTTATATTTAAGTTGCCAAATGTAAAAGTAAAGGCAAAGAACTTCCTAGGTAAAATTTTACTGTAAAATATAAACAACGAGAAGCTTACAGCTGCAGGCCCAGAAGTCTGATTGGTTCTTTAAAGTATGGCTTTCCAGTTCTAAGAGAAAGTCACACTCTATATCAGGGTATAGCTATCAGTTCATAGTAACAACTATCATAATAATCAGTATAGACAGAAATTGATATTTCTTCTATAAACTTCTAAAACTTCCAAAGAAAGGCTGTGATTCTCTATAAAATTATATAATTTTCTTAGCCAAGTAATGTTCCTATAGAACATTTTTCTGTTTTCTGTAAAACCTGTGGGTTTTAGTCCATGCTACATTTTTTAGGACTTTTCTGCAAAGGTCCAACTTTTGCTGCTATGCAAAAGAGAAGCAAATATTTTATTCTATACCCATTTGTTAATATTTCTTAATGGATTAATTGGGGAAATATTTCTGTCCCTTTTGAAAGTTGTAAATCTTGTTCTTCGTAGTAAAAATGTCATTAAAATACCAATGCTTCTTACTGAATTTAAACCACTCTGAAAAACTAAAGCAGATAGGTCCAGAGAGCTCTTTTAAGGCCATTGATTGATAAGGCAGGATTGGAAGTATAAAAATCCTGGCTTTTGCTACTGCACCCAGACCACTAGACCACATATATCTCATTGAAAATTAAACCAAATCACTTTGCAAGATTTCTTGATGTCTTGCTTCTTTTACAATGTTTGCATTGCTTTCTGCTGTGGTAAAGATAAAGGACTCAGATTTTAGAGTTAAAACTCAATTTTTAATGAATCTGAAAATTAAAATATTTTGAAGAATAATACTTTTAATATATTCAGATTACTGCCAGAACAGTGAGCATTTCATCATGGGATGATAGTGTTTTCTTTTGGCAGTAAGTCACTCACATTATGACTTCACCTCTTGAATTTCCTCAAGAGGCTGATTTTCACCAGAAGTGCAGTTTTTTCCAAGCTGTATTCAACTTAACCATATCATAATTTAGGAATTTAATTTATTTTATGTTCTTGCAACTGCAGGTCTCAGCAGTTGAATGGATGGCACTTTTTTTTTTTTTTTTTTTTTTAGCTCGGGAACATAGAATTTATTTGCTAAGGTTTTTATAGAATTTAAGAAATTTAAAAAACCCAAATCATGAGTCCACTTCTATATAAGTGGCTATGTATATGTTTGTAAGTACTTATATATGTGTGTATTTTTTCTTTGAATGTAACCTGGATGATAATTTTATATTACATTTGTATAATTATACAGATGCTGCCCCTAAGAAAATGCCTTACATTAAAATAATTTTTTTTGGTGTAATACGACGTGGGCATAGGTAGCCTATTCCACCCTTCCCAAATTAGTTTTATGGGCAGGAAATGTCACAGGTTTTTTGAGACAATCACAGAAATTGCCCAGAGCTCTGCAGTATCTCAGTGTGTGCTGGAGCAGGGCTGGTGAGTAAGCACAAAGAACACACTGGTAGTCCCAGTGCAGCTTCATAAAGAGAGCAGCTCCAGTGCTCTACACACTGTGCTTTGATCCACGTGTAGCCAAGAAAGAATTCAGAGGATGGGTGAAGGTGGGCATGAATGAAAGGGAAGTATCTGGGGAGAGGAAAAGAGGAGCAGAGGATTGGAACTCTAACTAGAAACATTTACGAGGACTTAGAGAAGTGGGGCTGTACTAACAGGAATGCAAGAGGGGCTGGGCAGGGACCTCGGGGTTCTTTCATCCCGGGGAAGGCACACAGTAAAGCTGCATGAAGTAGCTGCCAAGTTGGGCATATGTCTCAGGGTGGGCAGCCAGCACCACTGATGGCTTCACTGATGCTGCTGCAACAGAAGCTGAGATCCAAAGGAGAAAGGCAGTGAAAAAGCCCTGTTGTATCACCCTTGCATTCCAGGCTGATGAGCTATGAGAGTCATGAACTGTGTCTTGCTCATGTGAGGAGAGATCACTCCTCAATGAAATACTTCCCTTTCTGAAGTGAGACTATGAAGTTCAGATTGCATTGAGTGCTGCAAAAGGTGTTTCTGGCAAAGAAATGGGAATGCTACACCAGACTGAGGCTAATTCTATTAGAAGACACTCTGACAAATGTCTCACACTGAAACAAAAAAAAAAGTTATGGAAACTTTGTATTAATCAATAGGTGTATTTTTATTTAATCCGACAGTTCAGGACTGATTCTTTTAGGTGCAGAAGGATGTGATAATGTTTATCTTGTGAAAACAGCTGCTGCCTTTGTGCTTGTGTTCAGGAACCAGATAACTTTAATGATTCACGCCTCGCAGCATTTATATACAGGAGCTGTGTCAAGCTCCCTGTAGCTGCTGCACTTCCTCATGTGTTGGGCTCAGGTCCAATAGGGGATGTAAGAACATTTATGATAAATACTGAGGATTCTGTTAAGTCCAAAGTTATTCCTCCTGCTGAGGGGATGAAGTAGGAAAGGAAAGAGTTTTTCTATTATGCCACAAAAGTGCAGAATCACTTTTGGCTGCAGCCCTAGAAATTCTCCTTCATAGGAGAGGTACAGTGGAGGATTAAATGAGGTCATGCTTTCATCTCCCTAGCACCTACTTCATTCTGGTGTGCAAAGGACTGATAAGAACAGAGCTCTATATCAAAAGTGTGTAATGGGGAAGAGGAGAGAAGAGTGGAATCATAAGGGAGAGGCGGGAGGAGAGTTTCAGACCCATAGCACCTCCCTCCTGGAGAGAGGTCACAGTAGTTCACAGCAGTCAGTCTTCTGAGGAGACATTTGCTTCATGCTGCTCTTGTAGTGTTCGTATAACAGTAAATTATCGGGAGGCAATGGCTGGGAATCCAAGTAGCTCAGATGCAAACCTGTCACTTTACTTGATTTTCCATTGCTTATGTTAATCTTCCATTTTATGAATGAAGGCAGTTACTCTACCCAGGACAGGAAATCAAATGTATTACTTTTCAAGACAGGATGGCAGAAGTCCAAATACATCTAACAGGGGAAGGAAGCAATCTTATCAGCCTTTCTGGCCCATTGATAAAACCAAAGAAGGAAATCATTCAGCTTTAAATGAGGAAAAGGAAGTCTTAGATAAAATTCAGAAGTTGCCTTGGGAGTTTTCATATCACATCAATGAAAAAGTCACATACAATTAACCAAGCATTCCAGTCTGTATGAAGGGCTTTATTTGTGACATCAAAGCAGAACTACTTACAGTTTGTGACAAGCTTCTCCTCAGTGCATCAGTTGACATTTTTCTGGCCTGTCTACTTGGTCAGATACCTTTTCTCTAAGCTCTTCTTTATGGAAAAAAACCTGCCACAGCCATCCTAATTTTTTGTTCCATTCATGTAATAAAATCTGATTTTTAGTCACCATTGCACACAGAGTATTTTGATATCTTGGTCTTATTTTTAATTTAAAAAATCTGTTTATTTGTATACAGAGCAAACAGTAAGCACAGTTACTTTGGGGATTTGTACTTAAGCTAGTACCTCTACTGACAGTGTGTCATGCCATATAAAAATAATAGCTTGAAGTAGCAGTAGCTCATGAATCTCTGCAATGTACCTTATTTACGTAACAGACATATCCAGTGCCTCATGTTCTCTCTAACAAACTAATCTATCATGCTGTGATTGCTGTGATAATGGAAAACAAACATAATGCAAATTTAATGAGTTGGATTTAGCACAGTTGAGATTGTTGGAGTAGCTCAAAGAAGTCTGGGGTAAAGGGGAGTCTAACATTTTTTTCTTAGGTCTATACTCTGTGATAATTTGAGAAGCAGTAAATTAATTTCAGACTAAATCTTGAGATAAAGAACAACATAAATATTCAGACAAAACCAAAACATTGTAGTATTTTAATCATATTGGTAGTTAGGATTTTGATAAACAAGCATGTTTATCAAAATATGAGTGCAGGGCTCTCAGTATATGCTCTGTATTTTTTTCAATTAAATTCTTATGTTTGAACTTAGCTAAAAATGTGAAAGTTTGAGCAAGGCTTTGTGGATGCAGTGCCTTTTTGACTGTTGAGACAAACAAGCACACTGAGTTTGCAGATAGCTGGATTATAGAAATGGTGAGTTCTGTGCATGCTTAAAACACACAGAAAGCAACAATCAACAACACTGCGCTCAATTTAGAGTATCTTGAGAGTAAAACATTTGTTTACTATCTCTCTGTGAAATCCAGAAGCATGTTCTTGCCAGACTCTCTCAACTTGGTCATCTATCTAACATTGCTTTGTTACTCTAGAAGATCTGATACTTAAAATTTCGTTTGAATGCATTTGACCTCATCCTTCTATTTTCAGTCTTATAGGTGACAACTGAAGTTACAATGATGGGCAGGAAGTTTGAAGCATAATTTCTTTTTAGGAATTTAAATGTTTTCCTCCAAAGAAATGAGCAGATTGTCTACATATGTCTAGTAGTAAGTATATGGGATACAGAACTGTATGAAGTTCCCCCTCTCCTGGAATTAATACTGTGATGGGCACCTGAAAAATGCCCCAGAAGCAGAAAATGTGCTGCTTTCCTACTTATGATTTTTCTGTTCTAATCAGGCTAAAATGGAATTCTGGCTGCTCTACCTACTTTTTTGTTTACTTATTTTAAAGCTTGTTTTGTTATCATGGACCCACTATGTGGCTGTCAAGCCTGATTTATCAGAGCCCTGTTCACTGTGACCTTTAAAGTACGACATGTTACTGTAGCAAAGTCAGTTTTCCAGTAACAGAGAAATGAATCAGTTGACATAGCCATGGCCTTTTGCAACTTGCAGGATTTATGGGGTCATGGGTGCTCTTTGTGCAGGCCTTTGTGTAGTTAGGCTGTAGGTCAGCAATACAAGAGCTAACTCAAATCTCAAAATGTTGCTCCTCTATCCTGCTCCTGTTATAACACAAAGGGGCAGAGATGGAACTGCATTGTGGAACATCCATCAAGACAAAAAGAAAGCCTTAGTTTTCACAGAATATAGAACAGTTGTTTTCCATCTGTCAAAATGTGATAATCCTGGTTGCTGGTCATTTTTCAGGCAAAAGAGGTAGAAACCAAAGTATTAAATTATCCCATCCAATCTCCAGTGGAGTCAAAATAAGCTCCATGGGATCCCACAGACCTTCATCCAGTCAAGTGACTTCCTCTGCTCTGACAAGCTGCTACAAAGTATTTTAAACTTTTTATTGGTACATATTCAGACTGCCTCCCACTTGTGGTTGTCTGTAATTCAGGGCAGGACTCTAAAATGGAAAGGGAACACATCTGGGCAGTCTCCAAACAAGCTCAAATAATCATAGATATGGTATAGAGGAGATCTTTGCATTGCTTTGTCTTCGTTTGAGAGACAGGTGTCAGCTAAGGAAGGTGGGAACCTTCCTTAGAACAGAGAATGTGAACCCCCTTCCCTCCGAATTATTATAATTTTAGAATCAAGGGCTCTCAGGCAAAGGTATGGGAAAAGGAATAAGAGTTTTTTACTAGTATCTATAATGAGATAAACAATCAGTAACAAAAAGAACAGTGAGCAAAGTAAAAAAGGTAAACAAAACAAAAAAAAACTCAGTGGCAAATGTCCCTGGGCTGCTAGGCGCTTTCCCGNTCAGGGCAGGACTCTAAAATGGAAAGTCTCCAAACAAGCTCAAATAATCATAGATATGGTATAGAGGAGATCTTTGCATTGCTTATAGGTGTAACATTGTCATATACATACAGACACATATATGTGTGCCTCCTGATTATTTAGCTTAAATGCTGAACAAATGGTCTTGTTAAAGGACTTCTCAAAATACTTTTTTTTAAAACCCAAAACACGATACAAATTACACACTGAATTTCTGATTATATGATTTACTCTTGACTGAAAAAAATACTTAACTTCCACAATGCTGATCCAAAAGCAGCCCCTCATTTGAGTTTGTTTCCTTCCTATGTGTACGGCCTGTTTTGGCTGTGATGCTTTTTCAGGCTCAATATAAAAATGTAATTTGGTATAGCACAGGTTTTAGTCTTTATTTAGGTCAAATTACAATTGAATCTGACAGTAAGAAATAGGTTAATTGCTTTAGACTCAATTTAACAAGATTTAGCCTTTGTATAAAAAGATTTTTCTTATGGAAAAAACCTGAATTTTTTCTAGGTGAAGGAGGATAAATAAAAATAAAAAACCCTTTATTTTTAATCTTTATAAAGAGACATTAAAATATTAAGGTATTAAATAGTCAATATAAACTTTAGGTAAAACCTAAAGGTATAATCTTTACAGCTAACAGGAGACTTATTTCTGAGCCATTCTTAGGAGCAGGCCAGGTAACCTATGGAAGAGACAATAGTCTTTTGTTCTCTTTAAAAGATTGCAACTTCGAAAAAAACACATTTATTTAACATTTCACTTGGGCTCACACAGCCTCACTAATGCTCTAGTCATGATTAGAACAAAGCCCATTGTCTGCTTCTCCACTCCTTGTCCAACTGGGAGATGAGAAGGAATAGAGCAGAGAGTTCTCGCATCCCCTGTGAGTGTGACTCAGCCACTCCAGGTCTCATTGAACCTCCACAATAATTTGTAATTTCTGCAATATGATTTTCACCATGACGTTGACTCTTGATAATCAGGTATATCAAATAATAGCTCCAAAACTTGTTATATAGGTAACTTAATCTTTCACATAAATCCTGAAGGTAATTACACTGTAAAAGAATCCCCAAAACATATTAATAATCCTGATAATTTCCTGTTGGACTTCTATTTACCATTAACTTTTGGTTTTTTATAAAGCGCGGTTGACTTGTTGGTTTTATTAGAGAGGAACCTATGCAGATTGTGTATGCTGCTAACTGAAATAAAAGGAATAGGGAAAATGCAGACATTTCATATATATTCTGGACTTGTACATAAGAAGTTTTACAATAGGTGTTTTCCAATTAGGGACCCACAAGCAATCATTACTGGAATAGTTCTGCCAAAGCATTGATGGAACATGTGTTATAAAGTATTTGCAGCCTTGAGAGGTAAAAGGGCTGGTCATGTTATGGCTGATTATGTATCTGTTGTACAGGAGATTGTGGCTCTCTCCTCTGAGAAAGCCAAAGCTTTGTTTCCCGTCCAAGAAGATAACTAGGTACCAGAAAACCTTTGGAATAACATTTGAGATTAAGAGCATATAAAAATGGAAGAAGAATGAGAAAAGGTTGATGGGGGAGAGAAAAGGGTTGTTTAGCTCCTCTGGCATGGAATGACATATCTGGATTTTATCTACGAAGCAGGTTTGACATTTATACTGTGTATCTCAGTGTGGAATCAGAGAAATTGATTTCTGTCTCTGTGACTACAGGGAAGTCACTTCCCCCTCTTGTCCTTCCATTCCCACCATAACCTCTTACTTGTTTTCATCTAGGATTTCAGTTCTGTGGGACTGGGAAGTGTTCATTTGTGCAGCCCTTAAAGCATAAATCTCAGATGCAGCCTCTGCATGTTGCTGGAATACCAACATTGCTTCTTCTGTTATGACTCAAAAGAAATCATTTGAACTCTTTGCTGTTATTTCCTCAACTTTAAAATGGAACTCACAACTGGGTTATGATTAAGTGATTATTGCAAATGAAATATGTTTGGTTTCTCAGAGAGCTCTTAAGGAGGGGAAAAATATTGAGGAAATTACAAATGTATTCCATTTGGTTTTCATTCATTCACATATGCTATATGATCGACTTAAAAAATGCATTTTTGGTCAATCACAGAATAGTCCATAATTTTATGTGTCAAGTCTGAGGATCTTCCTCTACCATTCAGGAGTGACACTGTGTAAACAACAGCAGAGTGACGTCAAAAGACTAGTGAGCCCTCTAAGAATGAAACCCAAACTAGTATGTCACTTTTGTCAAAGTATACTGGACAAGCACACCAGAGGCCTGTTCAAATTCAATTAAGAAAATGAAACTGTTTTGCACAAAAAGCTGATTCATTTTAGCAATACAAGGCATTGAGAGCTGGGCTGGCAGTCCAGTGATAATATTATCACAAATCCACAAGGAATGATCCAGTCTTTCATCTGTCAGGAAACTAAGAATTAGGGAACCTTTCTGTAGACAGTGTAAGGAACACAGAGAATTTTAGTGCGGGAAAGTATATGGAGAGGCCAGTGTGGAAGGGACAGAAAAGCCCATTTTCCCAGGAATTCAATAAATAAAGGATGAGATAATAAATAAAAGGAGAACCTGCCAGCTTTTAACCCAGATGAAGGATAAAAATATTTTTTTCCAAAACATTTTTCCTAGGGAATGGTAGTAAGTTCTAACCGTGGATGGAAAGCTTCCTCAGAGATGTTGGTGAATGGCCAAATGGCTTAGTGGACAGTGGGAGTGTATAAGTAAGAAAACAGCTGGACTTTTAAAAAATTTAGTCCTTTTGATTTCTTATTTTTTTACAAGATTTAAGGTCTTACTGGAAATATATTTTTGTTACCTAAAATACTTAGGAATTCATAAGACTGTTGATTTCAGATATGTATAATTAGAACAAAAAGCTTTTCAGTTATAGAATGCTTCATTTTAGTGAGAAGAATTCCATATTTGTTTCCAATTTGCATGGCTACAGGAAGTGATATCTTTATATTTGCACGTGTATGCATCTATGTGTGTACAGCGAATTTAGAATTACAATAACCTTGGAGGGATGCTGAACATATTGGGACTGAAGAAGAGAGAAAGACAAACTGCCTGATAACTGAAGGAACAGTTCATTTTGCTCTGTGCAGGCAGGCAGGAAAGGGAGTGCAACGTAAGCAAGACATTTCATTTGTGGTTGAATCCACAGATGAGCTATTGTAGAAAGTATTCTCCAAAACATGCTTACATGGGAGATGGGGCACGTGGTACTGATTAGATTTAGTACCAGCAGGGCAGTTTTATTACACAGAAACACTACAGTTTGAAAGCTGAAAATGTGTTTCAGTGCTGGAAGGCTGCTCCTTTAGCATTTCCTGCCTTACTGGGAATTCATGGGGCTCTGCACCTTCTCAGAAAGTGTTCAGCACTTTTTAGCTTTGACCGATGTTATAGTTGGAAAGATTCAAAGCTAGAGACAATGTTTTCTTTTAATAGTCAAACATGCTGGAAAACAAAGGAGAAAGCATGCCTCACATTCCACTGAAGTCAGTGGTTTCTGTCTCTTTTTGCACTTCAGATCACTTCCAGTCCCCTTTGGCAGAAGAGGAAGAGTCTGTGTTTGAGTCTGTGTTGTCTGCCTTCATCTATGGGCTCATCCATGGGCACTGAGCTCATCCCACTCAGACAGGGAATGCTGCTCCCTGTGCAGCAGTGCTGTGCCCACTCACTGACTGCCTTCCTCATTATAAGCCAATAGATTAGCAATAAGAAAAAAAATGTACAGCCTTTTTAAAAAATATTTGGTCTTCTTGTGGCATGCCACTGATTTAATTTACCCTCTTTTCATCTAGATGATACCTAGACATTTAGTCAGTGGAATGTTTAGTTGGATTTACTCAGATACATTACATCTATAAAAACATAAGACATAAAAATTTTGAGCACATTTATCTGAAAATGTCAGTAATTAAGGTTTTATAGTGTTGTTAGTCTTAAGAGCATCTCCTGAGCTGATATAACAACCAGTCTGAAGAATGTTGAACACCATTCTTTGGAATTGTTTTGCTGCTAGAAAGATATTTACACAGCAAATAAAAATTACTTTAGAAACAGTTTAACCAAATTAGGAAAGTTAAGAAAATATATTACTATATGTTGGATTTAACATATTTCAGACTTTATTTGTCTGTTTTCTTCTTTTTACTTCCTCACTCTTTGTTGACTATAAATCAATGGAATTCTGTATTTCCAGGTCTAGACTTTGTTTCAATGATTATTTTTCCGAACTAGGAAGCATAGGAACAATAAAAAACACAGAACTCAGTATGATTTAATTAATCTCACAGTAAAACTAAAACACAGACCTGTACCAGCTACTAGCAACTCTCCACTGTAAATAAAGTACTTTCATATAGAGCAGTGCAGAAAATAAAAATTACTTTTTATAGCTGTACCAGCTACCACTATTCTTCACTAAGCACATTATTATTTCTCCCGTGTCAGTAATTCCTGATTGAATTCATGGTGAAGAAAGGAAGAATCCCTAACTCATTTCACTTTTTTATATACTTCCTCTTTCAGAGTTCCCTTTGTCTTTCAACTATTGCTCATGAGAGCATTCTGCAAGATAGATAGAACTAAACCAACTTTTCATAGATAACAGAATCACTGAATCTTCTGAGTTGGAAGGGACCCACAAGGATCACCAAGTCCAACTCCTAAGTGAATGACCCACGTGGGGATCGAACCCACAACCACAACATTTTAGTTGTTTTCCAGTTGTTTCATTTTACATATGGATTTAATTTGTTCATCTAACAACAGTCGGGGTAACATGAATACATATGATTTAGCAAATCTGAAAGATGGTATTATAAATAAACCCACAACTACAGTGCTTGCTGGAAGGAAGTGCCCAGAGCCCTCCCAACATGAATTGTTAATTGCCATCCTCTCCACTTGCCATAAAGAACTCATTAAATGCCAAATTATTTCCCTAAACAATGAGTAGCACTGATTCGTCTTGTGCCTATGTGCTCATTTATTAAGAAGTACAATTTCCTTAATTGATATATAGATTCAAAGGGAGAGGAAATGCAACAGTGAAGTTATTTTTGAGTCTGTTATTGTCAAAGAAAACATCCAAAATATTCTTTATTGATGAAAACGTTATTTAGTTTTCAAGCTCCAAAATATAAAAAGCAGCAATATGAAACTTTTCCAAATGTCCTCATGTTTTATTTTATCCTTAGGCTGAGGACATAGGAAATATCAGCCTGCTGTGATTGTTGCTTCTTAAACTTTTAAATGCTTTATGAGAGTTGAGTTATAGCTCATCCCCCACTCGAATGGAAGCACT
Organism: Origma solitaria; assembly: GCA_013397895.1. Taxonomy (NCBI): domain Eukaryota; kingdom Metazoa; phylum Chordata; class Aves; order Passeriformes; family Acanthizidae; genus Origma; species Origma solitaria. Next base: position 3,947,627 of record VZRL01002075.1, read on the forward strand.
ACTTGAACAGCATTATAGTATGCAAAAGCACTTGTGTTTGTGGCTGAGGAGAATTGTGAAAATACATTAGAAACAGTCTTGATAGTAAAAAATAGTGAGACCCATTACTGTGATAAGTGATGTGCTATTGCCTCCTGAGCACAGCTGGGCACAGCTGGAAAGTGGTGGGAGGGCTTGGTCAAGACGGACTGTAGAGAAGGTACATGAAAGTCCTGTACGACAGGATATCTGCAATGAGAAAAGCTGAGCAAAGACTGTGCATACCTCAGTGCATCAGAATAAGGTGAATAAAGGCCATAAGGAATGTTAAGCTTTGTGACAGTTGGGCCAGTGCTGGGGCCATAAAACAGAGATTGTAGAATTATCTTTAGACTCGACAGGCTCCTGTGGGAATCAGTGGCAACATCATTAATAGTGTGACAACACATAATGAACTCCATAACAGCCTTGGCTGAGGTGCTGATCACTCGGTAAAGCTGCTGAGGTCTGCCAGGTGTGCCCCTTGCTGGGCCCAAGTAGCACTAGTTGTCAGGAACTGCTAAATGGTAGTGAGTGTTTTTAGTACAACTTCTCTAGATTATGCTGATGAATGTGCCTTCACTTACCACACAGACAAGTGTATTAAAGGGCAAAATAACAAACCATGTGATCGTCAACATCATCATTTCATACTAGACATGTTTCTGACCACACCTCTGTTTTCCCCGGTCACAACAATTTTCTGGGTGTTGCTCTCAGGGAGTACAAAGACCGATGCTTTGCCCACACAATAACAGAGTGCTCAGGACAGTGTTACTATTTTGATTTGTATCGCACCACTTTTTTATGTATGTTCAGGAACTTCTTTTCTCAGAAAATGTGCAGCATAATTTGGGCCTATTTTTCACGAGCCTTCATTGCTAGTAGACAATAGCATATGGTAGATTTGTCTGAGATTTTGTTATATTTTCTTATACTAAACTTTTTGTGGAGGCAAAAAATAACTAACTTTGACACACACAAGGAATGTTAATCTGCAACCCAGGTCAATATAAGCCTGCAAAATTCCTCTTGGTTCTACTGCTGGCATTGTCATTAACAGCGTTCTGTGCCTGCTATCTGGTCAGATGAATTATTTTTCTGTTATTTCAAGACATTCCAGTACACTAAGCTTTAAGTTGTCATTGATGTGTATGCAGTTTATAAAATAACATTACCATTGCCTCACCATTTCACTTTGCAATGGGATCTCCTCCCTCTGAGCATTCTGCCCCATAGTATGACAATATTCTGTAATCCTCTCAGTGATCTTCCCTCAGTAAAATCTATTGTTTTCAGAGTAATTGAACTACTGTGCTGAAATCATTGTTACTGATTTCTTCACATGTCTGCTGAGGATTAGTATGAAAGGTTATTTGGAGTTAATAAATGGAACCTACTGCTCATGTAGTGCCTGTTCAGAGCATGACTGTTATGTCTGCACCCTAAAACATTATGAAGACAAAAATGTTGTTTGTGTTAATAAATTATCATTTGTCTATAAACTTCCATTCTCAAATGAGTAGACATTACATGCACTTACTCTAAGCCTAAAATCCTTAAACATTTAATTTGTTTTAAATTGCACTACTGATCCATCCACACTGGTACACTAAGTGTACAACGGCACCGTTGCTGGAAAATTCACAGAAATGTATCAGGAAACTAATCTAGTCCATGTCACACTTTTTAAAGTTTATTACCATTTCACACAAGCATCTCATTGCTTAAGAAAAGATGCTTAAGAAAATGTATAAAGTAACTTGAGAAAATTGACAGAATACTTCTCTTTCTAGAATCTTATCCTCTAAACCTTCCTCCATGTAAACCAACATGTTTTCATTATAGTTCAAGTCTTCACTGGGATATAAGTGAAGATACAATTTCTCATGCCTGTTTTGCTATTTCTACCTGGATATGTACAGTCTTGAAAGTCAGACAGACTTGTAAAGCAAGTGACGCTAAAGTTTTTCACAGGAGGAGGCAGATGGTAACTACAGGCAGGTGGATGATAGAGGGGACACACTCTGACAGCACAGAAATGGAACTGAGGAAGCCCCATGCATTTTACTTCACAGATCCTTTGCAGTCTCCTGACCTTACTGTCTGAATTTTAATTGTGTTAGAATTTCTAGTTCAGAGTTTGTTTACAGCACTGGCTTCTTTTTCTTGATAGTTGTTCAAGGTTGTGAAGATCTGCCTAAAAATAAAAATTAGAGCATGTCCCTTGTGCACATTTCTGTCTCCTTTCTCAAATGAGACCAGCCAGCGATCAACTGACACCGATACTTGAAGTCTTGGTTGGATATAGAACATTGCTCTGAATACATCAGGGCACCAGCGAGTGCTGCTCTGGGTGCACAATGGCTCTGTGATTCCTCCTGGCAAAGGACTGGCCCTGTAACCTAAGTGAAGCTGCTGGGAAGGGATGTGCTCTTTGCAGAACCATCTGTGAGACCAGAAATCAAAGTTTGTACTCAATGTGCACAGACACCTTCACAGATCAATGATAAAATTTCCTCGGTTCTCAGCAGTCTTCATTGTCTGGGGCATTTAGAGCAAATAATGCCAAAACTCTCTTTCCCTATTAATTATCAGGCTATTGCATACTCCAGGACCCACTTTATATTATCATCATTTGCTATTTTTTGGCATGTTGAATGTACTAAGGTGTGTTCCATAACTATTATTTCACCTTCTTGTCTTTCTGCTTGAAATTGAAAAAGAACTTGGGAGTGTTTATTCTGGTTCTGTACTTAAGTGCCACATAATCTTACTTCAAATATCTGGGAATATAAAAACAATTCACTTTTCCAATATTTTCCTATAATTTTGCTTTAGTGGTATTTGTGAGACACTCAAAGGTACTGTCTATATTTGAAGAGATTTTCAAACATCAGAAATACTAATTTTCTTTTGTTTTTGTGCCTAGGATGTTATACTCCGACCTAATATACTAAAAAGCCATAGGTCTGCATGGTCTTTTAGGTAGCTTAAGAAAAAGTTTTGATATTCCAGAATATTCCCTCATAATGTCCTTGAAAATATCTAACATTTTCTGCAGTCTGCTGAATTAAAACAGGAAAAATATTCTACAGTGTTTTTAGATCTTAAATACATAAATATTCTTCTTCCTTCTCTTTTGCTCTATCTCAAGAATGATTTGAATAACAAGCAGGAATCTTTACTAAAGATACAAACATCACCTTTCTCCTTTCAGAGCAATCTGTTTGATTGTTCAGAGGTTCTCAACATCATTTCATCAAAGATCTACCAGATTGCAACAGGCACCCCACTTGGATTCCATAAGGCTGCTGGTTCTTTTGCTCTCCCATTTATAGAGTGCTCTGCTCGGAATGAAATTATTTATATTACTGTTAATTACTGTAACTAATTTTGCAGAGGGTGCAATTGGTGTTAGGAAGCCTGAGGACTTGGCTCAGCTGGTGGTTGCCAGTGGTAAAAGTTGTTTGCAGGAACAACTTTGGATAAGTTTTGTTGCAGTAAAGCTTTTAACTCTTACCAGTGTCCCAAGGCCAGCCTGGAAGGTTTTACAAGCTTTGAAAATATGAATGCTTTCAGGTCCCCACCTAAAGTGAATAAAAGTCCTCTACATTTTGGTAGTTCTGGACAAGAAATTTGGACCCCTGCTATCCAGGGTCCTGTTCCATCAGTGTTCTGGCATGATCAGTGCATGGAACACGAATGCCCAGAGAGCTGGGAGCCACACTCGCATCCACGGCCGTGTGTCTGTGGCAGGAGCACGCACAAACACATCTTCCTGTTTGTCATTCCTCACTCCCGGAAAGCAAAGTCCCCGCACCGGTGCGGTGCAAACAGACGGCGCCAAACGCTGTCCTTCGGACTCTGCTCCGACACGCGGCGCCCGGCGGTGCGCGGGCACGGCCATTGACCGCCCGGAGCGCGCTCCCGACCGTGCCTCGCCGTGACGTCAGCCGCGCGCACCTGCCGCCGGTGCTGCGCGCGCGCCACCTGTGGGTGGAGAGCGGAACGGCTGCGGGCACGCGCGCGGGGTGTGCAATCGCGGGGTGCCGTGGGGAGGGACCTGGGGGCGCCTCGTCCCCTCGTCCTGGTGCACCTCCCTCTGTATCGCCGATGGTTCTGGCTGGGTCGGGCGGCTACCAGGGTTGGGGCAGCCTTCTGGTGGGTTCTGTCGGTGTCCCCAGAGTCTGGGTTCACCGCAGACGGGGTTAGGGCTCCCTGGCCAGAGGCCGCGCCATCCTTCTCAGCAGCCACCCTGCACCCACAAGCCGGAGGGGACAGAGGGAGGTTCCCTCGCCCAGAGCAATCAGACACAGAGGCACGCAGTGACCATCTGCCTGGGCTCGGGACAAGAGACCCAGAGCTCAGCCGGACACCAGACTTTGTTCTGAGGGTAACGACCAATCTGAGGATGGCACGGGGAAGGGTCAGGGAGGGACAAGGGTCAGGGACCAATTGGGAAGGAGGAAGGAAGGAGAGAGGGAGATATGATATGCATTTATGGACTGAGGGACAGGAGTCAGAACTCAGCCCTTTCCTGGGGCAGTCCACCCTGGACCCCACCCCAGGGGGGGTTTCAGTCCCTGGGATTCCACAATTTCTGCAGGGGGGACGGAAACCTTTGGGCTTGACCAACCGCTACACCTCTGCACCGGGGTACTCCGAGCCCCGGCCAGCCTGGCCTCGAACGCCTCAGGGATAGGGCAGCCGCAGCTGCTCTGGGTAGGCTGTGACAGGGCCTCACCACCCTCACGGTTCCAAAGTTCTAATCTAAACCTGCCCTCTTTCCGTTTAAAACCGTTACCCCTTGTCCTATCACAACAGGCCCTGCTAAAAAGCTTCTCCCCATCTTTCGCACAAGCCCTCTTTAAGGTCCTTTTGCTGGAAGGCAGCAGAGCCTTTTTTTTTTTCTCCAGGCTTAACAACCGCAACTCTCTCAGACTCTCCTTGCAGAACATGTGTCTGTCTTTCAATTTCATAGTCTTTTCTATATTCAATGAATTTAAAGATCAGCATCAGTAAGTTCAGTGAAAAATTTACTCTTCTTTACTTGAATGATGGAGACAGAGGTTATCTGCTGTTTATCTTTGACTTGTGTTCCTTTTCACCACAGATTCTCCTTTAAAAGTCCTTGAGCTTAGTGGTGTTTAATTGTCCCCATTTTTTGAGGAATAACATTTTGGATGACTTATTATGATAAATCTGCACTGTTCATTCAAAAAAGATCATTAAAAAATTGTCTATATGGTATCCATGGTATTCACTATTGTTCAGTTTAGTCCAAAAAGGGAAGCAAGTCTCTTATGAGGCATCAGCAAGCCCAGGACGCACACAGCTGAGAGGAAAGCAGGTCATTCTCAAGGACCTGCTTGTGTAGAATTTCAAAAAACACTCATTTCTAATAGTGCATGGTGTCAGTGGAAAGGTTTTTTGAATTGAGTTTTCCTATCTCTTGATTAGTTGTATGTTGCAAGCAGTTAAGTTAACACGCTGAGTATTATCATTCATGCCAATTTCTCCTGTGCCACAAACAGTACTTATAAAGAAGTTAGGTGGATAATTGTCTGGCAAGTTCCATCTCTGCTAGCTAGATTTCCCCTCCATTATGTGCTTTACAGACTCTATTATTACCCAGTGGAATATACTTTCAAACCAATTTTTTCAGGATGCAATTTGATCTACTGTTTTCATTACCTTCACTCCTGCTGCTTATCCCCTACAGTTCATAAAACATCTATTTGGATGGGTACAATTCTGTTCCATCAGTTCTTCAGAGGTGTTGTATGACTGTCTTCAATTCCCACATTTGATTCTTACACATACATGTGTGGTGATTTCATCAACCCTCAGCTTCAAAGCTTGCCTGTGCTCAGATGTTTTTCAGGTCCACCTCTCCATTTCTGAGCGCTTTCCTATCACATAATGTTGCTTCATTTCCTGTTGAATATCTTCTTCACCACAGTCCTCCCAGTTGCTCAGCCCTGTAATAACATGCTGCTTCATTCATCGAGTATTCATATTTCACTGCTTCATGCAAAACATTCCCTAATAACATTTCGAATAAACATGTTTGTTCTTTCCCCACAGCTGTGACTCTCTAAGGTCACTCCCCAGCCCTGACTGTTGTAACATCTTCCACAATTTCCGTGATCTGGAATTTCCCTCTCCCTTGTCCCCCATAGTTTATATAAAATATGTTTGTGTCTCATGTTCTTAGCATGGCCATTTGACCAGATCCTTCCATTGTCTCTGCCACATAATTTGATCTACTAAACATTACTTTCCACCTCCCTTACTTAGGAATCCTTAGCTCACAGTGAACTTGACTTTCTGGAGATGCTACAGGCCCTGACTAATTCTGACTAGAGTTCCACAGAGCTGCAGGGGAACCCTGCACACTATGTAGGAAAAAATGCTCCAAACCTAAGGACAGAAAAAAAATGTGATATTTTCCAGTATTTCAAACCCCAAAGAGAATCCCTGATGATAAATTCAACAAGCAATTGTTTGTGTCAGATAATATGACAACTATTGAGCAAACAGCTGTTGCTCCAGATGGAATATGTATGACAGCTGGTGGGTCCAGGTGCATTGCTCTGGAATAAATCAACAGAGCTTTAGCATGTTGGTTTGTTCCTGGCTCTCTTGATGGCATTTAAGTCAATTTCCTGGATGTTCTGCTCTCAATCCTTAAGAAACAATTTTTTGCACAGGAAACCTCTCATGTTTCTGACTCCATCGGTTTGGTCTTCTTTCTGAAAAGAATCTTCATATCCTAAAACTTCCTCACTAGAAAAAAGCAACATGGAGAAATAGTATTTTTAAAGATGATAATCCCTTTTTTCGCTTTGATATAAACTCTGAAGGAATGCAGAAAAACAATTTTTAAAATGTCATAGGGCTTGGGTTTTTTCTGTTTATCTATTTACCTTTCTTGTCTGTTTGGTGATAAAATCATAAAGGTCCTTGTAAATCACTCAAAGCTTGTGTTTCCCTGACATTTACTACTGTGTTTTTTAAATATATTCCTCATTGGCAGACTAGTGCAATCATGGGAGTTAATAATCAGATGTTCTTTGGTGAATCAGTATTTACACTGCAGCAATGCAGAGTTGCTTATTAATAACTGCAGTGGGAATGGGAGTTCATCCTCCTGAGTATTTGGTAAATGCAGTACAAATGTTGCAGGAAGATTCCTGTGCTTTCATTATAAACAATCCATTCCAAAGGCTGTAACTTGTCAAAGAAAAACAGATTAGGGTGCTACAGATGAGATTAGACACTGACCGAGCTTTGGGTCTCCACAAATAAATGGAATCTGTAAAAGACAAAAGGTAAAAAGGAAACTTGTGTCTGGGCTTGCTCTTCAGCCTTTCTTTTCATCTTTGAGACCAAACGTCACTATTTTAATGGATTGTGGTAGTTTTGCCTGGCCCAGTTTTTGCCAGTGAACAGGGTGGGGTACAAAGATGGCTCCTGCATGTCCTGAGTAAAGATTCTGGAAATTTTCCACCATGTCCAGCAGAGCCAGTCTCTGATGGCTCTGAAAATGATGGACATGCTCCTGGCCAAACCTGGGCCAATTAGAGATGTTAGTTACGCCTCTGTGAAAACATATTTAAGAAGAAATCAAAACAATGTGAGCACGCACTTCTTTTTAGCCAGAGAAGGAGGAGGAGAAGGTAAAATATATGAGGGAGAACAACATGGAGGCACCAAGGTCAGTGGAGGAAGTGGGGGAGGAGCTGCTCTAGACGCCGGAGCTGAAAACCCTCTGCCAGCCGTGGTGAAGACCATGGGGGGAGCAGGTGGTCCCCCTGCAGCCCATGGAGTCCAGGGGATGCAGAGCAACCCCCAGAGCCTGTGGGGAGGTGCCCACACCAGCGGAGCAGATGATGCCTGCAGGAAGCTGTGATCCAGTGGGAGTCCCAGAGACTGAGAGTTGCAAAGGCCTTGCAAGAGAGAGAAAGGCCTTGCTCCCGGGATGGAACCAGCCTGGCCTCGGCTTGCAATTCTGCAGCCTGGAGAGAATCTCGGACAGCAGCAATCGGGCGGGGCTGCTCGTGACATTGGACCCACGCCAAAGAAGTTCGCACAGGACTGTCTCTCGTGGGAGGGACCCCCATGGCTAAGTAGAGGATTCTTCCCCCTGATGGACTGACCCTGACCAAAGGAAACCCCCACACCCTGCCCCCACCCCAGAGCTGTTGGTTAGAAGGAAGGAGGGAGGGGGTGAGCTGAGAAATGGTCTTAATAGGGAGAGGGGTGCGTAGAGAAACAGTGTTTGGAGCAGAAGAATTGTGGCCTTGGATTGATTGATTAAGAAAAGCCACATGCCTTGCCCTAGCCCAGATCTGTTGGTTGAATAGAGAGAGGGGGCGAATAGAGAAACAGTGTCTGCAGTGGAAGAATTGCGATGGACAGACCTAAGAGAAAAACCCCACACCCTGCCCCTGCCTGGGAGTTGTTGGATAATTGGAAAGGAGGGAGGGGGTGAGCTGGGAAGCAGTGCCTTAAGAGGGAAAGGGGAGTGAGTGAAGAAATGGTGTCTTAAGAGCTTATTTTTATCTCCAATTTATCCTCTGACTCTGTTAGATTAATAAATCACCTTTTTTTTTTGCAACTTTAAGTTTCCCGCCTGCTCTTGGCCTGAATCTCGTGCGGCCCCTTGTCAGTGATCTTATCTCAACTCATAAGTCCAGTGTTTTGTGTTAGTTTTTCCTCTCCTCTGCATAGCTGCAGCAGGAGAGAGCATAGAAAGCAAACGTCGTAGGTGCCTGGCATATAGCCAGGGTCAAACCCACGACATGGATATTCCTTAAAATCATTGGAGAGATGGGGGCATTCACAATCAGATCTTATATTTTGCTTTTGGTCTAGCTGAGGGCTGAGAATATTCGGGAAAAATGAGAGAGTAGATGGTGCCCTCCATGCAAACGTTCACTAGCAGAGATGGCAGACTCAGTGTTTTGTCACTGTGGGCAACCTGGGGACATCTGGGGATTCTGGAATCCCCATGGCTGTCCCACAATCTACACTGACAGCTTCAAAGGAAGCACGGGGGGATTGCCTTCACAGCCTACCAGTGTGAAGAATTCACATGCAAAGAAACATGTATGTAACATATTGGGATTATCTGTTTGGAAAATATTTCTCTTCTGCCCACAAATCGTAGAAAGTGAGTTTTAATGCTGCCAGAGAGTAACGTGTTATTGCAGGCACAGAAATGTGCCAATGATTCTGTGGAACTGAGACAATTCACTGGAGAGTGCTATGTCTTACTTCAGTAAATTTGATTGGAGGTATGTTTATAGTATAAAGGAAAACAGAGATGAGAATCAGTTCATTTTGTACAGTTCCTCTTCATTCCCTGACAGCCCTTCCTGTTAAAAGGCTTGTGAATAAGAAACTTTTCTTATTGTAGGTACAAAAGAGCAAACCCTCTGATGCTAAACGTCATCCTTTGGGGTCCCAGCTGGGTCTCCTGTTGTTCCATCTCATTACATACGTACAAGGTTAGAAGGAATAGAGGGAGAAAAGCAAACAGAAAAATTCTAAATATTCTGGTCTGTTCCAATTGCTGTACTCAGGGGAAACCTAATGCACAGTTTCAGTTATCAGCTGGCCAAGGACCAACAGGGGAACTTGCACCTGTTTGTTAGTTCTCCCAAAATGACAGTAATTATTTTTACCATAGAAAAGAGACAAAACAGTTCAATAAAAACAATGATATGTTGAAATCGTAACTGGGAAATGTCCTGCCTAAAAGAGCTCTTTTAAGTTGCAATACATTTGGTATCTAAGCTGCTTGAATTTTAACTTCGTCTGTATTTGTCTGTAATTTGAAATTAGTCTGATGTCTATTGATTAGTTTCATCTGAAACACATGCCTCTGTTACAAAATATTGATTTGTGCATCACCTTTTAGTCAAGTAGGTTAATTGAATGGTGCTTGGGTAATTATTTCAGATGCAATCTCTGTCAAATATTTGCCTTCAAAGAGTTGATGGAATTGTTTGACATTTAGCCAAGATGTTTCCTAAAAGAGGAGCTTGAGCACTGGACCTGTGGAACTGACAGGGTGGCTAAAGTACATTTTGAAGAAACTTTGTGTATTCCCTATTTAGACAAAGCAAACAAACCAAGGACCAGATCTGGCTTCCACTGGAGTTTGTGGGATTTTGACATTTTTTATACAGTTGACTATTGGATTACTAATATTTTAGGGAACATTGGGTACCATTGTAATAGCATAGAAAGCAGGGACAGTCCAAAAGAAAGATATGCTGCTTTCCTTGCTGCAGAGCTGCTGTGCCAAATCAGCTGAGCACAGAACCACAGGTCAGATGCTCAGACAACGGTGAATAGTTTAGAGTATTCAGGAATAAAAATAAAATATCTGCAAGCATGTACTCAATAATCATACAGGATACTCCTAACTCTTCTATTTGTAAAGAAAAGCAAGTGACAAAACTCTTTACTTCCAGCTGGAAGTAAGTTTTTCTTCACTGGGAAATGATTCCTTAAAAGGTCACAGGTACGTTTGGCCTGGGGACATATTACGTAGCATTTGACTGATGTTAAGTCATCCCAGTAACCAGTTAATTGTTGTGGGCTACCTCCCAGTGCCCAGCATTCAGGCCTGAGCCAAACATAAAGTGAGCTCAGAATATGCTACGAGCTGACCTGAGCTAACAACTTCAGAGAGCACATAAACCACAATTCCAGCCCTGCAGGCCTTTCTCATCTGAGCGAACAGAAGTTCTGTTAAATCTGTAATGTGCAGTAGTTAGCGTTCTGTCTGTAGCTGATCCATAATTATTCACAAAAATAGAAAATTTAATGAGTTTTTTTAAACTAAATTCTGTAAAGGTGTCTCTTTGTTGAAAGGGAAAGGACATTGAAGGAAAAAACCCACAAATATGTTTACCTGGTCATATGTTTTACATACATATGGCCGGATTTTCACAAGAGGTCAAATAATGCTTTGTTACCTAATGAAATGAAGAGGACTTTAAAATTTTTTTAATGAGCAAGTGTGGTGACACTTTTAACTGACCTGTTCTGAAAATTTATCCCCACTTGGGACTGCTTTGAATGGAGTAAAATGGAACAGTTATTTGTACTTGATCTCAGCATATCCCATTGGTACAATTACCACTTCAATATATAGCAAGTCCTGTTTTTCTTTAAAATCAAGAGTGTTATTTATCAGGATAAGAGTCATTGCATTCCTGCAGTTCTGGTACGGCAGAAATTTGAGGTGGAGTGGTCACAGCTGAGAGTCCCCATGGGACTGTAAGAAGCACAGGTTCTGCCCAAGTCCACCTTTTATATTGGGAACTGGCCAAAAAGGCTTTCTTAAGTCCACTGCAGTTTAGTAAATCCCAAATTCACCTCCAGCATTAATTTTTTATCCAGCCTATAAGTCAGACACCTGAGACCTACTCCCAGTTCTTATTAAAATTAACAGATCAACTATTTGAGTTCTCATTCAGCCCTTGCTCGGGCAAAACCCTCAGACACTGAGTCATGATCCAGTTTCACAAGCATCCCATTAATCAGAGTCTGGATTTGTCCAGTGTCAGTTGCTTCCCTTGTTTTAAGACACAGATTTTCAAACTTCTGTAGATCTGGGAACATTACTGCACTCTCTGGTAATTTTATCAACAGCTGAGAGTCCTGCCTTTCACACCACTCACTATTCACAAAGATGCTCGGTCTTAGAGAACAGCCTGTGTGGCTCCAAGAGAACCTTTGCAGACGCTGCTTTAGCAGCTTGAGAGCTGAAGTGTTGTGTGAATCACTGTCCTCAAGGGAATTCTTCTGGTAAACATCGCCAGACCTGCTAAAGGTTTGTCAGTCAGCTGGACTTTGGGAACAGGGATGCTGCGTGTCCAGGAGCACCGTGCGGCCCGTGAAGGCTGGGGAGCCTCACAGGAATAGTCAACCCTCTAGCTTAAATTAATCACTGACACAAGCCATGGATCAGTGCTTTGGTCTCTGTTCAGTAGAATGATTGCAGAAATTTGGAATATTTTCCTTCTGCTGCACCCTGGACTTGCCCTTCAGTGTTGTGTACAGCACTGCAGTGGAATTTTGAGGCTGCAGCATTCAAGACTATTATGATTCCAGCGATGTTATGTATATTCTGAATCAATTAATTACAAAGTATTGTAGTTTCTTGGGTTCTTTTAGTGGAAATCTGTCAGTGTTAATTGCATAATCTTAGAGGAGAATAAATTATAACCCCATGAAAGTTACAAACTCATTAATCCAAGCCCAGCAAGTCTATTTGCAAAACTAAGGGCTATTCATTTTATCAAGGATAATCAGGGCCCGTAAACCTAATTTCAGTCTGTAACTGAGGTTATTACATAAATATCAGCGTTTGCTGTGACACAGAACAAGGTTCATTTGAAAAGCAGCCTGGGCAAGATGCAGCCTGTCTTCATTTTTGCATAGGTCCTAATGCAAATGTGCATGATTGCCGTATGAGGGTTCTGTGGGAAAATGTAAGTTCTTCATCTTACTGGAGATTGAATTCCATTTTCATTTGGTGGTCGTTACTTGCCCAGTATCAAATAATTTTTAATAAAAATCAATGCATCAATTCTGAAAATATTAAATAATTTATCAATTTTAATTTATTTTAATCAACAGGTGAAAACAAATTATAATATAGCATAACCCAGATGGCTGAATGCATTTCTGAAATCTTAATGCATCTTTACTTTAGTAAAGATGTTTTAGTTAAGATATTTTGAGTAAATTTGACTGAATTTCTAAAGCAGTCACTTCTAAGAATTACTCCATACAAATAGGGAAATACATAATGCTATTCGCTATTTAATCGTGATTACAATTTTAGTTCATTTTTCCTAGTATCAGCTCTTTGGGGAGATTTGCAGCACCCGCGATGTGAAAGGTTGGCAGTGCTGATTGTGGAACCAAAGCCACGCCAGCAGCCCGACCGGGTTTGCAGGCGGAACGCTCCCCGGGGGCAGCGCAGCGCGGCGGAACGCTTTTGGCGAGGGACGCGCGCCCGGAAGCGGCGGAGCGGTGCACTTCCGGCGCCCTCCCGCCTCGCCGCCCCATGGCCGCGTCCGTGGTGAGTGCGGGCCGGGCCGGGAGCCGCCGGGAACTGCGGCGGGGGGCGGCGGGAGCGCGGGGTGTCCGCCTCGGGAGGGTGCTGCGTGTGAGACGGCGGGCGTGGGAGCGCGGGGAGGCCGCCGGGAGTGTCCCGGCTCCCTGAGGGACGGGGCGGGCAGGGCGGTAGCGCCTCAGCGCGGGGTGCGCGCAGGGTCACTCTCACCCTCCCGAGGGTCCCCGGGGCAGGGCGGGGGTCCATGTGTTGCGGCCTCAGCGTCCTCGTACAGAGGCCTGAGGGCAGAGGGGGACTTGGTGAGGCCGTCGGCAGCGGCCGTGTGGGTTGGAAAACTGGTTGGATTTGCCGCCAGAGTCTTGGAGAAGTTTATTTGGGGGTTGGTTGGTTGGTATTTTCAATTATGGCTTTCTTGTTAAATGCCGGGAAGGAGAGTTTCTGAGTGAGGGGGTTGGACGTTGAAACCCGAAGGATCTGTGACTGTCTCCGTCCTCGGAGATGTCCAAACGTGGCAGGAGACAGGACACAGAACACAGAGCTGTCAGATACAACCTGGAAGGTGGATCAGCCTTTGGAGTCAGCTCTGCCTTGAAAAGGAGTTAGGACTAGATGGCCTCCAGAAGTTTATTCCAGCCTAAATTGTTCACAGAGTTTAAAACTGATTGCTGATTATGGCTGTAAAAACTTGTCAAAACCTACAGAGCATATTTCCTATTAGACTTCTGTTGCAGATACCCCAACAACTCATTTGAGATTCCTGGTATTTCTCCAGTGCCCTTGCTCAGGCCCACTCTGTCTGTTGGGAGCTAAAGGGGAATGTTTGGTGCTGGTTGGGAAGGGTTGGTGTGCAGTGAGAGCTGGCTGAGGGCTCACAGCCCCCTGCTCTCGCTGGCACAACAGGCACAGCTGCAGTCACTGTTCCCAGAGGCAGGCGTGACACTCCAGTACCTTGGAGTTTTTCTGGGTGCTTTCTAGGATACAGGGTCTTTACGACTTTGTCACATATTTGGCATTAGCCTGTGAGTTTGGAAACTGCTGGGGAAAGTTGGAAGATGAAGAGCAGGTTTGTGTCCTTGCAGGGGGAGAGTAGTGCATAATAAGATGTTTGGCTTTGTTGAATAAACAGGGATTATTTGATAGGCCTTAGTTACTTTTCAGAATGGAGCTTTCTCTGGTTATAAATATTTCTTGTGGTAATACTGGAGGAATTCTTGGTGGTTCTGGAGTATATTCAGTAAAAGCTGCCAAGAAAATACAAGCAGTGAAACTGTTCAGCACTGATTGAGTTGCAGATATTGAGAGTGTAATACTGAAATACAACAATGATAAATAATAGAATTTAAGCAAATGATCATAAGATAACCAAATGCAGGTTTATGGATGCATGGACAGGAAATTCAGAATCTGCTTTTCAGGATGTCCCAGTGCAGAGTCTGTAAGAGATCAAGGGCCAAACAGCTGAACAAACTGAGCAAATAACCCAGTGAGATCACAGTGTAGATCACTACAAAGGCTGTTACTTGGGGATGAGTAAAATTAGAGAGGTGTAAGGAAAATGATGAGGTGTGAGAAGAAGTGTTTGGTTTTGACCTCTTGATATGGCACTGATTGATACTGGAAGGAATACATCCAGATGTTGGTGTTGTCTCTCTCATTGTATTTTATACTTGTATATATAAAGGTGTGTTAAAAAATGAGACTAGGATGGCAGTGTGATGGAGTTCTCACTAGTTCTCAAAAGTATATGAATAAATCTTGTTCCTTAACTTTATTTCAGAACAGCCATCACAGCAACATCTGTTTTCTCTGAATACTTGAGTGTCCACACTACCTGCAGCCCTCTGTAGCCCATTTTCCAGTGTAAATATTTGCAATTTAAATACAATAAGTACATTAACATTCAAAATTAATGCTAAAACTGTCATCTGCCTAACAGCTGGTACTTCTGCAAGTAGAAAAGGAGCTTAGAATAAATTTCAACATTATTTGATACCATCTTTTGGTGAGGTTGGAAAAGGCTAGTCAAAGTGACTTGCTGGAGAAAGTGAGTCAATGACTGGGTTGCATAACTTAAGTAATTTTATATGATCTCTTCCCTCCAGGATTTCAAAACCTATGTGGATCAAGCTTGTAGAGCTGCAGATGAGTTTGTCAATATTTACTATGAGACGATGGACAAAAGAAGAAGGGTATGTAGCTGTTTTGATAATAGTTAGAACTGTCTTGACACTTTCTGTTTGCTTTTCTAACTCATTTCACAGAAAGCCCCTGAGCATTGGTTACCATGTGCTATATTGGCCATGGTAGAGCAGGGCAGCTCTTCCTCAGGCTGCCCTGCAGAGGATTTTATGCTCCTGTGCAGCCTTGCTGTAAAAGGGACTGGTCAGAAAGTGCCTTAGACCTCTCATGACCCTAATTCAGATTATGTGCGACTATGTCTTACAGGTACAGGACTTGGTCAGTACAGGGAAGCAAGAACTTGATTTATTTTCCCCCGAAGTCAGGATTTAGCTGCTTTTTTTCCAAACTTCTTTCATTAGCAGTTACCACTTTTGGTTCTAGGGTTCTACAGGAGTGCCTGAAGTTGAAGTAGTACAGCCGTGTCTGGCTCTGCCAGGTCTCCATGGACCACATTGATGTAGGACCATGTAACAAATATTTTCACCAAAAGAGAGCCTTGGAGACCGATCTTTGGAATTTTAAATGTACTGTAGTTGCGATCTAATAACTTGAAGTTTATATAAAAGTACCAGCAGTCCAATGTTACTTCACGAGTGTCAACACCTTATTAAAGGAGAGTTGGGCAGTTACTCAGCTGTGACAGCTTATGAAACATTTGGGAAGTTCTGGTCTGCTGCTGTCCTTTTCAAGTTTCACCTGTTCCTGGTCTTGTTCACTTTTTCTTTTGACCTATAAACTGTGTTGTGTGCACACCCTTCCCGTCCAAAAAAAATGGAAATCACAATAAATTTACTGTGGAAAGGTAGCAGTGTCCTTCTGTTAGCAACCAGTTCAGTTCTGTTACTACCTTTGTTAAAGGGATCTCATCAGTATTTGAGACATGAGTCACTGTGCAACTCATAAAGGAGAATGTGTTTGTTAGTTTTAATTTTTGGTTGGGAGCACTAATTGTTAAAAGGAGCTGCTCTTTCAGGAAGGCATTTTATCTGTTAAAGTAACAGAAGAAATCAATAATTCACAGCATAAGTTTTGTATGTTGTCCATTGTATGTTTACATATTTTTCCTAAATGTGTATTTTCGTAATCACTCAGGCTTTAACCAGACTGTATTTGGACAAAGCAACATTAGTTTGGAATGGAAATGCAGTGTCTGGGCAAGAAGAGCTAAATAAGTTTTTTGAAATGTTGCCATCCAGTGAATTCCAGGTTAATGTGTTGGACTGCCAGCCTGTTCACGGTAAGGTGGTATTATAATTTACTTAGTTATTTTTCTTTTTTTTTGGTAACTTTTGAAAGTGAGCTGCAATTATAATAGTGCTTAACAATTCCTTTGGAATAAGCTTAGAGAAAATACCGAGGGTTGAAATGTCAAGTTGTGCATAAATGAAGCACAAATCGAGAGATGCAGCAACTATACACTTTTTTTTCATGTCTGGGAAAATATTTCAAGGACTTTTTTTGTTTAGATCATATTCAGAAGTGATCTATTTTCATGTATGGAAAAAGTCTGGTTTATCAGGTTATGTTGTGCTTGGGAGACCCCTATGGTGGCCTCTTGTACTGACCTGCAGTATAATGTGGAACGAATCGTTATTAACATGTGTGTACTTTGATCTCTTTACATCTAGAATAGGTGTTAAGTTCTTTAGATTTCTGATTAACAACTGCTAAAGAAAGGCTTACAGAAGTCAGAAGTTAATAAATTTCTTCTAATGGACATTCTGGGAATATAAGTAAGGGAAAAGCCTGTGGTCAAACACACTTGCTTTGCTCTGCTGTGAAAAAGATATAATTTCTAATAATGGGGGGAAAAAGTATATGCAAGTTGCTAAATATCTATATGTGTGTATATCTCAAGTAATGAGAGCTTATTCTAAGCACAAATGGAGGTGTTTGTCAGTGCTCTAAAATGAAGAGCAGGAGATGAAAATGGCAAAGCCATTGCCAAGCCGTGTTGGTGAACCCACCGCTGTCTGTGTAGAAACGCTGCACCAGACCTGCACTTCCCTGCCTGTACCCAGCTGTTAGCCTGGCGCAGTGTAACCAGAGTTGAACCAAGCTTCTGTGTACATTTCCTGCCTCTTTGTCTGCTAGTCTTTGTTTGAGTTGTTTTCTTCATCATTTCATACCTCCTTGTGAAGAACAAGCTACTCAAGGCCAGACAACAGTCCTCGTGGTGACAAGTGGGACTGTCAAATTTGATGGGGATAAGCAGCGCTACTTCAATCAGAACTTCCTGCTGACGGCACAGGCCACCCCCACCAACACCGTGTGGAAGATCGCCGGGGACTGCTTCCGCTTCCAGGACTGGGCCAGTTAGCAGGGCCTGGCACAGGGAGTGACCTCTCATTTGGCACCAAGAAGTCCACTGTGCAGGCAGCTGTTCCCACGCAGGGAACACATGCGCTCTTTGTGTTGCATCTGTCGTTATGGAAGGTCTACAGATGTTTTGGGGTTGATTCCAGTGACCACGGCTTTAGTAATAAACTTAAAATGTGAGAGGTTGCTTGTGTTAGTTGAATTTAGTAAAGTGCTGAAGGCAGTGAGCTATATTCGAATCATTCCTAAAATGCCTTACATGCAGCTATGCTGCCACTGCTGAGTGCTCAAACTGTGCTGTTTGAACACAAGATCCTGTTCATATACAATTCTGACCAAACGTAATTTTTTTCAACTTGAAAAGATCTGTTTTTACAGTACCATCTTCTGTCTTTTGAAGAAGATGCTTGTGTCATGAGGATGGAATTCTGAAAGCTACCTACTCCCAGTTGTAAGAGGCTGGGAAGGATTGCAATGGTTTCTACTGTTAGTGAAAGGAGCAAATACAGCTCCTGTGTAATCTCTCAATCCATTGGAAAGGTAATGTTACCTTCTCTAATGCCAAAGCGCTATGTATCTTTGGGTTTCCTTTTGGTCTGAGCTTCCCAGACTTTGGTTGTTTATTCCATGGATTCATATGTAGGGCATGCTGAATGATTCGGAGCTCCTGTGCCAATAACTCTTCATGTGCATGTGAAGGACTTCAAACTGATTATTTTTCTTTTGAAGTCTTACCATGACCTAAAAGTAGGTCAGATACATGATATCTGTTGGCTTTAACTATTCACTCTGTTGCTATGAGGTTTGGACTATTTTTCCTGCATTAAGTCTGCAAGTTTTGAATCCTTTCTGTCTTTTCAGGAAACATTGTAGTTTAAAAAAGTGGCACTGAAAGTGTGTATTACTGTGAAGCCTTCAATTTTTCTCATCAAGTACTGTTATTCAGAACAGGTGCTTGCATTATTTTCAGTTGAGAACAGCAGCTCTGCACCACTAACACTATCTTCCTGTCATGCAGATTTTTACTGTATTTTTCATGTTCTTTTTAAACATTGCCTTTAATTATTGATTCTGGGAGTTTTGTGTGACTTGCTTTAAATTTGTAGTTTGAAGCTTCCAGCTGCTTTGAAACACTTTTCAAGACTGTAAGTTAAGAGTGTCCATCTTAACTTTGGAATTTGTGAGTAAATTTGACTATCAGCAGCTTTGTTTCAAACTGGTGCATTTCTGTTTTAAGATGAGTAAAACAAACAAAAACCAAAAAAACCCAAACCCAAAATGTAACTGTATCCCTGAGCATACACTTGCTTGTAACTGAAAATACAGGAGGGGAGCTTGTAACTGGCATCATAACCCATGTTTCAATGACAACAGCAGTCTGAAAGCAGTTATAACTGCAGCTCACTTGTTCAGTGACTTCAATGGAGAAAACTGTGAAAATGAGCAATATCTCACTTGTGTGAAACATCTTAAAGCATCTGTAGTTTGCGATATAATCCCACAAACAATGGGATGTTTAGCTGAAATGAGTGGTTTTATTTCCTTCTCAGACCCTCTAGTCTTTACACCAGTAAGTTAGAATTAGTGACCTGTCTCTGTTCAGAGGCTGTTTATGGTCAGAACTATTGTGTACCTATTTTTCAGGCTGAAGAATTTGAATTCCTGCAGAACAGTGCAAGAACAGAATTTTTGAAAACTGTAAATATTGTAAATACATTGTTATTTCTGTATGTAGTGAAGAAAGGATCATTCTATTTAATTACTGTTTGTTCTTAAGAGAATATGTGATGTTCATATATTTGTATTTCCTCTACAAGATAGAAAAAAACCCCATAACCTAAGCATGCCTGTAACTGGTACAGCACTGTCGAGCTGTGACACTGGCGTGGTGTATTCTGCTGGCTGTGTAACTTGCTGTTGATTGTCTAAGTGGTGTTACAGATCTGCTTTGCATACACAAAACAGGTTTTGCCTTTTAAAATGCAGCTATGGGTGCAGCTGTAGCATTGGCTTGTTGGACTTTGAAGGCGGTCACCAGAACACACACTTATATCAGTACCTGATAAGCTTGTGCTGTGAATAAATAATTATTGGATATTTTTATCCAAGTTTGAATTTGTATAATAATTTTTAAGCTTTTTCTAGGCAGACTGGGAGATTCCAAATATATGAGGCAATGTTTCAGTCAAATGTTATTCTCAATTATTTTCGTGCTATTCAAATGCAAGCTGCTTTTCAATCTGACTTTTGCAATTAATTTTGAAAAAACTGACCAAACAGAAAAAAAACCCCACTACCTGGAACATGACTGAGGAAGATAACTAACTGGCCTAGCTGGACAAACCCAGTTAAAACTTTTACTTAGTAAAATCTGTAGCTGGAATGAGACGTGGTGTGCATACCCAGAGGAATGTATGGAATTTTATTGGAACACAACTGCTTCAGGCTAGGGAGAAGTGCCAGTTACTCCTGCCTGTTTCCATCATCTTCGATGAGGACCACTTGGGGTGATTCAGTACTACCATAATTAGCTCTTGCTCTTTATAACTGAAAATGCTGGTTTGCAAAATATTTTATTATACTAAGTGAGAATGTAGCTATTAGAGTCAATTGGTGGTTTTACAACAGAGTAACTAATGGCACAAACAAAAAAATCTTTCTTACTAGCTCTGTGCTGCTTGTTAATAATCTGTGCTGAAATTAGCAGAAGAGAACGTAAAAATGCTTTCATTTCGTTCAGTACAAACCCATCCAGCTGGTTTAGTGTGACCATTGCTGACTCTCCTGCAATACCCAAAATTTACAGTGGACATCTATAAAATGAATATGTTTGTGCTCCAAAAACTGAACTGGAGTTAATGCTTCCATTTTTTTGTTTGAGACCAAGTTACTCATGTACAACTAGTCAGTGAAACAAAGCCAGCTGAAGAGCTAAGCACTTCCATGTATGAAATTGTAGCAACTGAAGACTTGAGAGGTCTTTTTTGTATATGTTCCTTGTATTGTCTATAGCAGTCACTGCTTTTATGTTGCTCATTTATGCTGTTCTTTTGCCATACTACAGTTAAATTAATTTTAAATGCCTGTGCTGGAGAAAAGGGATTTGTCCTGATGGTATGAATGGTTTGTTCTGATATGCCTGTGCTTCCTTACCCTGTCTGGAGAAAAGCACATTATAAAGAAATGCTGTTTTACCAGTAAAATAACTTTCCACACTTGAATATATTTTGTAAGTTTTTGAAATTGTTTAAGACCTCTTGTAAGATTAATTTTAAAAAACTAAAAAAAAAAAAAAAAACCAACCAAAACCACCTACCTGTTACTCTACCTTTTTTTTAATTATTAGAAGTTTTCATAGCTTGTTCTTATGATATTAAAAGTGCAAGAAATAATTTGTGGCTTCCTTATCTTTACTATTTCTGTTATAGGTCTGAGTTCTGATTGTGGGGCACTGTGGAACAGGCTGGCTGTGAGCTCTCCATCAGGGAAAAAATGTATCAGGAATAACCCTATGGCAAATGCCTTGCCAAGAGCACTCTCAAGCAGTAAATGCTGAGCTGCCCAAAGTAACTATTTCAAATTGACATTTCCCTCTAAAATGTACTAAAGTTTAGACTTCTCCAGTACATACCTGGAGGAAGTCAAAATTTGAGCCAGATCCTTGGGTTGTAAATATTTTTACTGAGAACATGTTGTGCTTCTGCTGTTTCTCTAAGAAGAAATGAAACATTCAAATGAGAAATGCTTTTTGTGATAACTCCAGTGATTTATTCACTTTATTTTGCTGTTTAGAATTACTGATGCACACTTGCTTAGTGTAGACAGCAGCTTTGAAATGCTAACACTGCAAAGATGAAGATGCTCATGCAAGGTCAACAGTTGCATAGAAGCAGATATTGTTCTAGAAATGTATTCTGGAAACAATGCCAAATACATTGGAAAGTTCTTGCTGTGTTTGAAGGTGTAGATTTCAGTGAGGCTTTGCAAGCAGTTGCTCTTGGTAATGATCCTGAGCAAGGCTCTGACAGCTGATGCAGTGTAAAGGTTTATGAGTGCTGGGAAAAATAAATCAGGCCAAATCAGAAGATGCTTTTGCACGTATGTTGAAAGTGAATCCAGAGAGTGCTCTTTGAAAATTGTCCGTGGGCTGAAGAAAAGAATATTAAAGTCTTCCTAGAAAAGTAAGCTTTTCTTTTTTGTTCCTAACTGCAAAAAGGACATTGATAGCTGGGCTTATTGCTTCAGAAGGCTAAGTTTAATAACATAAATAAATCTGTCTTATTATCTTTTGTGATTGAATGGACTATAGACACTTAAGTAGCCATTTTGTCCTGCATCCGTAATAGACATGCCTTAAAATATACTGTTGATGGCAAAATGCTGCTGAATTGGCTGATTTTTGTCTTCTTGCAGCCTATTTCAGTTCAGTCCCACTGGGTTTGCAGCTTTGTGGTTTTTCAAGATTTCCATCCAGGACACAATATATTGAATTTACTGAAACAAAAAGAAGTTAATGTTGCTGCTGGGCTTAATACTTACATATCAAGGTCTCTGTATGCCACAAGATGAATTCTTCTTGAGTGTTTCAAGTACTTTGGTGTGTCTTACTGCACAATGGTGTTATCTTCTTTAAACAGCTGGTTGAACGGTAACTGTAGGAACAGATGGACTGATGTAAATCACAAATGACTACAGTTCACCGAGACCTTGTGAGCAGGTGTTGAAAGGCACAGACAGAACAGCAGGTAATTAGATGTTTAGTTACTTGGCAGGAAGTCTTGTGCTTTCCTTATTTGTGTAATGCAGAGCAGACCTTTTCACATGGGCAGCCCCTGTTTTTAGTTAGGCTCTAAATACGGTGTGTTGCACATACTTTGCAGTTTGGGTTATGAATGTAGTAGAAAATCTGTTGAAGAAATCAATGGTACTTGGAGGGACTGCCACAGCCTTCCTTCAGATTTGTCTATGGGATGAAGCAGTGGAAAGCAGTTAGTGACCAGCTGATAGTAAATAAAATGTGTTAAGGGCACACATTCTAGTGTCCAGTGCATTGAAACTTCAATGTGTGCAGATCTCTCATACTCAGAAAATGGTAACAGTCCTTCCCCTGTTCATGTCTAATGTAGCTGAGTTCAGTGGTCCTGAATGCTTCCTAAGCTTTTAGTCTGTAAGACCTGTCAGTCCTGCTCATGGGCAGTGGTCAGGTAGAAAAAGAGAAGTTAATCCTTGAGACAGAATAAATAAAAGGTTTGGGATACGCATAATGATCTCCTCAGAGGGAGAAACTTTGGTCAGTCAGCTTAACCTTGACTGTACTGAAAGGATTCCTCACAAAATCTGCTAATGGGACTGATACAGTGTTTTAGTTATCTCAGTGTGAAAGTTCATTAGACAGTGGCTTCTGCAGCTGTATATGTATTTTTTATTTATAGATATATATACACACATATATATGTATGTATAAAAGCACTTTAATTTTCCAGAGATACTGTCAGAATCCTGGCAGATGGAAATACCTGACTAGAACTTTCACTGTTGTCTAACTGCTTGATAGGGGATTTAAGAATAGTGCCAGAATAGTGCCAGTTTGTTGGTTTCTCTGACATCCTTTTCCCACATGATACTCACTACTGTGTTTTATTTGCTGAGCTAAAGATTTCATATATGTCTACTGATACAATGCTGGCAATGGTACTATGGCATATACTCCCATTGAATTTGTTTCTGGAACTTAAATTTATTCTCCCCATACTTTTCAATTATTAGAAAGTCTGGGTATTGACAAGATGTGGTTTGTTATTGAAGGATACTTTGTAATTTGGTCTGTAAATATTGCAGTGTTTTTCTGCAGTGACAAAATTGATTTGGTAACTGTCAGTCTTCTCCAGGATTTTTTTTTTAATTCATCGCTTCAGGTGTTCAGTTTACAATGATTCCCCACAAGGTTAGTAGAGACTGCAAGATGTAATTGTTGCCAAATACAAGACAACTATTTTTCTGTTGGAAAAAAATATTCATGAGTGTTAGGAAACTTAAGTGTATAACAAAAATCTCCCCTCCTTTGAAGTGAATGTCAAAACTTCTTTTCCCAGCAGTGTGGTTTGGATAAATGCAAATCATAATTTGGATTGTGTAGCGTAGCATTCCTAGTGACAGCATTTGTTCCTTGGAATTGTTCATTAATCTTTATCTGAAAAAAACCTTTCTCCAAACCCAAACCAAGAAGGCACAGACTACTGATGTGGCCAGAACATCTAAAACAACCTCTGCCAGCCTAGCTTTTTCTGTAGAGAGCATGTCCTGTATGTTGGTTTAATCATAAGGTTTAACTTCTACAAAGATACTCTTGGATTTTCACATCTGCCTGTGTGTAAGGATGTTTTTCATGACTTTAGAAGTTTCTGTGCATCATCAGAGCCACAGTAGTGGTGCTTTTTTCTAGGCTCTTTGATTCAGGAAATGCTTCCATGTAAGCCAAACCCATCTTACTTTAACAAAACGAGACCTGACCCTTCCAATCCATGACATAGCTGTCAATGTTTGAGAGTGACAGAAGGGAGCATCCTACAACAATAATGGACCTGCTTTTAATTCCATGAAACGCTGACCCCAGCAACAGCATTGAGATCGGATGACAAGGTGTAATACAGATTTTAAAGAAAAATATGTTAAACTAAGATCTAAAGATGACTGATGAGAGAAGTCTCTGTGCATACGTAATCATAGAATGATTTTGGTTGGAAGGGACCTCAAAGGTCATCTGGTTCCAACCCCCTGCCATAGGCAGGGATGCCACCCACTGGATCAGGTTGCCCAGGACCCCATCCTTGAACACTTCCAGGGCTGGGGCATTCACAGCTTCTCAGGGCAGCCTGTTCTAGTGCCTCACCACGCTCACATTAAAGAATTTCTTCCCAAGAGCTAAACTAAATTTCTCCTCTTTCAGTTTAAAACTGTTTCCCTTTGACCTATCACCTTCCCGTGGAAAAACTCACTCTCCCTCCTTTTTGTAAGCCCCCTGTAAGTACTGAAAGGCCGCAGTATGTAATGCAGGTATTTATTGTAGAAGAGCAGTACAAATGGATCCAAAGAATTGAAGAGCAGGTCTCACCACGCAACAAGCCTAGAGCGTTGTACAAGCCACCGCACAAGAACAATTTCTCGTCCACCACAGTCGCTCGCTGTCGGCAGTGCCCCGGTGGGAGGGCAGCAGCAGCGCTGCCATCGCAGCACGGACCCTTCNGCCGGCACCTTTCTCCCGCGGCGCGCCGCCCGCCGCTCCCGCCGCGCTCACAGCCGCTGCCCCTCGCCCGGGCCGCCCTCCTCGCTCTGTGCCGCGCCGCCGGGGCCCCAGTCCCGCTCGATGTACACGTGGTAGGGGTCGTGCTTGGACTCCAGCTTCCGCGAGCGGGTGTAGGCCAGGATGAGCCCCCCGGCCAGGCAGCCGTAGAAGATCATGATGAGCAGGATGTAGAGCGAGCCGTCCGCGCCCGAGCCGGGGCCCGGCGGGGCCGCGCTGATGTTGGCGGCGCGGCGCAGCTCCCGCAGCACCGCCCCGAGCAGCGCCGGCAGCCGCCGCGCCTCGCTGCAGTTCATGGTGGCACCGGCAGCGCGGGGCGGAGCCGCCGGGCACAGCCCCGACAGCGCCCAGCCCGGCGGGGGTCCCGCTGCGGGGGACTGGCAGAGCGGAGGAGAGCCTCCGTGGCGCTCAGAGCCGTGCGAGCTGACAGCGCTGGGCACGCTCCCTCCATTAGAGATGCGAGATATTTCATGCTTGGGAAAATGCAGGTCTGCCAAAATAAGAGCAGGAAGGAGCTGGTTCTTGTCGTAGGATCACCGAATGGTTTGGGTCAGAAGGGACCTTAAAGCTCATCTCCTTCCAAGCCCCTGCTATGGGCAGGGACACCTTCCATTATCCCAGGTTACTCCAAGCTGGCCTTGGACACTTCAGGGGTGGAGCAGCCACAGCTTCTCTGGCCAGCCTGTGCCAGGGCCTCACCAACCTCACAGTAACGAATTTCTTCCTAATACCTAATCCAAATCTCTCCTGCACAGGAACATCACCCAGCACCCAGATAACAAAACGAGAGCAGTCAATAGCAAAGGCCCTGGGCAGGCTCCCAGAGCAGGTTTGCTGTTGAGGGGTACGTAGCAGAGAAGAGTAAGGAAGTTTGGAAGGAATGGTCGTGGGTATTAGAACTTAATGAACAGCAGGTGTGGTGGTCAGATACCCAGAGTCAGAATTAATTGGAGTCACTAAAACAATTGGTAATCGGCTACAAAGGGTCTTTTCCTTAATCAGAAAGGCCTAGAAAGATCTGAATGTAACCAGGTGAGTCCCAGTCTGGCTGTGCTGGAGAGGGTCCTGAGGCTGCAACAGACAGGTGAGTTTT
>VZRL01002075.1:3973670-4035765 GCA_013397895.1 Origma solitaria
CCCCCCCCAACTCTGTGCCCATAGTTAAGGGTTTTTAAAATCCTATGAATTCTCTGGGGGTCTCAGATTTTCCCCTGCTCTCAGGTTTGTTTATCTGGTAACTCTAATTTCAGTTGTTATTATTCATACAGGTGAGTGTGGCAGTTGCATGTGTTAGAGATTCACAATCTTGCGAGCATTTAGAGTAGTTTTTATCTTGTGTTGTTTCTTTGCTTCTTTCCAGGAGGTGGCTGGGGCTGACTGTTGTGGCCTCTTCCATTTTCCTTCATTTCTTTTGGGGGAAAAGATGTATTTTAACAGCAGACCAGAATAAGTAGGCAGGGAAAATGCTGTAGTATTGACTTGGGCTTTTCTGTGTAAACAGCATTAGGCAAGCGTGCAATACTGAGTTAAGTATTGAAAGAATAGTGGTTTATTTTCTGTATATCTATTTTCTATATAATGCCTCTCTTTTAGTTTTTAAGTGGCTTCAGGAGGAATACTAGTAAATGGGATGTTTCTGTAACATCACATGCTTCCTCTTTTTTTTTTCTTTTTTCTATGTTTTTTCTTTTTTCCTAAGAACTGCAATTAATTATTTTTTGTTTCTCCATCAGCAAAATATAACTGAGAGACCCTCTGGTTTCAGGATAGTTACTCCATGCCCCACAACCGCAGCAAAGTGGAATTTACACTCTCTGGGACATGAGTGAGAGGTTGCTGTCTAGTCAGGAAGACGTGGGGATTTTGGGCATATGGGTGGTGTTTTTCACTTATGAGTCCTACAAGTCATGTCTCTAGAGTTTTTGGCTCGGATACATTGCAGACATCTTGCATTTTCATTGTCTACAGGTAACCTCCTGAAAGTGTACTGGTGGCTGGACACGGAAATAAAATAGAAATTACAACAGATCATAGTTTTTACCACAGTTAGAAGGGCTGAGTATCAATTTAGAATCTTGAGAGCCAAACCCCAGAGTCTGATGGATATCTGTGTTTTAGTTTGTTTTTCTATGGTATGTCTTTTATTGGCATGAACAATTTTCTTGGCATCTTTCCTCTGAAAGTAAGGAAGGTTACCAGTTAAATGCTCAGAATGAGCTGCATATAGGTTAAAACTGATCCAGACTGACTTGTTAGAAATTCAGCTTGGGTGTGATGTAGTGTTTGCAGAGCTCCTGGAGAAGTCACTGTCATCACCTGTGCATTTCCCCTCCTCACAGCAATATCGTTCTTGTGCTACTGCAAGTGTTCAGAGCTGAAATCCAGGTTTTAAAAATAACAACGGAAAAAGAAAGTCCCAAAGTAAGAGCTGTCCCATTACATGAGGCAGGCATCTTCTGGGATGAAGTTAAAGGCTTTGGGAATTGCCATAAGCTGTGTAGGGAGGTGGGACAGGTGTTTTGTTTTGAACTTGGGGGGGCAGAGGGGCCCTGGTTTAATGACCCTAATTAAATGCCATAGAAATGGGCTCATTGGGAGAGATTGTGTTTGCTTTGAGTTGAAAGACAGAAAGTAAAGTAGGGCAGGCAACTATAGAGAACAGTGATCCATTCTTCATGTTCACTCCCTGGGGGAGCACCATAAGTAATAGGCTGATTTATATCTAGCAGGAAAAGTTTAGGTGTATTGTTTAAAACAATTTAAAACCCCAGAAACACCTCCCAGGGCTGGAACAACATGTGGACTGAAGTAATAATTTCAACTGACCTGTTAGAAGTAGTCCAGAACCGTTTCAAATTGAAATGTCTTTTCTGTGTTTTAAAAAAGTAAAACTTACATGGCACCTTCTTGCTTTACCATTTTAATGATAGGAGGTCATGTCTTGGAGTGATGGGCATTCCTGCTCAGTCTGGATGCTCAGAAACAACAGAGATAGCAGAGAGGTTGTGGGCAAACTTCTGTACTTGGAGACATGTGAGGGTAAATGCAGAAATAAGCATGTGTGGCAAACACATAGTGACCTCTGGTATTTCTGGTCATGTTCATCATTAACCAGGTTACTGGTGTTCCAAAATGGACAAACAAAGGGAAAAGTCAGCAGTTTGTGGCATTTTTGGGGATGGTTTTGTTTTTTGTGTTTTAGTTGTTTTTTGCTTTAAAAGTGCCGGTCTGTGAGGATCAGACACTGTGCCCAGAACTGTGTCTAAATTAATTAGCACTGGTCTAATGTCAAGACTACATGCTTCCAATCAAAGACAGTTTTGGATAAATTACCTGTGATAATCAGCTTCATTAGAACACTTCATCAATCTAGAATGGATTTGATTTTCTTCAAATCTGTGTCTCTCCCCAATAAAGGTGTAGCAAGATGCAACCTATTACAGCACCCAGTGGCAAAGCAAGAGTGCAAACATCACCCCATTTCTGTCAGAGCTCATTCAAATTAAAGTATGTGAAAATGACAGGCTAAGTACAAATGCGTGTTTAGTATAGTCAGCCCTGGTCCTACATGGTTGATGTAATCGTATCCTATTAAAAAGCAATCACTAATCTACTTTGCAGCAGCCCTGAGTTAACTGGAAACGTGTTTTATTAATCCAGGTGAGTTCACAGAGAGTTTTATTCTGTATATCGTTTGCAATTCCAGGTAAGCAGTGACTGCAAATTTTGCTGATTGCGTTTTTTAGATCACCTTTGTACCATCTTATGACAAAAAAGCACCAGATTTGTTATATTTAAGCTTTGAGTGTGTAAATTTTAGCCTTCATAAAGGGCAATTGATTTACTGTCATGTAAACAGAGCTTAGCCATTGGGTAGGCTCACTAAGAACAAAAAAAAGCCCCACCACAAACAAAATTAACCAAAACCAAACAAAGCCAAGACACAAACAAACAAAACCCCAACACACCAAAATACATAAAACCAAATACATAACGAGAATTTATTTCTTGTTTTGCATATAATTGCAGAACAACACTAATTTATTGTTAGAATACAACATAGTTATTTGAAGCTATTGTTCCGAGATGTGGTAGATTTGGTCTTTTTTTTTTTTTTTTCTACTGAAAATGAGTGACCCACATTCTGAACTGGTGTTCTGTTCCTTTTATAGCCTGCCAGTGGACTGGGAATTGCAGTTCATGCTGGGAGAGCTGGCAGGGAGTGCCCTGCATGTTATGCTCCAAGTGTTGTCAAGGGCACTGTGAGTGCCTGGGGTGGTTAAACACCACCTCACCTGCTCCTAAGGGAATAACTCCTTACTCTCCTTGTTTAGACTTTTTTTTTTCCTTTTCAAGCCACTTAATGACAGAGGCAGCATTTCTGTTGTGTCATGTGCAGTGAGCAGTCCCTGCCACCCCCACCCAGGGGTCTGTGCCAAGGCTGTTCCTCAAAGGCTTTGTTGAACTGTCATTGACTCTGAGGCTCTGAAGACTTGCAGTGGCAGAGATCTTGGGCAACTAGTTCAGTATTTAGTAAGGAATTGGTTTAAAATTCCGTGTTTCTTTTAAAATACTAAATCATCCGTGTCACTTCAAGCAAACTTACACCCTGGTCCTCCTGTCCCTGAAGCCAGCTCTTTGTGCCTTTGTCAGGGCAACTGTGCATGGAGTTGAAGGTTAATCAGCTCTTGGCAGGTGCCATTCCTCCTCAGGCCAGCTAAACAACTCCAATCTTCCTTCACAGCCGAAGCTTTCTAGTCCCACCATTCTGGTAGATACACTCTGGCTTTCTCTAGATATACCATGTCTTTTGAAGTAGGGGGCCTAAATATAATCTTACACCAGATATGGCCAAACTGGGTTTTGTTTCTCTTTGAACTTGTTTCTCAGACTTAAAAGAATAATTTCAAATTCTCAACCTGCTTTCTGAAGAACTTATATCTACTTTGAGCATTCTGGAATTCATGAGCAGTACATGAACCTCTCCCTCACCCTTCAGGCCCATGGTGTATGTCCTTCATCCCAGCAGAAGATAAACAGCATCTCTAACACCTGTAACTATCACATGATTTTGAAGTGATTTACTATCCCTTCACCTTGCATCCTAGTTCCTTCTTTTTAATGGCAAAAATTAAACATTCTTGCTCGTTCTGTTTCTCCTCCACACGCACTGTCCCAAAAGGGATTTAGAATTCACTAAAATTAAGGATAAAGTTCTTGTCCAACTGCAAATCATTTGCAAATAATTCCCATATTTGAAGGCAGCCTGATGTAATCCTTCCCTGTGTCTATAAATGCTTGAAAAGCTGATGGTGTAGCAAATGGTCTTTTGCAGCACATCCACCTTTAGTTCATTCCTTACAAGAAAAACCAGGTTTTTATTACCTGTAGCATGGAGTCATTGCTCCTGCTTTTGAGCAGTCGTTGTAAGGAAGGCTCAGTTTCAGACAGAATGTGAGGCACAGAACAGTAATGAGAGACAACTTGTGCAATATTAGACAGATCTTCCAAAACACAAACTTGTTGAACCATTGAAGTTGTATTCCACTTTTGAAATGTTAACATTGTGTATGTGTGTATATATATTTTGAAAATAGCAATCCTCAGTCAACCAAGACACAGAAGATAAAATACATTTCATATAAATACATTCATGGCTTAAAGAAAATAGTCTTATAACCTGCTGACAGACTCGAGTGTAAGTATCTTTCTTACATGTATTTCACTTTCGTGATGCTAACAGGCTGACTAAAGGCTATTTAGTAGTGACCAGTTTTAAAACATGGAAAAATTGGTATTGTGGCTCCAGGACCAAGTAATTTTAAAAGTTGCTACTGATACAGGAAGTATTTCCTGTTGTCAAAAAACAACTGTATGTGTCTTTAAAAAAATTTTAGAAAAGCTATTTTCTTGTTCCTTTTAGAGATTCTTGTAGTTCCATGCACAACTAAATACTGTCAGCTTTATACATCAGATTTTCTTTCTCTCTTTTGCCTCAGGGCTCTTGGAAGGTGAGCTGGCAGTGTTCTGGACTAGCCAGAGAAAATGATGCATGGTGAAGTTTGAAGTTGGTCCCCAGGAGAAGGGATGGTTTACTTGAAGAGTATAGAGCCATGATTTATTTTTGCCAAAGTCTATTTTGACTGGAAAAAAGAAAAATACATATACATGCAGAAAAGGAAAAACTTGTCCTGAAATTGCAAGCTCATATGTTCAAGAGAAGCAATGTACAAAATCTTTTACTTTCTGTACAGTGACAATACCAAATAATTTTTCTTTTTAACCCTCATATACACAACACAAATATTATGAATAGAAATCTATAAATACTTTCAAATGAATTTGCAATATAGAGCAGTTGAGGGCCACAGCTGTACAAAATGTAAGCAACATATATAAAACGATTAAGAAAGTGCAAAGTAGAACAGTATCAAGAGCCTCCACTTTTTACAGCACTTACGGTTCAAGTGTGAAGAGCTGGCAGGGATGCAGGAGCTCAGTTACAATTCAAAAGAAGACACAGTACAGGATTCGGCACACAAAATGATGAACTATTATTAAATTATATCTTCCTCCTTCACATCTATGACTTCCAGTTAATAAGAGAACATTTTTATAATGAATTTCTGTAAAGAGTGATTTGTCCCTTTTTACAAGTTTCCATGAAACAAAGACTCCCTGGCCCCAGATTACCTTTCTGTAAGTAAAACAAGACTAGACAGGGAAACTCCTGTTGGTTTCTGGCAGCCTTGTCACGCTTACCACAGTTAAAAGGTGAACAGAAATACCTTCCATAAAGGAATGCAGATATTTAAAACCTGATCCTCTAAGATACTTCCAGGTAACCTGTATCAGCACTCACCTGTATGGGAAGGTCTAAAGAATCAGTGCCTTAAAAACAAAACCACCAACCACCTCTCGAAAATACCCACCAAAACTCCGCTTGAGTTTCAAGTCTGTTTAGAGACCACTGCCCATCAGTTTCACAGCTGTTTGCCAGTCCAGATGCAAGTTCTGCATTCGGGCACTGATTTGTCATCAACACCCCCAGGGCACTGCATGTCTTTCTTTTCTTTTACACTGTGTGTCCAGTGGAAAACTCTGCTTGAATTAAAATGCAGTGGCAATTAAAAACCTATTTGGTGACCTGGAATAGTTAATTCAATGCTCTTAAGTGAACTTTCTTATAACTTGTTTTTAGAAAGCTTTTCAGTTCACCTTTATTTGAGTAAGTGTACTTTCTATTCTTTTGTAGGCACTGTAAATATTCAAGATTTTGATGTGCAGAAGAATCCATCCATTCTCAAGCAGTGTGTTATTAGTGATCTCTAGCAAGTTCTTGACTATTGCTGTCTTGGTTTTGTTTTTAAATGGAGAAGGGTAGGCATTAAATACTCCTTTTCCCTCCTTTGCTAAGTGTCTTATTATGACAGAAGAATCATCATAATTACACTAGTTTTTCCTCTTTGAAATACAGGCCAGACTTCAGCATGAGTTAAAGAGAAGCTGTAAGCAATCTGAATATGCTAGAGAAACAATAATAAAATTACCTGATCATACTGCTTCACATGATGTCTGTCTCAAAACTGGAGATGATCACACAAAACTCTATGAAGACCATCAGTGTCTAATCTGCTAATAATTAAGAATTTGGAGTCTACAATATTCTCTGTTTTACTTGATAGATACTATAGAAACAGTCATCCATTTGGTGTATTTTTTGAATGTGTGATATCTACAGTATACACAGACATCCAAAACTGAGGCATGAGAAGGAACCATCTGCACAACTGCCTCATCAGCAGAGCTGTTTATTTGCCTCCGTACATTCTTTCGATGTCGTTGAGGTAATGGTTTTTCAGTTCTTTCCGTTTCAGCTTGAAAGCATCTGTTACTAACCCAGTCTCAGGGGTCCATGGTTCAGGGCTTAACCGCACCTTGATGGGTATTTCAAACCTTTCTAATTTCACTGCAGGGACAAGAACAAAGAAAAGCATGACTCATTACAAAGCCAAATGAAATATTAATTCAAGCTCCCTAAAAATCTGGTCAGCTACTCAGTAGCTTGTACAATATGGTGTCCTATTAATGAAATAACCTTACAGAAAGGCCACAGGCAAATTACATCCTGTCCCAATGCCGAGTGCTGGTTAGTGTGCAAATACTCTAATAACACCCTGTATTTAGAGCTTGTATTGGATGTGACAATGCAAAATCTAAAGCTTGAAACAAATGACTGAGTAGCCTGAAGCTCTGAGACTACTGCCATAAGAGCATACACTGAAATCTACAGTCGTATCTTTGTTATAGGAATGGAGGAATAACCAGGTTAATTCAGACTTGCTGGATATGCTTCATATTTAAATTATAATGAAGTACTTGTACACTTTCCCTGGTGAATGTCTATTTCCTGTATTTTTCCTTCCAGAAGTTTGTTCAGAGTTCAAAGCAAAGGGACTTCTCTGTATTTTTGTTACATTAGCCACTTATTTTCCCTTCAGCTGGAAGCAGTGGCTTGGCACATGCACAACCTCATTGCAACCAAGGCTCCTTCTCTCTCTTGTACAGGCAATAGCCCAAGAGGGGGGAGCAAGGGGGGAGACAGGGAACTGCTTCAGGAGGAAGGGCAGGAACAGCACAGGGTGCGGCTGCACGTGCCCAGTACTGGATGGAGTTTGCTGTCAGCATGTACGCTGGGAATGGGATCCAGACATGGACTTGGAGCTGAATTCCAGCACAGCCTCTGGGGGGCAGCAGAAGTGGGACCCAGGAGCTTTACTGCCTCTAACTTCAGCTGCTATCGAGATGTGCTGCTGCCTCTCACTCAGATGCGTGCCTGCTCACGATGGAAGGTGCTTCGTGCTCTGCTAAGAATACGAACTACCTCTTTTAAATAGTTTTCGAAAAAGGCTTCACATAAATTAGTTGTATCTCAATAGTAGATTACTATCTAGGAGGCAGAAAGAATGTATAAAAGCAAAGGGTTTAAGTACACAAAGCTATATGGATAGTAATTTGCCCAATTCATGATAAAAAATCCAGGGATTAAAATGTTTAAACCCAAGCCTGAAATCTATGGATTGATATATTTTTTTCAAGGCAAGACTTTCATTCTTGTTTTCTCATTTTCAAAAGGCAGATTCTGCTCTCTGTAGTTCAAGAGAAAGTGCTTAGTGTGTGCTTAAGTCCAGCTTTTACTGCTTCCTTGTATGAGGTGCCAAGTGCTTTAGAGACTTTCTTCCCCAGTGAGTTTGTTCATTTTTTTGTCCCATAAAGGACTGATGATACTTTTGATCATTCAGTCCACAGCAAGGGGTAGCAGGCTTTTAAGTCATTACCATCACAAGGTTCAAAGCTGTAGGGAACAAAGTTGTACAGGAAAAAAAATGCTTTGAAATCTCTTAACAGTTTCCTTACCAGCAAATGTCTTGCAACTTTTTTTGCAAACTGGACCTTATTTTAACCATATTAGACAAGCAGCCTGGTTCTAGAATTCAGTTGAAAAAAACTTCCAGGTATTTTTAAAAAAATACAAGAAGGATGTAAATTCCTGGGATAATATGCAACAGTTTCATGTGGTCTTTGCCTCTGATTAAACCATTAAGTTTTGGCAGATACAGAGAGACAGAAAGAAGGAAAAGCAGATAGTGAGGATAACTGACAGTTTTTGCAGGATAAGCCCTCACAGCCACCAGGATATGCTGTGGTACTTACTCTTGTTTGCCACTTCTTTAATCTCTCGCAGTATTTCTGCTTCCATTGTAGGATTGTTACAAATGTCCACCCAGCTTCCACTGATGCCCTTCTGCTCAGCCAATGCTGTCAGCCTCTTCTGGTTAGGGACCACAAAACTGATCACGTAGGACTGGTCACTACACAGCGTGGCAAGAGAAAGAAGGAAAAAAGGTCCAGTCAAGACCTTCATTGCAGGGTGTCAATTACCTGATGCAGGACCCACAGATGCAGAGGGCTTCCTGAACTGTAGTTACTCCCCCCATACAGGATCCTTCTTGTGCATTGTCTTCACATCTGATGGCTTATCAAGAAGATATTCTAAGCTGGTTTACAATGTCAGGTTTGATCAGAATTGGGCTTTGCTGTCATTTCACCTGTGCACATCTCAGTTTAGCTCCCCACCTAGACCTGGGGTTCTCTGCTGTTACCCCTCAAGCAGGGAGAGAGAGGAGTGACCAGGACCATTTCCAAAACTCACTGGAAAGCTTTGGATCAGTGCAAAGTGTCCAGATTGACTTTTCACTGGTATTCTGACAGAAAGCCAAAACACATGCTAAATATAATGATTCATGTTTAGGGAAGGGATGTGATAGAACAGAAGTGTATTTGGATAGGAGAAATGCCAACAGGGAAACAGGTGATTTCTTCAGCTTTTAGGAAATCTGGGAACCTGTGCTACTTCAGAGATGCTGTTTATAATTTGTACTCTGGTGGAGGGGTTTAGAAATAAGACATAGAAAACCGTAGTTGGAGCAGAGAAGCAGACCAAAACCTGTACTTCATATTTACTCTGAACAGAGTTTAAATTAATACCTTTCTTACCTTTTGGCATAAGCACAGATATTGTCAATCAATGGGCAGTTCTTCAGTGCTGCCTCTACTTTGCCCAGAGATACATATTCTCCTGCTTGCAGCTTTACCAAGTCTTTCTTACGATCTAGGAGTCAGGGGAAGGGAAAAAAGAAAAGCTTGTTTCATTTAAACTTCAGCATTTCCACAGACTCGTTTGTACACATGCCATGTATGTATTTTGTGCTATGCCAGATTCTTAATAGGCAAATTTTAAAACAGCTAATAGTTGCCAATTTTATAAAGACTACTGAAAAAAGGTGTTACAGCACTACGCTTTTTGTCATACAGTTTGTAGGAAAGGACTCTAAAGCTTTGTAGTTAATACACATGTTAATCTTGCATTTATTCTTTAAAGTCCACATGTTAAATTAATATGGTGATAATGTCACAGGAAATGGCATAATTTCCAAAATTTTACTACAGCTGTGAGGACTTTTGGAAATGTGTTTTACACTGTCTCTGTAAGCAGGTAACCTTAAGTAGGTTAGCTCTGGCAAAACCAACAGTATTATCAACATGTTTATAATTATGTTTAGTCGATATCTTGTAATATATTAAAGTACCAAAAACTTGAGGCCCACCTATGATCTGTAGGCACCCATCTGGATGAAATTCCCCAATATCTCCTGTACAGAACCATCTCTGACCGTTCTCATCAACGGAAAACTCTTCTGTTGTCTTCTCTTCATTTTTAAAATATCCCATGGAGACGTTGGGTCCACCAATTATAATTTCTCCTCTAGGATTAGGCTTGTCTTTATTAGTATAACCCCCTGAAAAGAACAAAGTCCCAAGCAATTATTTTTAACTTATATATCCTTGTGCCAAGAAAATACTTTGAAACTTCAGCTTGAAGTTAAAGCACACTAACTGATGACTATTATAAAAGATAAAGAACAATTACTTCATATGCTACACCTGGCTAAGCAGATAGGCAAAGAAACCAGCTAGGCAGGGGCTAAATTAATTACTCTGAAATCAAAACAATTACTACTCTCACCTTCTTGCCAGTCTCTCAGTTTTATTTCACAACAAATAAGAGGAGCTCCAACTCTGCCAGTGCTGTAATCAGCAACTTGGGGAGAGAACAAGAAAGAACAGAAAGGTTTTTTGTTATTTGAATTATGAATAAGGTGTATCTTATCTCAAGTTACTTTACTGCTGAAATACAGCTATTTTGACTTGTTTAAAAAAAAGTAATAAGAATCACCAAAGCCCCATATGTATCTATATCTTAAATTATGTATTTCCACAAGTATTTTAACTACCTTCTGTAATGGTTCCAGCTCCACATGTTTCTGTTAGTCCATAGCCTTGACCAACAGGACAGCAAAAACAGATGTTCATGAATCTTTGTGTTTGAGGTGAGAGTGGTGCTCCTCCAGAAAGCATCATGCGGACATTGCCTCCCAGCAGGGCCTTTACTTTTTTAAACAACAGTCTTGAAAGAAGGCAAAAAGCATTAAAAATTACTCACTTAGCTCACTTTTATAAAAGACACAAGCCCTCTTTCTTCCTTCCTATCTGGAACAACTTAACAATTAACTTATTCACAGATTTTAGTGGACAGCAGGGCTAATCCAAACCCATTACTTCTTGTGTAACACTTGAAGAGGCAAGTTCCCGTAGCTTAGCTAAACAAACATTCCAATTTTATCACTAAAAAATACGCAATCCAATGAAAATGACCCAGTCAGCCATTTGGAAGATTAGTCATTACCATGAAATATCTTTTCTATTTCCAGTAAGAACTTGGATGAGAAGTGATAGTTCAGATATCATTCTTTTAGACTGTCCTAACAGTCTTTTGCCCAAGGGAAGAGGCACACTTGGCCCATGTACTTACATGTTACACAGAGGTGCATCATATCCCCTCTTGATCTGTTCCAATTTGTAGTCATAGCCTATCTTAAACAGAGTTCTCTGAATATAGTTCATCTCTTGAACTTTACTCATGACATTTTTATAAATTCTGTCCATTATTTCCTACAAAGTATTAAAAAAAAGCAAGGAAAATTATCACATGGGATAGATTAGAATGTGTAAATTAAATTCCACGTTATAAATAATGTGTCCCCCCCCCCATTATTCTTCCTTTAGAAAGGAAAATAAGAGTGAAAATCTTTGCATCATGGGTTAGGCAGTGCTCAAGTACAATGCTTTTAACCTCTGATCAATGAGTCAATTTATAGACCATCACAGCTTGGAGCTATTTACACCTTAACCTGTACTTAAACTGGGACAAACTGATTTAGAAAATTTTAAATTCAAGTTTAGTTCAATCTCTTTGCTAAAGGTTGGTATATTCCCTCAAGACGTGTCATACTTGGGAGTGCTGATGCTGTACTTTATCCACAGCAATGGGTTAAGTGTAAGGGAATGAACCAAGAGAATTTATTTCACCATTTCCTTTTCCAAGAGAGGTCTTCAACTTTCAGAGCAACATGGTTGCAGTAATTCTAATTATCTGACAAAAACCCACTACAATTCTGTCACAGCCCAGAGATTAATTTCCATTAAAATAGTAAGTTTATGGTCACTCAAATACACAGAACCTAAGACAGTATTCAGACTGATTAAGTATTTGATTGAAGTTTAAAGATTGGCTCCTTCAACTTTGTTTTGGAGCATAATGCTTTGAAGTATTTATGTGCTATCCTCTCATGAAATAAATTTAAATTAGTATTTTCCAACAGGATGGAGTTCTCAGATGTATTAATTATCACTCTGTTAATTATTAAGAAAAACTCCACGTCTCTATGTATGCTTACTATTTTATAAAACAAAAGAATGCAAGTGACTGAATTGATTTTAAAACTCTTGGCTAGTCTAAGATATTGCAGAACAACCAGATCCAAGCAAAACTCACTATTCCTAAATTAGATGAAATCCTCCTACTCACTCCCCACCACCATGTGGCACCACCTGGTGCTACCAGTCTTAAGAGCCGCAGATGTGATAGGATCTAAAAGCAGAACCTGTGATGCAGGATGTGGGGAGGGCCTTGGCATCAGAAAGACACAAACGTTTGTGGAGTTTTTGGGCAGCACTACAGCCTTGTGGAGTGCAGAAGCCTGGTCACTCCGAGAGCAGATAAGCTTGACTTGCTAAGTGTGTGACTGAGCCAAATGCCCGTATCCTTAAAGTGTCCCTCTTGGCCAAAGCCACCCTGCTTTGTCCCTGTGCAAAAAGGAGTTCCAGACTGTGATTGTGTCGTATTGTTGTGTCAGTAGCCCAGAAAAACACCATTTGTAACTACTGAAACATTTACAGATTGGGATCAAAAAGGATCTTGGCTTTAGTCAGGCAGACACTTGTGCTCATCTGCAGCATCAGTACTCAGTTCAGTCAACCAACAGCTGGAATATCTGTACTCTGTTCTTTTCCTGTTAGTGACAGTTACTTACACGTGAGGAGAAAAACATGTTAGTAATTATGTTTTTCTAATATGAAAAAGAAAACAATTTTTTTCTAAACATATCTGCTTCTGCATACTTACAGGCACAGCCGCCATCAGTGTAGGCTTGAGTACAGTACAGTCTCCTTTGCTTCCCTTCTTAATTTTACTTGACTGCAGTACGAAAAAAATGTCAATTAATGAAGCAGAAAACCAAACAGCTCTTGAAAACTAAAGGACTAACAAAAGAAGGAGATATACTAGCATGTAATTTGTTCAGGTATCTTTCCCTGTTTCTGTGTCATTTTCCCCCCATTGTTAAGGAAAGGGTAAAGATTAACAACTATTTCAACCAAAATACTCAATCTTTTACAAGTTCACTTTGTTTATCTTTCTCTTACTTCCTCCCTCTAGTACTTGCTTTCTCCTCATCTTCCTCTGGCAGCTTGTTTTGCGCAAGTAATAAGCACAGTAATGCAAATCTCTATACCAGCAAAACATACAGACATATTTTATGGCTTTGTTCTTATTTATCTGAATTGTTAAATGGAAAAAGGCAAAGGAATAAATAGAAGATCTGCAATAATTGAAAAAAGAACTGATAAAGTGAGACCAAAAACTTAAAATCACTTTAAACAGTTCAGCTGATCTATTAAGAGCTGTTCTTACCCTGTCATCCAGTGGATAATGCTACAGGCATTTATTATGATTGCTTTTAGATTTCCTAAGTATCAAAAAAGCAAAGGATTTAATACAATTTATATGGTACGACCCACAGCTATTGTTCACCAGGGATGTTAATTTGCATCATTTCCAGAAATGGAAATTTTTTTCAGAAGTGTGGGATATACATCAGCATTTCATTACTGAAGGAGGAAGCTAAGCAAGGATAGCACAGGCTGCAAAAGCTAAAGTTTGCTTCCCACCTTACTCTGCCAGCCCTCACCTGATCCGAGAGAGTGAGAGGAGAGGAGTAGCCGATCCTGCAGCCGTAAGTGATGCAGGAAACTTCTGCTGTCAGTTCTAACACATGGGCCAGAGGCAAATAACCAATGTAAGTGTCCTTGGGGCTGGGAAAGGAAATTAAATAACCATGAGGCACAAGTGGACTGAAAGTACCATTTAACCATTTCATTGTGTACTTAGTAATTACTTTTTGATTGACCTGGATCCCAAGTGGGCTTATTCTCCTGCACACAAGAAAGGAGTGATTTCAACCACAGTATATAAACAAAATGAGGGAAATCTGACCTTACTGAAACCTGTATGAATTACAGGATTTGCCTTGTTTTGTAGGAAACTCAGATTCCTTAGTCCTTTACTGCTATTTCCTTTCCTTGTGGGAGGTTTCATTCCAGTTATGAAATTAAGGATGAAATCACTATACTTTAAAATAATGACCAATCATTTACAAAGCCCTGTCAGTCATCTTC
The DNA here is from genome assembly GCA_013397895.1 of Origma solitaria. NCBI lineage: Eukaryota > Metazoa > Chordata > Aves > Passeriformes > Acanthizidae > Origma > Origma solitaria. The sequence continues at coordinate 3,987,951 of VZRL01002075.1, forward strand.
TTCTAGGATACATTACTAGAAAGAGAGCTGATTGCTGAAATACTGAGGCTTGTTCCAGGAAGTAATTGCTCAGAGATTTCTCAGAAGAACTCAGAGCTGTCACTGAACAGCAGCTTTCAGCACCCAGCCAGAACAGGGTTTATATCCCCTCACAACAGGACTTACTTCAGCTATTGAACCCTTTGTGAATGCGGGGACAAATACACACACTTCCATGAAAAAAATCCTCAAAACATTAATGGGGGGGAATTTGCAGTTGGTTTTACTGTTGTCAATGCACAATTTATTACTTTTCTGCTCCTTCAGTGAACTGTACTTGAACAGATTCTGCAGCATGTGCACTCAAGAGTGGGGTCTCCAGGTGAAGTGCTAGGCTCTGACATGCTTCCTAAACTGATTCTAGCTGCCTGAAAATGTCTAAAAACATTTCCCAAGTTGGACTAGATGAGGCATCTCCTTATCTAGTGGCATCTTCTGTTGCTCAAAAGTGCAAAAGTCCATCACAGACCTAGAGCTAAGGGTAATAATAATTAAAAAAGCAACAGCATGTGAGAACAAGGGCATACTTTCTAAAGACAGTAAATTCACAAACACAAGACATATTTCTTACAAACTAAAGAGCAGTGGCCTCACAATAACATGAAGAACTTGATAACACACCATGCCAGCAGCAGACTCTCTGTAAATGTGCACTCTTTTGCAGGTTATGTCAGCTCTCTGTACACAAAACAACAAAGTTTTTCTTACCCCAGTCCAGGTATTCTCTCACACTGTCCTGTCATTCCAGCTATTAAGTTTTTATGCATCATCATCACTCCTTTGGGTCTCCCGGTAGAGCCACTGGTGTACATTACTAAAGCCAAGTCTGTAGGAACAGGTCTGCTTGGCAGAATGCTTGCTACAAAATTCAGGAGAAAAACTGTTACTAATTCTTATCTACTTTCTAAATTATTTCTCCAACAAATCAGTGTGAAAATGTCTGTAATCAATGTGAAACAGGTGCTTCATGGAAGGCCAGCACAGTGTGCTCCTTCATAGTCAGTGTTGAAGAGAGTAGTGAGTGGTTTGGTTTTAAGAGGAATAGAGGGAAGGCCAATTTTTAAAGGAATGATGAGTATTTGGGCATCTACACAATCTAGGTGACACTTTTGTCATTGTGGTTTATAGCTGACTGAAAGTTTCACACAAGGAGGCTTTTGAAGACCTAATAAAACTGTCAAGGGCAGCAAAGGGGAGAAATACAGTACTGATAAATAAACAGCAAGCTGAGTAAAAAACAAAATAAAAACCCAAAAAACTGCAAGTCAGCTTTTCTGTCCATCACAGTCTTTCAAAGCCAAGGTTGTAGAGCTAAGATTCATTTTTTTAACTTCCCCCCACTTTAAAAAAAAAAAATTTAAATAAACCTTCCTCAGGTAAGCTGCAGGTTAATGGAAAAACAGTAAACTTAGAACACTTCTGATTTTTGTTTTAATTCTCTTTATTCTTAGGCTGAAAATGATCATCTTTCATGGCTTCCACAGTGTCTGCAAGGAAGGCCTGCGGCGTCTGCAGGTTTTTTAGGGACAAAGCCCAAGAAAAAACACCCTCAGGGTCACTGCTGGTCTGTATCAGCACCTCAGGCTGATCAGAGATAAGCAGCTGTGATGGATGTGTGTTTCCCAAAGCTCCTTTGCCAGTTTATCTCCTCCTTTACTCCAGAGAGAGGAGATGTGGCTAATTACAGACTGCTGATGTAAGGAGAACAGATCATCAGGGTTGGGTTTTCCTTCCTTAAAGCACATGTTTACAGTCACTCCTAGCTGCCCAATGGAACAAGGACTGTAACTGTTATTCCTCTAGCCTTAGGTGCTTTTTAGCTACAGCTTGGTTAAGGTAATGGACATTTCCAAGCCAAAAAAACCCAAAAACCCATCAAGTGCTTTCTCCTCTTTTCTTTGAAAGGATAGTGACAATAAGATGAATGAAAGGTAACATCTTTGAAACACCACACCAGCTTCTATTTCATTTCCTAAAACAAAGATGGAGTATTAAATTATTCTGGTTATGGTTTAGAAGTTAAAACCAAAGCTTTATCCTGACATACCTGACACACGAACAGAAGACATACACCAAATTTTTTTATTTATTTAAAGGGAGCCAGAGGATGAACTGGCAGCCTGCCACTGCCTTTGTACTGGTAATCTGCACGGGTGGGTGTTTTTCTGCTACGCATCCAACTTAACCCAGTCTAAATTCACTGCCTGATTTGTCCCCCGTGAAGTGATTCACTTACAGTTTTCTGGTTTGGCTCCCAGCTCTTCTACTGTCTGCATACTATGAATCTCCACATTTTCAGGGTATTCTGATTTATTGATAGTCTTCTTGTCCACATAAATGATATGTTTCAGACAGGAGACTTGTGGCAGTGCAGTCTGTAAGAGAGAAATGAAATTTTTTGCAGTGCACTGGCTGCACTGTAAAATTGTTGTAGGGTTGCTTATAGCAGGTTAAGCTGATACCAAATTACCTTAAGTTTGCTCTCAAGAAGTTCCACACTCGTGACCAGATACGCTGCTCCACACTCATTGAGACCATAGGTCACTGCCTCTTCACCAAGGGTGGCATAGAGAGTGACAACTGTCACAGTGATAGGAGAGGACACGAAAGAAAGGTTAAAGTAAAACTAAATGCAAAAGCTCTTGCTTTAGCTTACTGGAAAGCACTCAATTGGTAATTTTCTAATTTTGAAATAAAACAGCTTTTAATTTTTCCACGTCAGAGATTTTATGGCACAAGAGACCTCTGGAACAAGGAGGACAGTTGCACAGGAAGCACGGCTTTACCAAGAGGGTGCTCAAACACTGGAACAGGCTTCCTAGAGAGGTGGGTGATGCCCCAAACCTGTCATTGTTTAGGAGGCCTTTGAATAACGCTCTGAATAACAGGCTGTAATTTTTAGTAAGCCCTAAAGTGGTCAGGCAAGTTGGAAGGAACCTACAATGATCATCTAGTCCTCCTGAACAAAAGCTTGAATAAAAAAACACCCAGAAAAACCATACCTAATTGTAATGAACTTGAGCAGCTTATAAATGTCACCAAAACAGACTACCCACAGACTATCATATGATTTTGTTTACCATTCTTCTCTTCTGATAACCATTCCATGTTTTGGATGTGTCAGCCAGGATACAGTCAGAAAATACTATAAAAACATCCCACATTTTGGAGGAGAAATGGCAACTACGGACACCTTCAGAATATTTAAAACAACTGGAATAGTAGGTGTACTATTCTGTCATTTTAACATCTAGAACATTACTACAATAAAATAGTAAAAACAGTTCCATAAGTATGAGCAAATTAATTTTAGGGATCTCCACAATGCATAGAAATAGACTGAACACTTCTAAGAACCAGACCATCAACAGAGAAAGGTTATGAAATTCTTATACCTCCAATGACAAGATTGGCTGAGTCAAAATACAGCCAAACCTGTGCTGAGAAATGGTTCTAAATACATTAGAAGAAACCAAGTTGAGCACTCACGAGGGAAGTTGTACTTGAAGCAGGTTAGAGCTACAATCATCCACTCAGCTCGGGTCTCACAGAATATGACAACAGTACTTTTCGGGGTTAGTCCCAGAGCAGTCAGTCCATTCCCCAAGCGAGTCATTTTCTCATTTACTTCTTCATAGGATAACCATCTGTAAGTTCCTAAAATTAACTGCAGAGGAAAACCAATACATTTTCATGACAAGAAGCTTCTGGTATAGCTCTACCAGCTGATGTGAGTTGGTGAATAACAGCATAAGCACACACACTGCCATTCATTAAAAAATTGCTTTAATTTTCTTGCAGTAGAACAAATAGTGCATCCTGTATATTCTGTTATTCCTGAACTACCATAACATGAATGGTTTATTAGATTACGACCGAGGAAGAACTCTAAAGGGACATGCATTATTGAGGCAAGATAAAAAGCAGCTCAAAACCAAGTCAGAATTAAGTAAAAAAATTTAAGTTTTACCTTTTTGAACACTTTTCCATTTGGTTGCATTTCATTTTCTTCACTCAGTATTTCCCTGGTTCCGAGACAGTCCTTCTTCCCAAACTTTGCTAAAGCATGGTCAAAGAGCTTGTCCAAGGTGTCTGCTCCAGGGATGTTTATGTTTGCTAGTGAGTCCAGGTGAGTGACAGAGCGGTATGGGCTCCCAGGCTTGTCCGAGATGGGTTTAGCTTTTAACCGCTTTGCCATAGCCTTTTTCTTCTTGGCATTGGTAAGAAAATACCAGGGAATAAATACCAGCATACTGTACAACCAGATTAACAAGTACACAGGCAGCAAGAGAATGGCACACACTTCTAGCCTAAGTTTCATTGTGGGTATTTAAAAAGAAAACTCTCTTATGGAGTTCTGAAGCAGCAAGAGCAAAGCAGCAGCACACAGTGGTGTAGGGAGAAGCAACAGTACGTGAAGCTTAGGTAGTGCTGATTCACAGCAGCTGCAAAATTTTAGTAACCTTTGAGAGCCAAGAGTGGACACCTGTGGGCGAAGACCAGTGCCAAGCAGAGAGCAGGAAAAAAAAAGAAAAAATAATTAGATTAGTAATGTTACAGTCAGTTCATTAGTTTTAGTCCTTCTAAGGGTTCACTTCAAAAGCATCACTGCAAAATAGAGCAGTAAACTACTCTGGGGATGAAACAGGATGAATCTTTTCCATACTTGTTTCTTGCATCCACAAATATTTACTTTCACAGACTTTTCCCCGCTATCTCTGTTTGAATAGTTCAGGGCTGTTGAGATGAAGTCTGTCCTTCACATAATAATATTGTGTTTAAGCTCCTTGAGTAATGACACAATTGTGTAATTATGGGAAAGGTCAACACTTTTTTTCCCACTAAATGTTTGTACTACACAGAAAAGGTACAGCAGATTGCTTTACTGCTTTTCAGAATATTCTGTCAACTTCTATTCAGTATCCTGATATACTCAAAAATAGTATATAGACTCAAAAGTCTACATGCTGTAATCTAAAAACTACATAATATTCCAAAACTGCTGTATTAACTTTGCCCCAGCAACTACATTTTTAATCTCCTACTTTTCAACTATGAATGTCAGACTTTTGGAAAGGGATTATGCAGATTTGCCTTTCCAATTTCAAAAACTACTTCAATACATGCATTTCAAACACAAAGTATGGAAAACAGAATAAAATTTGACCAATTTAAGTCAATTTAAAATAAAGCACAATTTGGCAAGATTTTGTCCGCATGTCAGAAATCTTTCCTCATTAAGGAGAACTGGGCTGTAATAAGGACTGATGGTGAATGGGAAAAAACCAAAACCATGACAGCAAACCACAGCTGTGGCCAGCTCAGTGGCCTGGGACTAGTCTGCACTGCATGTGAGATACGGGTGGTTATCTTCACCTGTGTGGGTGCAAACACAGCCTGCTAACACAGCACCCACACTGCCACAGTGGGAAATAAAAGGCGGAGGTGCACTAACCAAGAGCAGAATCTCAGACAGGCAGGGCAGCCAGTGATACTGACACTCATCACAGAGCCCAGGCTGTCATGGACACAATCTGATAAACAGAATGGATGAGAATAGGGAAATTCTCAGGGCTCCGTCAAGAATTAAAGGAACGTGGGCACACCTCAAAAGACACCTTTATTAACATATTTGCCACCCTCAGGTTATGAGGGAGGCTACAATTAACATTTCAGGTTAAACAAGACAACTGCTACTAACAGCACAACAGAAGTCTGCTAACAGGTTGGTGGGTTTTTTATTAAGAATTCCAACATACACAGTTGTGTTGTAGCCAACATCAACAGCTTTAATGTAATGTAAGATTGAGAGATCTGCAGTTATTTAAAACAACATGACCACCATGGTAATTTTTGTAATTACAACTACAGAATAAAATTACTATTGAATGATAGTATAATAAACTGAACTAAACTAAGCTCAGACTTGTACAGATGAAAGTATTCTGCATATTTATTTTTATTTAAAAATGAATGCTATGGGGTTTTTTTTAAACATACATGTTTATTCTGCTCTGGTCAACCTCACCATCATCAACCTCAGCAGAAAAGAGATCACTTTACTTTCCAAAGCTCCAGTTCTCTAAAATGAAGGATTATTGGTTTATAATACAAGCCTTGTACGATACTTTCATTCCAGTTAATTCAATGCTCCAAACACAGCCACTGAGTTTGTATTTCAAAGACAAGCCAGCCATGGCACTAAGACACAGTAAGGAAATGTCAGGGCACGCCCGTGGTCACACATAATGAATGCTACATGTTAAAATAAACCCCAGGGGGAACTCTGGCTGCTCCTCACCTTCCAGCAAGGAGCACACTGACTCGGATAAAAAGCAGAGTTGTTGGACTACTACAAACTATTTAATATAATGAGACAGTCATTATTTAACATAATGACACAGCTTTTCTTCGGGCTGAGCAGGAACTTGTTCAGAAGTGGTCCTACTGTGAAACACTACAGGCTAATAATCAAGAGCTGGCTAATTTAGGAAGGGAGGAGAGGAAGGCTTCATTTATTTCATTTTGGAATTTCAAGTTAATTTGAAATATGTTTTAAAGTGTTTATAAAACCAGAAAACTTGGCTAATTTGTACATATTTGTAGTAATTTAAAACAGAATCGTGTTTCTATCCTGACAAAAATCAGTTGTAATTCTTAATAGACATCAGTTGTAAAAACCTAGTGAGTCCCGAAAAGACAATTTTGGCTTTTTCCTTTGAACATGCTCATGCAAAACTTCACACACACACACACACACACACACACACAGAGGTGTACTTACAAGGGATCTGACACTGATGACTGAGGTTTTCTCAGTGTTGATTAGATCTATATTAAATCAGGAAAAAAAAGAACATATTAGAGACTGGGATGCTCTCTGCCTTGCAGAAAGGAGGAATCTTTAGAAGTTCCACCCTACTGCTCCTAAGAAGCATAGGCTGTGAATTCAGACAGAGATGCAACACAAGCCATACAAATACAAGGGAGAGCAATTACATTACTGGAAAAGATGAAGCTTCCAAACTACACTGGACAAACAAGAGACGAAGCTATAAAGAAGGAGTTTAATTTTTATGGGACACCACCCCCTCCATTCCCTATTTAAACATGTTCTGGATAAAATTATGAATAGAAGCTTAATATAATTTAATTATTAAAAAAAAAAAAAGACAAGAAGGAGACTTTCATATTCCATATGGTCCATTCCTCTGATTCAAGGCAGAAACAAGAAGCCCTTTGTTATTCTTGATAGATGAATATCAGTAGGAACACAAACCCAGGACTACCCATAGCACACACTGCCCAAGAGGGTCATAAGGAACATGAAGTGGATTTGGGGTATTGAGGTAAGAGAAGAGTTTCCAGAACAAAAGCATGTTTATAGAGGCAGAAAGGCCTCACTGGTCCCATGACCAGTGCAATAAAAGATGGCTGTGTGTAACTGCAGAGATAAGGCTCCAAGAAGTCTACTGCATGATCATTCTCTTGGGCTACTTGGTTTTACATACAGAAAGAAAGCTTTAACTGATGTTTAACCTAGTTATATTTTAATAGCCTTCCCTGTAAGTCTAAGACTTCAATCAATCAGTTTTTACAGACTGAAACCAAATTACATGTCCCTTGCAAAATTTTCCTACAAAGATTTTCACTTGAAATATACAGAAGAGGTGCTAGAATGTTTTTAGTGTTACTGGCACTTGCATGTGGCAGTATAAGATTTTGATCCATTGCAGGATCATCCCAAACTCGTGCTAAATAAATATTTATCATATCTTAAATATACTGCATAACAGACTGACATCATGCAAAAGTATCTCCACACCAACTGTATTCAGTCAGAAGCCCAACTTAGCTATTCAAATTCTACTTTATGTCTTCAATCTCCTACTTAATTAGACTTTCAGAGAAAGGATAAGATGCAATGTTCACATCAATGCACCATCGAGGACACTTCAGGGTAAGACAACTACATATTACTAAAGTATAACAGTTATGTTCTCAGTAAACTTCCTTATTCCTTACACATAAAATTCAACACTCATGAAAAATTTCACAGTATCAAGATAAAACCGTTATTTAACACTGGAATATTTAGAATATGTCATATTTTCTACTGGTTTACAAAGCTCATTATTTCTCTTGACTGTTGAAGAGAACTAGCCTATTTAGATGCTTATCTAGCTATTTTGGAAACAGCAGAGCTTCCATTTGTTGATGCAGGAAATGCATGTTCCCAGAAAAAGCAGTGTGTGTCAGGCATGACTACAAGAAAAAAACAAACCAAACAAAAATAGATGTAGTTTCTGTCTTAGATATCTGGTTTTCAGCATCTCCAAGGGATTCTCCTCAGGTGAAGCAGCTTCTAGCAAGTTTGAAATGGTCTCGAATTCATTTAACATCTGCAGTGACATGTTACAGGGTTCATACTGGAAACCTCACTTGTGAGGTAATATTTCCTTAGGGCTGTTATATGCTGGGTGTTTACAAAAATTCTGTAGTCCAAGCTTACTCCTGACTGACACTGTACCTCATGGGCTGCCAGAGATGGAAGAGATGTTATCTGAGTATATATATGACTTTTATATCCTTAGTTAAAAGTTTCAGAGACAAATAATATGCAACACTCTACTCCTGTCCTGTAGCCAGAGCCATAGCACAGAGTTTGAAATCAAAGCACAGGTTCTAGAACAGAAGAGACAGTCCTCTCTTCCCAGTTTAACTCAAATCTAAGAAACAACTGACACCTATTTTTTTAATATAGAAAAATAGCTTTTAAATAGTCACAAAAGCTTAGGGAACTAAGTAAGAGCAAAAGGGTGTGTGGGGAACACAGAGAGAGTTTATGCCTCTGGAACTGACTATTCTCAAGAGGAGGAAATGCCCTAATCTTCTCTGCATTTGACTCTTCAAACAGAATCAACTTACTCAGCATCTGCACACACTACTAGAATTTCTAAGTCTAGCTCAAAATCTAAAGTACCTGTAGCTAGAAATTTTATCCTATGCAATTTAGTAAGGCAGTAAATTATTATCTTCACTAGCAAAGGCTTTAATTAGCCAAGCCCAAAACACTCCAAAGGCTTAACAGTGAAAGTATATATGAACAATAGTGTTTATTATCCTTCCTCTGGTGTTAAAAAGCTTGCCAGAGATCCAATTTACTATGGAATAACATGATTAGAAGAAAACACAACTTGTTTTTCTGTCTACTTCAAGCATTGTGTTATGAAAAGTCATCTAGTAAGAAAGATGACATTAGAGAGGAAAAGGTAGCATTCTAGTTTGTGAAGAAAACTGGAATCTGCAAACCAGGTTGTTTTTAGTTTAAAAACAGAGGAAGTCTGGTTCCTCTGCAACGAAGCTCTTGCCAACTTCAAAGGGAGACACAATTCTTGCTTTAGCATAAGCGCTCAGGGCTGACTCCTTTCAGGAAGTTCTGAAATCTTCCAAAACAATCCAGTATGAGTAAGTAACAACTGTTTCTGGAATTTCTCTAGCATCCAGGCAGATCTAAACATTTTGGAAACCACAGTGAGTATACAGGATTTGTAACTGGAAAAGTGGTTTTACACAGTAAAAAAACATTTGAGCTGACCTGAGTAAGTATGTGGGTGTTCAGTTAGTCAGTTTTTGGAAGGGAACTTAGTCGGGACTTAGTCGTCCCGAATTTGTTCCAGTACAGGACTGAACGAGACTGGGATTTCAAAAAGAGATTACAGAAAGATTAAGAAATACCACATTGCCAGGAAGATGCAGCACAATAAACAAACGAGTGCATACTGTCAGGCTCTCTACAAGTTTTGATTTTCCAGATTTATACCCAACACATACAATAATGAGAGAACATTTTCATAGCTGAGAGGGCTCTGATGAAATAGAGAAGAATCTGGTGGCTAATGACAACTTAGCTGGGGTTAGAAAGATTGAAGGAAAAGAAACTGAAGGAAATGATTCAGTTTTTACATCATGTCGGTGTTTTTATAAAAACAAACCCCAGTAATATTAATGCACGTTACTCATGGTAGAAAAAAAGTTCATGAGGTTTCATTTTTCTTTCTTTCTTTCTCAAAGACAATGTATACATATTTTCCTCTTGCACATTTTTGTACATCACAAAGGGCAGTGAAAATCCAGAGAAAACCTAACCAAACCGTACCAATTTTCAGAAATACTTCTGTGCCTGGCAATGCAATAGCAGCTCAAAGCCTGAGAGCTCTTGCTATGCCTGTACAATGTAAATACTGGTACCTATGTCCCAACAAACAGGGAGAGGGCAAATCAGCTGTTGTCGATCCTGATACAAATTTATATATATCCATTCTATTTTAAATAGCAAAATCGTAAGTAGTATTAGGAAACTGTGTTTCTCTTACTGCTGCTTAAAAAATAGTTAATACAACGTTTTACTTAGCTAATAGCAAAGGTACAATTTATTTGGTTTCAAGAAAAAGTATTATTTTTGTCCTTTACATTCATTGCTTCTGCATACTACCTCAGAACACACATGCACTTAAAGTCAATCAGAGAAAAAAAAAAATCAATTTGTAAGTGTCAAACATCTGTTGCTGCTTCCACTGTAGTGGAAGCCAGCCCAGCCACACTGACCCAGTAGTTCTCAATTGGGTAAGAGGCTGGTGTGAAACTCTCTCCTCATTTGTAACAAGAGGGCAAGCAAATATTTGGTGAAAGGGTAAGAGCTGTTTGCATGCCCCAAATGCAGAAAACATTAAAAGCCGAGGCAAGATTCCACACCAGAAAACTGTCCATTGAGATTCCACTGAATTGGGAAAGTCCTTCCTCTGACCCACCTGCTCCTTTGTCTCACCAAATTCTATCCAAAAGCCGTGCCGTGAGTACTTGGGGCTCCTTCCCTGCAGCACTGCCTCTCCACAGGCCATACCCAGCCTGGGCTGCACAGGCTGTCAAGTCACAGAACCATAGAATGTTAAGAGGTTGGGATGGACCTCAAAGCTCATCTCGTTCCCTCCCCCTGCCCCAGGCAGGGACACCTTCCACTGGAACAGGTTGCTCAGAGCCCTATCTAGCCAGGCCTTGAAAACTTCCAGGGATGGGGCATCCACAGCCTCTCCTGGCAGCCTGTTCCAGTGCCTCACCCCCCTCACACTAAAGAATTTCTTCCTATAATCTAACCTAAATTTTCCCTCCTTCAGTCTGCACCCACTCCCCCTTATTCTGTCACTACTGCTCCTCATGACGAGGCCCTCTCCAGCTTCCCTGACGGCCCCATCAGGTACTGGAAGGGGCTGTGAGGTCTCCACACAACCTTCTCCCAGCTAACAGCCCCAACCTTCTCAGCCTGTCTCCATAAGGGGGGGATGCTCCAGTCCTCTTACCAACTTTGTGGCCTCCTCTGGACTTGCTCCAACAGCTCCATATCCTTATGTTGGACACACCACAACTGTGTGCGCTACTCCGGGCTGGGTCTCACAAGAGCAGGGCAGAAAGGACAATCACCAGGTCAATCCGACTTACACCACAGCACTGTGAATGCACTCGCTGTTACTGATGGCAAATGCAGCTGTTTCAATACCTTTTTTTGTGGTAAGGGAAGTGGAGAGGCATATTTTTGTTTCACTGGCATTTTAGTTAATGACTAGGCTAAAAACTGGTAGCTTGGACAGACAGTATTCCAGAAGAAGACGGAAAAGGAGAAAATGGGCAACTGAAAAACATTGTTATTACCAACACTGACAAAATATACTTGAACTAAAGGGAAAAAATTAAAAAAGAAATGCACATTCTATACTAATAAAGAAGGATTTCAGTCTGATCCCTAAATATACACCCCCATCTCATCAGGCATTATAGCAAATGTTACTCTGCTGTTCCAAGAGCAGAGAGAAATGTAGTGTTTCCATGCAACTTTTTGAAACAAGGACACGAAAAGACAAGCAGCAAGAACAAGGACAAATTTCAGGACATGTGGCCATGGAAGAGTCCAGCAAAAGCTCTGTAAACAGCCAAATAAGAACTGATAATCTTCCCTCCTACGCACAATAAATACACAATGGACAGACTGACTAAGTTCTGTGTTTAGCTACACAACCATTAAGCAGTGGAAACCTGTGACTTGCATGTTTCTGATGATCCAATTAGTGAGATTTAAGTAATTATCATCGTTTACTTTCTGATTCTTTCTCAATAGCAAACTGCTTCACAAAGACAGTGGCCTCTCCTAAGATTGCCGAATTACACAGTGTAGAAGATCAAATCAGTTTGAGACTTACAGATGTAAACCCCTATTTGCCACATCTTCCCCTGCATTTTCAGGGCACAATAAAAGTAAATAACTGATGTACAGTGTTTACAGTCTTCAAAGCCAGATGTAATATTCCTGCTTCTGGAATATTACTGGATACTATAGATACAAGTTACATTCACACCTCCTAACTAATTTTTTGCTTCTAATTGCTAGATGCCTCCCTGGGCCTGGTGACATTAATTCTTATCTCTTTTCAGATACTGTCAGCATTAGAAACATAACCCTTGACAAAGACTGTTTAAGAATTAGGGTGCTTATCTCCCCTGTTATGCTTATGATGATCATCTCAACAACAGCCTTTGACAATGTAAGGAAATCACGATGCCAGGTGCTTTTTGTTTTGCAAATAAAAATTGAGAAAATAATCTCCCATGGTAAGTGTTGTTCAGAATCTGATTCACAGAAAATGTACTTATGCTTGTCCCAGCTGGATACAGCTGCTCCACTGACTCCTGTGGTGCATGCATTCAAGTTCAGACCCTGATGAAGTCACAGTATTAGAGTTGGGCAGATGTTAATGATATTTTCCTCAACAAGCCAAAAACCTCAGTAATGACACTACCCTAGCTGCATAGATTAAAAATCAGCACTTATTTCCTGACCCTGAATCTTGTGTGTCACCAAACATCTGTACAGCACAACCTAGGAGGAATTCTGTGTACCCTTGTGATGACGCATGAGAAAGACTTAAAATGGAATTTTCCAATATGAAACAAAATTGTAACATGAATCTTTCACTATGTAAGAACAAAAGTCAGGAGAAAGTAAACACTGAACTATTCTCTTTTAAATAGGATTTAGGTAGTAGATTTGTCTGACCAAAGCTTACAAATACGAACTCATGCGAGCCAGTCATCAAAAGCTACTTCCTTTATTTATAAATTTACTGAAATCTAGCAGCATGGCTCTGTATTAACCTTTCTGTGAAAGGAGCAATTCAAGCAGTCAAATGTTAAAGTGCATGAGCAGAAGTGCAGTCTGGCAGGGAAGCAGGCAGTGTAATGACAGGGATCATCCCACTGAGAGTCTGGTGGCATTAACCTGTGCTCTGCTGCACCCCAGGCACAGCAATGGACTGCAGCAGCTTCTCCTTTCGCTGCACTTACCATGGTTATGAACTTCTCTTTAAATGTCTTGTCAACAGTGACTGTTGTGCAATTTAACAGACTGAAGTTCTAAATATAATTCTGTATTCCTTCTGAGAGCCTGACTGGCTTTTCAGCTTTCATTTTAGCAAGAAATGCTGCCATTGATTTTACATTTATGTCCCTTGCTTTTCAGAAACTCCATCATCTCTCATCATATGCATTAGGGTGTTTTCTTCTCAGACGTGGGTGACAATTTAGGTAGTGAAATTAATTACATACTTAAAAAAGGAAGAGGGCAGAGTAAATGTTCCTTCTTGTGTACTGCACTAGTAGTCTTTTGTCTACCAAAAAGTGTACTGTAGGCTGGGAGAGATTTTTCTAAGGTTTGTATGGGTTTTTCAAAATTCTGTGGGGACAGTCAACAAGAAGATCACTAGAGCTGGAAAATACACCTTCCTTTTTCTCTTAGGAGCTCACGTTCAAATGAAAATTCCCCCCCCCCCCTTTTTGACTAAGAAAAAAAAAATTAGGCTATCTTATTTGCATTTTGAAAAAATTCTTTCCTTGCAGACTTTCTGATATACAGATGGCTGGGTGTGCACTTAAAATACAAGTTTAAGAAAACTGCCCCCACCCATGGTCATTTGAGATGGTAGCCCCTGAGATTTCAAGCATGAGTCATCTCTATTTTTCATTTTCATTGTGTAATAAAAATGCTTTGAGAGTCAATAAACAGTAGGAGCTTTTGGGAGCAAGCACAGTTTCATCTTTTGCACAATGACAGTATGTTCCAGTGAAAAACAGATTATGTTTTTCGTATGCTTAAGGAACTGAATTTTATTGTAATCTCAATGCAAAACTTCAGTACAGTCTATTGCATGGTGTTGAACCTATCCCATCACTTTCTAGCTAAACATACCTAGATTAATTTCTAAGTATTCATCATCCCTGGATCCACACATGGAATTCCCAAGTAATAACTTATCTAAGACAGGACTTCATACTGCAATTTTTTGCTGACATGACTAAACTTTTTGTGAATGAACTTGCTTTCTGCTACTTTCATCTGCTTTATCACTAATGATAAATAAAGATATCACTGAGATATCTTTAGGGTACACTTCTGTTAATAAAACTATCTGGCATTTTCTACCAGGGAAGGCAATTTTACTGCCTTACTGTATCATAACAGTTCTTTGATTTTATCTGCACTTCAAAGAGGAAGTGAGATGACCAAACAAATCCCCCCATATTTTCTCCTACAAGGCAAAATGCACTTTCAGGTTGTTAGATTTAACATCTCTAAACACTATTTTGTTCAAAAGTAGTCTGAACATAAACAGTCATACTAAGACAGGAGAAGAGAGCAGAAACTAGCACAATTCTTCAAGATGTTTAAAAAAAAAAAACATGCAGGAAAAAAATACCTCTCAGACAGTTTTAAACACTGAGGTTTTGAACTTTATCACCCCCCCAATAAATGTGCAGGCACATTTACTGCGCTTCTTATTTACAGATATGAAAGTGTTTATTGTGTACAGTTTCAGAGGCAGAAGCTTTTGATGTTCTTAGTCCAAAATATCCACGTAGCTTTTGCAAAGCAGCAGAGGACAAACCTGGAGAGGCTCACACGCTCCAAGCCTGAGCTGGAGCTGGCTCTGGCCAAGGAGCTGTGTAAGCACATTATCATGGTCATACCTGGGCACATGTGCTACCCCTCAGCAAAACATACTAGCACAGGGCAGCTGGGTGCTAGCACAGCCACAGAGCTTCCTGAAGGGAATTTGTTCAGATCCAGATGGCCCAAAAGACAAAAACGTGTGCGTGACTATTTGCAGCAATGCACGTAGCTTTGATAGCATGACTTTTTTTTAGCTAACTGGATAATTTTTAATATGAATAAAACAGCAGTCACAGTAGCAACTGCAGAAGAAAGAAACTGTACACCACTAGACTAAACAGACAGTAAAGTGGTCTCAGACAAATTCTGAAGGAAGTTTCAAGAGGAAACTGACGCTGTTGATCATTCTTTCAACTTATTTTTAGGGACTTTTTGTTCTGAAAAAGGGACAGAAAAATCCTTAGCATGACACTGTGTATCACAACAACAATTCACGATCAGTAATAAAAAAAAAATTAGTAATTTAGTTTATTAACAAATGCAGTGATACTTAAAAGGTAACACTGTCAGAAGGTTTCTAATTCAACTTAAAAACACACAGTTCCCACTTCAAGTCCATCAGATTGATCATTACAGTGATGAGAGAACAAAGTTCCCTGTAGGAAGTTTTCAGTAAGGGTTATTTAAGTGCCCAATATCTAGATATTGTCAATCTTACTGCACACTAGCACACACAAAAACCAAATCACTTTACCTTGAACACAACTGGAATTCAAATACTTCTAGGTAAGTAGGTCGATAAACTCATGAAAAATCTAAAAAAGAAAAACATCAAATAGTGAAAATTCTAGGCTTTCTTAAGTTACAAATGTATCTGAATAGACCACTCATCCCAAACTTTTCCTGGCTTGGTAATAAGAGCTTTGTCAGCGCTATTTGTACAATTCCAAAACACTACCTCCTCCTTGAAAACATACAACAGGCTGTTCAGGTACTGTATTAGGACAGGGGATACCACCAGAAACTCATTACATCATCATTTTCAATTTTCACCTCAATTTTATGTTTTGAGTGCCTTCAGGTGTTTGAATGATGTAACATGCTGCCAAAAGCACACCTGACAAAAAGCTTTCATGTGTACTCTTGGTTAAATCCAGCATCAGACTGCTTTTAACAGCCTCAACTGTAAAGCTCCAGCAACCCAATATTGAAAGCTTACCTTTCTGAAAGATAATGCTATGCAAGTTACAAATGTATTTCTCATTTTCAGCTAACTGGGAAAACTATAAACTAAGAGGTAATATGTAAAAAATTTATCCCACTGTTTGTTCTGTCTGAGGAACACCAATATATCAGCTTAGAAAAGCAGACAACAGAAACCTTATCCACCATGGCCTTTTAGGGAATAGCACATCCTTCCTCTGCCTTTGCAGCCAATGTCTGAACACAGACCACAAGCTAGAAAGGTGGGAAAACAGCTGGTGTGGCTACATGATCTGGACACTCTTATACTTATTTCTGACGGTTCTTTGTATGTGATTATCATTCATCCAACTGACTCTGAGCATTCAAATAACCTGAATTTATTCAAGGTTGGAATGAGTTTTTTATTTCAGTTATGTCAGACAGAAATTGCCAGGGATTTATCAAATCTCTCCTCCTAGTTGAGTTTATGGAGCCATAAAGCACTCTGAATAGGTACTGTTACTGAAAGACATGCAAGAAAAACAGGCCCGAAAGAGCAGCCAGATGGAGACCTGGCAATCTCAGAACAGCAAAAAGTAGCCTACTCATACAAGCAGAATGCTCTCCATAGCTTTCTAAGGCATCACCTCACTCTGAGCCCTATTCCAGCTTCCACATTCTCACTCTGCTTTTTATTTAAGCGTGGCAGGCTTAGTTTCACTTTCCAGTTGCTCCTCTTGCCTGTGGCAATACATTTTGTAAGGACAGCACTTTTGACCAAGTTGTTCAAACACAGGAGCTCATAAAAATGCAGAAGTATTTGCATGCTTATGAAATAAACAGATAACCCCTTTTTGTAATGAAAATTAAACACATCTATCAAACAAAGGCACAAAACCAAGGCTATCAAGTTCAGTATTAAATTACCCTGTGTAAATACACAGTATGAATCAGCAATACATACAATTGCTTTCATGGAAACTAATGTGCAAAGTGACAAACTAATGGGCTACTATGAGCAGATAGAAACTACTCCATCCTTTCTACTTCTACATCTGGTGCAAAAAGACCACAGACACCACAAACCAAGTTCTCTTCCTTCTTTTTAATTTTTCTTTATATTTTTATATCATTTTGATGTTAGTTGACATTACCACTAACTGCTTACTCTTCGACATAACATTCAAAGCTACAGAAAATACTGTTGTAAAACCACACTTTACCTATATAGCATTGCAATTCTTTTAGTATGTGTGTTTTATTGTGTAAGAAAACCAAACCAAAAAGCGCCATAGAAGGAATAGAAAAGACGTTAGAGAGGTCAGTACTCGAAGCAATTTTTAGGATAACACAACTTGAGCAAATTATTTGTTGAATTGCCATAAACATGACCTCAGTGTAAGGAGGTAGGTCCCTTACAAATGAAGTCCTCCAAATGAGATGTGAACAGTGCAACAAGGGGGTTGGCTGCCTGTCTGAGTCTTCAAGTTTAGGCTCATGGCAGGTAACTGAATGCAGATCTGGAGTGTGGTGATCCTGCTTGGGCTGCACTCTGTCTGTTCCCCTGGGCTGCAGAGTTTGCAGGCAGCCAGTTACACATAACCTGCAGTGCACAGGGTGTCTGACACCCCTCCCGATTCAGTCCCACAAGGGCCACTCCCACGGGAGGAAGTGGTCACCTTGGGTTAGTTCTGCTGACACACAGTTCTGTGCTCTGCAGAACTTTAAATAAGCCTGAGAACAGAGCTGCAAGCAGGAAATGGAGATACTGTTGAACAAAGTAGCCTCTACCTATTTGTTGCTGCCTCAGGCTGTCCCCTCCTTTGCCAGGAGCCGGAGTGAATGAGTGCTGGTTGCAGCCTCTGCAAGCTTAGTGTGTCAATGGAAGTGTATTGGGGGAAAAAAAGGCAACCAGAAGCTGCACCATGATGTATAACCTACTCTTATCTTTACTGAGAGCCAAAAAAAGCCCCAACCCATGCCCAACCCCCCATACCCAGCCACTTTTTAAAATTTTATTGCAGATTAATTTCATACATTCCAAAATATTTTAACAGGTATAATTTTTTTATTTGTGGAAGGTTAGGAGTTAGTAATCTTCCTAATCCAAAGTGGCTGTATGGTAGCTGGCTGCCAGGTTGTCAGCTTAAACTATGAAATGAACACCCTCATTCATAAATTTTGGGGATTTCGCTGAGAGCCAACACTCAGCTTGCCGTGATACACTGTGTGCAGCTCCTCAGACTCAACTGGCATATTTGAAATAGTGACATTTCATAGGCTGCTCAACTCCTCTAGCTACCAAGACAAATGGGAGAATGACTCACTGTTTATTCTACTTATCATGTGCTTTAGGTAAACTGAACTTAATATGATCTTTTCCAAAACTATTGCATGTATGACTACTAGAGAAGAAACAAGCACCCCATGGATCTCATAGGCAAGGTGAAGTAGTTCAGTAAATCTGACCAATTACATCAATTTACCTTTTTTTTTCCCCAGACAGATCCTCTTACCAGCAAGGACAACACAGCTTCCTTCAGCCCTACAAACGCAACAGGACACAGTGTCAGGGCACATTTAAATATGCAAAGACTCATTCTCCTGTATGTGCTATCTGCCATAAATATGTGCAATAAAATGGTGAACTACAATAGAGGGTGAAGTTAGAGCAAACACTTTGTAGTACCTGCCTAATTTGACAGTAGTGAGTGCTCTTTGTGTTTCACTCTGTGAGAGGAACTGACAGTACTCATTATTTATAGTCTAACATTTCTCTAAATACATCCTTCTTAGTGTATTTTTGGTTCAAGTTGTACAGGAGCTCCTAGTGCACAGAAACAGACCTAATAAATAAATTATTGTTTTGTAAATTATAGCATCTCCAATAAAACTTGTAGCCAGATAAGCAATCACTTAATGAACACAAAAATGGACTTACTATGACAAAGTTCTTATTTTAGCAAACACTGTGGTATATGAGGCTTGCTATTGAGCCGAGTAAGCTGGATGTAGAATGAGCAACTCAGCTGCTCAGTCTCCAAAACCACAGCACACCTTTAGCTTTGTCTTTGAAAGACCAGCAGGAGGATCACTTTTCTTCAGGCTCATCAGTGCATTTTATCTGAAACCACAAAGGATAGCTCTTATGTTATAGCAGAGTACCTAACATAAAAAATTCAAGCACAGGAATCAACAGGTGTGCCCAGTGGATGCTGTGGAGAACAGAGTGATAATGGAATGAAGGAAACCAGGCTCCTCCAGCACCTGCAGCAGGCTCATGGTGAGAGCTGCCTGCACTGGGCATAGAGTCCAAGGGTTGTAGCTGGAGGCCTTTGGGTGCCACAGCAAGACATAGGCATGTTGGAAAACAATCACAGGGAAAGCTATCAGGCAGAGCAGCATGGTAGTGTTTCTGCCTGTAAAAGCATCGGTGCAACTGAGGCACAGTAAGAATTCACTTGCACTAGTAGACTGTTAAAGCAAACCTAACACAAATGTTAAGGCTGTTCTTACTGTGGTATGTGATGAAGATGTTCTGGCAGCTGTGAAAGACGTGCCTTAAGGGCACACAGGTGCTCAGCAGAAATCAGTTATTCACTTTATATTCCTTTTTCAAGAACTTGAACTGGGAAATACAAAACAAACATGCTTATAAACTACCGGAAAAGAATTTCTCTTTGTGGTATTACATACTTAATACCATTATATATTATAATATAATTTATTCAGTTCCTCCCCACGCCAGTATTTTTCTTCTGTGAGCAGGATTTCTGCAAATAAGGCCCCTACCAAGAAGGACAGTTACACAGCTATTTTAAGCGCTACTCTGACAATGTCCTGAGTAGGTGGATATGAGGGATGTATCAGTTACAGCAGTGCCAAGGTGAGTAGAGGCATGGCTGAAAATACAACTATTTGGGTATGGGAGGAAATACTTCAGGAAATAAGCAGCAGAATGTGGATGCTTGCCCTTTTTGAGTCATGATGTTTAAAGGTCAAAAATTTCAGCACAGAAATTAATGTTTAAGGTCTCGGTCCCCAGCAACCCCCAACCCCAGGGAGGTCAAACCACACATGGGTGTGTAATGGACACTGCTGACAGCACCAGACTCCAGCCCTGCACCCACAGCACACTCGTGGGCTGCCATGGAGGAGCAGCAGTCAGTAAGAACCTTAGCTAAAGGCACCACTCCATTTACTTCTCTAAAGTTACACAGCAAACACACAAACAAGCAACTGTATAAACTAGGAACTGCTGAAACTGAGCCACTGCACACACAGAGGAAAACCTTAGTGAAGGTGTGGTGCAGGATGCACTTCTTGTAGCATATAATGTGCCGAACACAGTTAAAAAAAATAGCCATCCTTTCATGTTACTTCAATCTACTGTTGACATATGTCACATTTATTAAGCACAATTTAAATTTAAAATGCAACACAGTTGGGTGAAGTGCATGGCAAAGTGGAACAGAGATCAGAATACACGGTACTAATACTATTTCCCTTTACAATGAGTTGAACTGTATTGTAAAATAGGTTTAAAAAACCCAAACAAAACCCAGGTGAGCTGTACAGATTTAACAAGCACTTTTGCCAAACATAACCATTAGCTAAATGTCAAAACTTTTACCTGTTGGCCAGGCTTATACTACAACAAAGTTACAAGTGGGTAGGGTAAATGTGTCATTAACAAATATTTTTAAAATAAAGCATTCATTTATTGTAAATTTAAATCTTTTTTAAAAAAATCATCTTAACACAAACATTTCTGTAACTGTCTTGGTATTGTTCACTTACAATCTTATTTTCTGTAGTAAGAAGAGTTAAAACAGAATACCACTTCAGTGTTATTAGAATGATAATTTAAACATCTCTTAATTAGTACAAGTTGTAAGAGAACAAGTACTGGGATGTAATGTACTATTTAAAGTCTGTCCTTGCAATGTTAACTTGTTTCTAATTTTACAGTCTTTCAAGCATACCTAGATTATTTTTTCCATCAATATATATATTAATATTCTAACTGCCATTACACACCTATGCTATAAAACATTCCTGATTATCAATGTTTGGAAATACAGGCATTTTTCTCGTACAGTAACAAAAGTGATGAGCAAAAATCATGAGATGAGCTGCAGCACCATCACCGTTTCAAGTAAAACCAATGTGCATACAGGTCTTCTCCTCTGGGTTTTGACACTTAACAGCTGCCACTGCCAGACCAACGAATTTATAATAAGAACTTCAAAAGAAATACAAACCTATTGCCTAAAAGGAAAGTTAAAAGTATGCTTTTAAAAAAAGATGCTCTACTGATGAAGCAGTAATGTCGTATAAGGGATCAATAGTCACATCAATTTACATCGAAGGAAATCCTACAGATCCTAGTTCATTATTTTTGTCCTTGCTAAACAACAGTAGTACTCAACTGTAACAGATTTAAGAGTCTCGGATTTAAAGTGATAACTAAGGATCCACCTTGGATCATTTTAAATCCGAGACTCTTAATTCTGTGATAATTGGTGGATCACTTTATCTCTACCTTGGAGATAAAGATATCTCACCTTGAAGCCTGGTGAACTCCCAGATGTACAATATCCCTTGATTTGTTATTAACTGTGCTATAACACCCATGAAAAAGTTTGCTTAAAAAAAAATTACTTCTCAATATCTAGGATTCCTTAAAACCACTTCACAGAGGTGAAAAGTACCCTTTGATTTCAGGGGCAAGTCCAAGTGCTTAATTCTGTCTGAAGCAAAAAAAACAAAAAGAAAACAATTCCTCTCATCCTTCACATTACAGAGCTGTTACTGCAAATGTAAAGCAAATAAAATGTACACTGACTTTCTGAGGCAGTAGCATTAGCTGCAACCTCACATCCATCCTAAGCAACTCACGCACTCAAACTTTAAAAATCATCCATTATACAAACTGACAATCTGGCAACATGTTGGCTGAAGGATAACACTTCCCAACCCTCCCAGTCCCATGGCCACAATCACCTTTCCTTGCTTGTTCTGCTCCTCCACTTCCCAACACTGCCTGTGCTATTTATTTCCTCACTAAAAAATGGTTCAATGTGCCTTTGAGTTTTCTGCTATATTTGGGATCATCTTAAATAACTCTCCAGCCAATTGTACCAACAGGCCTGGCACTCACATGCTCCCTGTATTGAAGCTCTTCAGACTTGAGGCCTCATCCAACCTGGCTTTGGACACTGCCAGGGCTGGGGCATCCACAACCCTTCTGGGCAACCTGTGCCAGTGTCTCACCACCCTCACAGGAAAAAAGAAGATGAAGTTGATGCCAGCCCCAGCTCAGTCCTGACTCAGAAGTCACTCTGGGCTGAGGCAGCACAGGTCAGCAGCAGCACAATAACCTGAACAGGAGACAGGCTCCCTATCTAGGGCAACAACAACAGCGGGAGGAATTTCCACCCCCACCACTCATTCCTAACTTGTGTCTCATGCAGTCGGTCAGGTAAATAATGTTATGCACACCTGGCACACAACCGAAGCTGTATCTTGATTACAAGTGCACTTCATATGCAGCATTAGGTAGGAACTGATAGCCCTGATAAGAAGTGGGGCAGGGAAAGCAGAGCTGCTGTAGTTTAAATTCTGCCCAACCATTTTTGTTCATCTCAATGTAGATGACACTAGGTACTTTCTACAGAGAAGGAAACTGAAACCACAGCTCCCAGGCAATACTGGCCACTGGCCAACTCTTTTTCCATCCAGTGTTTTTTTAGTTCATGTCCATATAAAACAAGAAAAACAACTTGCAGACCCAGCATGTCCAGGATTAAGGCAAGGTCCTCCCCATGCACCATTCAGAGAGCAAAGAGCAGCCTGAGAAAGGGCCTTGGTGCTGTCAGGCTCCACAGCCACCACAGGGCATTGGAGAAACCTGTCACACCACTCCAGCGTGGGCTTTACTTTCAGTACAACACAGGTCACCTGAGTGAGTGGCCACAGAAAGAATAGCCAGGGCTGCATTCACAGTTCGCTTGCATGTGTCTGCCTGCAGAGTTCAACATTTTGAAGAAACACAGTTTCTAGGAGTGTCAACAGATTATGGGCAATCCTAATTTCCCTTCCCCCAACCAAAAAACCAATGAAACAAAAGCAACAGCAAAGTACTAATACTCCCTATCCACTCTAAACATAGCTCTACCAGCAGAGGAGAAATACTTTTTTAAGCCTTCCCTTCCATACAGCCAGCCTATTCCAAATGGAAATGTGAAGGCCAGCAATCCCAGTTACGGGGAGGAGAGGAGGAGACTTTAGAACAAAGATGAACACCAAAGCAGTCACTGTGCAGCTGCTCCAGAAGGTGGAAAAATTAAACAGTGTAGACAGCTGTTGAGACAGGCCTTCCACAAAAAAGGTGGAAGACGTTGCACCATCTAAAAACAATTCAATCCATGAACAAACGGAACAAAACTGTAAATTTTGTTTCTCAGGAAATTGCTTTCCTCCTTCCATGCAACTTCATTCTCTCCTGAGAAAACAAATGTCCTGAAGCACAGTGACCACATGCTTATTTGAGTATACAATGAAATTTCCCTTAATGATTAACTCCAATGCTTTTTTAGTTTAAGTAATGCCTTACTCAAAAGGGTTTTCTTATGAACAAGCACTCATTCATTTGTCACGTTAACTACCTGATTCTATTTATCATTAACTTCAATATATTTTGCATGTTCACTTGGCTCAGGCTACTGTTTGGTATTTAACTTGAGTCTTAATTTACAACACTGTGATAGACTGCACCTATTTTACTAGATATATATCTTAACATTACCTGCCATATATCTGTATCCAAACCTTGCCTTAGTGGTTTGTTCAAGAATGTTTTCTCAAGTTTTATGAAAGTGCTGAAGCAGCACCCTTGTGTTAGGAGAAGGTGTCATCTGCTGAACTCTGCTAATTTATTATGCTGAGAATTTATGGCTGCTGCTGTTGGATTATTCAATGAGCAGCCAACAGGCAGCACCATCACTGGCAGTGCATGTTCCAGAGGGCATTACAGTAACACATGAGTAAAGTGTGCATGAGACGCAAACACCTAAATAATGAACACCTCCTGAAAGCCCCACCACAGCAGGGTCCGGGGGGGACACTGTCTGGTTCAGGTTTATACCATTCTGTAGTCTAAGAGAACAATGAAGGGGAACTGGTAAATACAAAGAAATGAGAGCTGTGTTAAAAAGGCATTAAATATTTTCCAAAATAACTTTTATGTGGAAATACTTAAGGCTTCCATAGAATCGTATTAAAATACAAACTTTGCATCCATGCACAAAGAGCAGAAGAAATAAAACATGAAACCAAACATCCTTTCAAAGACTGCAGAACTTTGCTAACTCTCTTTTAATTGGGTGAAAAGACTGGATACATGAAAATCTTAAACATATCTTAGGGAAAAAGAAAATCCACATCTTTAATCATTGCATTTAGTCTGAGCTGACAAAATCCAAAGATTCAAAAAGTAGACCTTAAAGAAAAAATATACGTTTCTAAGGTCTATCTGCAGCTTTATTTGCTCATTTTTGCACTTGAAAATGTCAAGTCTACAATTGTGGGTTTGTCTATAATAGTAAATATCAACACACATCATATTTTTATGCTGCAATAGTCCAAGATACGAAGAGCAACCAAGCAAGGACCAACATTATCTTTACCCTGACAGTCATCTTTTACCACCATAAGGGACTTCAACTGTCCATTGACTTTCTATAAAACATTCCTTGACACCAGATTTCTCTGTAACCTCCATCTATATTTATTGAGCACCCTCACAGAACTATTTTGTACTATAACCCCTTTTTTTCCCCTAACATAAACGTTTCACATTTAATTTTTTCCCTAACGTTAGATGCTATGCTATAAAGTTGTATGCCACAATTATTCCATTAATGAACGGGGCAAACAGCAGCACTAGATCTTGGGAGGTCTTGTGCAGGGGAGCCGGGCAGTGCACATGCACTTGCTTTTCAAATAAGCTTCAAAAATCCACAAAGGGGATGTTCGAGAACACTAAAAAGCAAAATTCATCACAGAGGAACACGACAACAAAAATATTCAGCCAGCTTCTTGCTCTCCTTTAACAGGTGCTTTTGTGACGCGGAGCCGAGAAGCATGCGCTGAGCAGTGAATCACCTCTCCTGATCAGCATCAGCCCATCTCCCGAGCCCAGCCTCCTCCCCTGTATCCGGGCGGGGGGCTGCGAGCGGGGGGGCTCCGAGGGAGGCCAGAGCCCCGCCGGGGCTCCGGGCAGGGCCCCGGGCAGGCCCAGAGAGCGGCCGGAGATGGGCTCCCGCTCGGCGCGGAGCGGGCAAGTGGCGGGCGGCGGCTCCGGATGCTGGCGGGAGCGACCGCGCTCGGCCCCCGGGCTGCGGCCGGGACGGGGAANCACAGGGGCGCTCCCTCCCGGGCTCACGCTGGACCGCCCGCCCGACCCCCGCTCGGCACTTCCAGGCGGCCTTTCCTCGTCACCTGCTCCGGCCAGCGGCCGGGGCAGCTCCTGCCCGCTCGTACCGGGGCGTCGAGCCCCGGCGCATCCTCCCGGCCCGGCCCCCCAGTGCCACGGCCGCGGGGACGGAGCTGACCCCACGTAACCCCCGCTCCTTCCCCGGCTGACCCGGCCGCCTCCGCCCCAATGGGAGCCCCGCGGGGCCCCCGAGCCGGGGCAGCGCTAGCCCTGTGCCCCTCCTCGTGCGCGGGGCGACCCGCCCGCCCCTCGCCGCTCCCCACATGCTACCGAGAGGCGGCGAGGGGACCGGACCGGCTCTGCCCCATCCCTTCCCTTCCCACCCCGCTCCATCTTCTCCGGCCGTCCCGCGGCGCAGAGCCCGTACTCACCGGCCCCGGCGCTGCCGGCGGAGATCACGGCGGTACCGGTGGCGGTACCGGCTGCTAAAATGGCTGAGGGCGCGGGGGAGGAGCGAGCCCCGCGCCGCCGCCGCCAGGGCCGCCCAATCCTCCCTCCCTCCCTCCGCCACCGTGACGCGCGGGGAAGGGGCGGGGGCGGTGCGGACCCGGGCCGTGGGCCGTGCTGGTGGCGCGTCCCGGAGTGACCCCGGGGCTCGCAGGCTCGTGAGGAGGTGACACGGGACCCCGGGCTGCGGGCAGAGCTGGGCCGGCGCGGCCCTGCTGCGGGGCTTGTTGCGGGGTCGCTGAGGCTCCCGGACCAGGCCGCGGGGCAGGCGGACCTACGGGCACACGGCAAAAGCTGCTCCAGGAGCCCCAGCCCCGACCCCCGGGCACGGCCTCCCGGGCTCCAGCTGGAAGCAGCAAGGCCGCCAGTCCGGATCTGTCAGGCCGGAACAGACAGCTCAGAGGTTTGTAACCCAGTTTTGCCTCCTGACAATCTGGAGACCACCAGGCCCAGTCGGAGGCCCCTTTGGTCTTTACTCAGAACACAAGAAACGGGTTTCAGCAGCAGTGCTGACGAGAGCAACTGGGATTACTCACAGTGTGGTTCAAAAAGCCAGAGGCTACAAATATCCCCATGATTCATGGAAGAGTTTGCCAGATGGTTTTAGCTGTTTTGGAGTCTGAGGCTTCTTCGGAAGAGAACTGGCACAAAATAATTTGCTTCTGACAATGTCACTTCTTAATAGTGTATAAAGGAAGAGGAAACATTACATGCTCCATCTATGATGAGCAGAAGTCCAGCAGGATCCTCCCCCGCCCCATATGGAGTGGGACAGAGTGTGAAAAAAACAAAATTGGCATACATTACACAGCCATTGCTATATTTGGTAACAAGTTTGCTTCCATAAAAGACAACACCTTGCAGGAGGCTAAAATGTTCTGGCAACAACTGCACATGCAATGTGGATGTTATATTTATTAATTCTCAGACAAGCAAAAAGCACATCACTTCCTTGGATAGAGGCTGAGCTGAATCGCTGTATGGCTTTTGCACTGTTTGGACTATACGATACTTGGGGCAGTCTGTTATACTCTCACTTTGTTCTAATTTGTTTCAAACCCCGTTGTTTTGCTTAATGTCAGGTCATCACTAATAAGAGAACCTGGATTGTGCAAGATGCCCAAAGGCATATCTGTTTCATGCAGATTACTTTTTTGATCTAACCTCCCTAAATAGTTAGAAAAGGTTGGGCAAACCAACTTGCCACAATTTTTTTTTCCAACTAGAACACTGACACAGCCTATTTCCTAAGTCTTTGTCATAAACAGTAAATGGATAAGAAAATCTACTTGTAGTTTATTCCAGCTATTTTGTACTTCTTATAGTCTTAAATTTTGAATTAAGTGAGTGTAGATTTATCGTGATGAATCCTGCTGATGTGTAAGGAAGCATGTCTTGTGCCTAAGCCAGCTAAAGCCCTGGAAAGGCCATAGTGGGTCAGAGGCAGAATATAATGCTGCTCCCAACAGTGCCTGGCCATCTCCTGGGGAGATGAGCACTTCTGCAGCTTAGAGACCTTTGGCTAGAAGTAGTCTATTGCTGTTCTTGATGGAAAATGGAAAAGAAATCCAATTGCTTTCTTAGTCCTATAAGCTTCCAGCATCTACAGCTTGATGTTGTTCCACAGTATAACTTCATGATGGGTGGGAATCCCTCCTGTGTGTTCTGTGCCTTCTGTCAGGTATTTCCATATGATGTCCCCTGATTTTTGCATTAGTTAACCATTCTCTCTTGACTCTCTCCATGTCACTCCTGTTTTATAGATTTGTAACAGATTCCTTGCACTACTACCTTTTTCATCTCTCTTCTAGGCTGATAAGTCTCACATTTTCGAGGTGCAGTTTCATAGTACCTCCAACAAGTTGGAGCTTCCATCTCTCTACTGCAGATGACATGTCCTTGCTCCCACGCGGATTTCGGGTGCTTCAGGTTGCGCACTTCTGCTGAGTGCAACTCCTCCCTCTCCTCTCCCTTTATGCCGTCCCTGCTGGAGATCTCACCAAGCCATGGGACCTCCTCATGAGCCTCTTCTTGGCCCTGGACAAGCTGGCCCTGTGTGCCATAGCAAGAAGCTCCATGGGGAATCTCAGTGCCTGCAGAGTTTGTCTACTCATGTCCCCAGGCCAGGCACCACTGACTGACATTCAGGTGTCAGTGGTGTTGTTTGGGATGCTCAACAAAATGCTTTGTCTATTTCAGAAGGATTAACATCTAGGTCAAACTAATAATTTCAGCAAAGTTGGAACCAAATTTTAGTTAATTACAATTAAGGAAAAAGTATAACCTGTCAGGTTATCATCAGAATAAGTCCTAAAACTATACTGACTACAGACAGCGTGTCCAGGTAAAGAGTCAAATACACCTTGTTCTGTGGAGGCTTAGAAAGAGCACCATGGGAAACCTTTCCTGCAGCTACAGGTATGCAAATACCTGCCTGATTTTAATAGGATTTACTGATGTATAGTATGCTCTTTTGTTTGTCATAAAAAGCCTTCACATTTAAACCAGTTCTTTGAAAGCCTCCAAACATTCTGTTTTGAAAGCAAAGCAGGAACAGATTTACGTGGTCTTTATAAATAAAGCTATGGTCAACTAGTAATTCCCTGAGGATGTGTGATACTTCCAAAGGCTTTAAAACAGGAAACTAAGACAAGGAAGCCTATGGTCAGGAAGGTGACATCACAACAAGACGTGTGAAATGTCTTTGCAGACTTTTAGAGGAGTCTTCAAACAAAAATTAAAATGATCTTTATATAACAAAATGTCACAGTATCCTCAAAACCAAATCTGACTGAAAGGATTCTTGTTGCCTCTCATGTTGCAACTCCTTTGTATCTTTCCAGTAAGAAACACCCACCGAAGATCTCTGTGGGATGTGATTAGTACAACAGCACTTCCCAGACACTGAAATCATTCTGCACTGACACTGATTTTCAGCCTTATCAGAGAGGTCAAAAAAAGAGAAAGGGATCTTGAGGAGAGGCTGAAGCCAAGGTCTAGAAGGTCTCTGTTTTTCACCCATGATTTAGTGCAAGCTTGGAAAGAGTCAAGAGCTTCTCACCTTGTTCCTGATATCAGCAAAGGGATTGCATAATGTTAGCACTTCTAATCTAAGTAATAAATCAATATCTGGAGCCTTGTGGGTTGTTTATTTATTTAGGAGCAGTGACTGATGAAATCAACTATTTCCTGAATACAGTCCTGTTTCTTCACGGACTGTACAGTTAGAATCAAAACAACAGAAAACAAAATTTATACACAAACTTGGCCATTTTGGAGGAAGCACTCTCCCAGAAAAGTTACCTGAGTTTCGTCTCAGGCTGATAAAGTTTTACTGTGTCCCTTTTTGCACCTTGGACCTCTACATGAACTCCACCTATCAGGAGTAACGCACTTCTTTCACTCCAGACCTTTTTAAACTGACTCTTGTGTTTTAAAAGAAAACAAAACCAACATAGCAGTCAGTCATACATATTTGGTGACACAAAGGCTTACTGATATCTCTAAGTAAGTGCATTCCAAGGAGGAATTTCCAGTAGAGGGAACTGAGGGATAGCTGTGAATATAGGGCAGCATTTTAAGAGAAGGGGCTGCTACCAAACATATGAATTGTTTTGGGTTTTGATACTTTTTGTTCAAGCTAGTTCCATTCCTCCCTTAGTCTTATACAGGAAACCAGGTTCAAAAATTGTCTGCAAATCTGTTTATAACAGTTGTCATAGAATAACAAATTTCTATACTTTTACATGAAGAATAAAAAAACCTTTATTGCATCTCCAACCATAGTACTGGGCCTTTGGGGGAAGGAGCAGGGGGAAAGTAGAGACAAGGCCTGATAGGTTCTCCGAACAAAAAACATGTAATCAGTCTTGTTCCCCTGATGTACCCAAATATGACTCCTCACTTTGAGCCATTGTGTAGGAAAATGAACAGCAGCTTGCAAGCACTGAACAGATACTTGCATTACGTAATTAAATCATTGGTTTAAGCCCTATTCCATGTGTGAAACAGAAACATGTACCTGCCTGTAGACATAACATTTGTATTTTGCAAAAACATTGGCTTCGTTACCTGCTCAGATGTGTGCAGAGGTTAGAGCTACTTTCCTTTGCAGAAGTAATGCCTGGCAGTAACGCTCTGCCTGCTTAGGCTTCAAGACACCAGAGCAATGAGAGCACATATTGTCTGTTTTTCTCTTTTTCCTGATTCTTTCCTCCAAGTGGGCACCTAGTTATTTACTGATCTTGGGTTAAATCAGCACTCACAGGCAGTTCCCTTGAGAGTGGTAGGGTTGCACGTTGCACTAAGCCAAAGGAGAATGTTGTTTCAGTGTTCTCTTACTGTCCATTTTATGACAAAATTGAAAAGCCCCATCTGAAGCAAGTCTTAAAGTATTAGATCACAAATTGGATGCAGTATGGACCAGGAATTCCTGACTGAAGAATATATGTTTTAAGAAAGGAAAGTAGTATTGACAAATTTCTGATATATACCACAATAAATCTAGGGAAAGATGTGGCACTCAATTTAATTTTGTTGGTGCCAACAGTTACGTGTCTTAACAGCAGAACAATCAGTAGATCACCATAGAAAACAAAATACCTAAAAATAGACTTCAGAAGAAATTTTGAGCAGCCATTGCAAAGAAGATGATATAGTTAGCACATAATGAAATATGTTCTATGCTGCCTAGAGACATTCAAAAGAAAGAAAATTAAATGCTATGAAAATGAAATGTTTTATTTAATTTTTCACAAGATTCAGTCTAAAGTGCATAACCACAGTTAACAGTAGACACAACAGGCCAGACTTACTATAAAGAGCCCATTGGATTAGGATACATTATGGCTAAAAATATGGCTAAAAATTATCTTCTTTCAGCCTGTTCCATACTCTTCTCATCAGGATCTCTTGAGTCTTACAGTTTCCTTTAAAGGAATCATAATATCTTAAATATGGTGCCCTAATTTAGTATGAAACCATTTGGGGAATTCATTAGAGCAAAGATTAGACTTCAGTGAGGACCTTGACCTCAATAATTTTTCTGTTTACATATGTGATGGCAGAAATGTTTGACAGAAACAGGATGGCCAGCTCCTAATTGATACTTTTCCCCGCAATTATTTTTTTAATTTAGAGCCTAGATAGGAAAAAAATTACCTGTTCACCTTAACTTTGTTCTAATTTTTCATTTTAGCTCAATTTTTATAAAAATACAATACTTCATATTTAAAAGTAACACTAGTCCTAAGCATATGTGTTTGTGGGCTGGCTGCTGCTTCAGCTGCATTTCTGAGGAGCGTGGAACAGGGAAGAACAAACAATATCCTCTGTGGTGCTCCTGTACATGTTGTTCTCAGAGGGAGCAGTTGCATGTGCATGTATTCCTCCGAATTTGTAAAATGAGAAGTAATGTTGGTAAGGTTAGGATGACTCAATTTACTGCTTATCTGTTTGTAACCATTCCTGTAAGCCTTGGGAGCAGATAGACATTAGTGGATTGCATGAAGGACAGACATTATCTTGCCCAAACCATATATTGGTGCAGAAAGGAATGCTTATTTTAGAGTAACTGGCTTCCTGTATAAAAATTCACCTATTACATAAAGATTAAATGGTGTGGTTTTTTGGCTTTTGATATTCCGTTTCTTAAAGCAAAAAAACATGAATCAACACGTAGTCCTTAACACTGACAGACTGAGCTCTTTTCTATATTTAATAATATAAAAACACATCTAAGAGAAATTACTGAAATTTATTTGGTGATAGACTGGCAATCTACTTATATGCAAGCCTTATAAAGTCATCTTGTTATTGTGAACTGCCTTGTGTGATTTTTTAAAACAACTTGTAAATGACTCTTGTAACATCTGTTTCTATGGTTGTAAATCCCTATAAAAATCAGTACAAACTAATCCTGCTTTCATCAGATATACTTTCTTTTGTTTTAGAGATTGCTGTGCCCAGAGGGTAAAATTATGGAGTCACAACACCGAACTCTAGCCCAAGGACAGAAGTATTGTGCATACTTTAAAGCAGGTAGGTAGCCTTCAAGTACTAAAATACTCTGTACATCCTGTCTGAATTCCAGCGAGCTGCCAGTCTGCCCTGACATGCTCTGGCAGCTCTGATTCAGCCTGTTCCTCAACTTGTAAGGGAGTCCTTACTAGACAGTCTTGCAGCTTCCATTCTTTCTGTCATGATTTACAAGACACTGTACCTGTAAGAATTTCATTTACCCAGCTTGTCAAACAGTCAGGATTTTTCCTGGAATTCAATTTATATTCTTTTTATTCTGTCTTTGCACCAAAATTTTGAGTCATATCTTGTTTTTTCTAATATAACCCCTTTCTTCAGAGGCTGATTGATCACTGCACTGTTTGCCATCAGCCCAACACAATTACCTCCATAGCACTGTGGAACACTGAAAAAGGAACACAAATTCCAGGAGAAATGTCTTTTAAAATGTAATTTATTGAAAGTTTGCAGTAGTGGCACAGACCCCTTCAGCAATTTTGCATTTTACTCTGAACAGTGTAAGAAAGGTTTATTATTCTTTTTTCTTGGTT
Source organism: Origma solitaria (assembly GCA_013397895.1). Lineage (NCBI taxonomy): Eukaryota > Metazoa > Chordata > Aves > Passeriformes > Acanthizidae > Origma > Origma solitaria. The sequence continues at coordinate 4,020,685 of VZRL01002075.1, forward strand.
ACCTTTTCCAAACTCATTAGGACTCATCCACAAAGTGTTCCCCACATACACTTTTACCTCTCCCATCCACTTAGGTCTGGATAAGCTCTTGCTTACATGAACAAAGATACCAGTATAACAAATTCCTACATTCTTAATGGCATTTTTCCGTCAACGAGTCAACATTTCCTTTACATAGTCACGTCATTGCCAGAATCTTTTGGGTCTAAATTGATCTGTTTCCATTCATAATATTTGTGGTACACAAAACATCTGTCCATGAGAAAAACAGAAATGTCATATAAAGATGGTAAGTACAGCTCAAAGTAAAAAAAAGGTATTTGAATTCTTACCTTAAAAAGTGCTTCCTGTGAGGTGAAGGATTTGACTCAGCACTCAGATCTGTAAATTAAAAGCATTTCTAATGAAGAGTGCAGGTGAAACTCAGTCTATAATGCTGTGGTAAAGTTAACAGAACTGATCGTAAATGCTTGCACTTGTGACATTGACTTCCCTTTTGCCATAAAAACAGAAGAGAATTCTACTTGCACAATCAGTTTGTCATATCAGTGGCTGCTACCTACTTGCATTTGTTCTTCAGGTTTACAATTAATGTCACGTATTCAAGAATATTCATAGAATATGCTTCATTTACACAATACTTCTAATGACTATGCTTTCGTTTCTGTCAGTAGTTCTATTACAAGTTAATTCTTGGAGTCAGTTATTTAATTTATTCCCATAACACTATATATGCAAATTGCAAAAAAAAATTGTTATTGTTGTAGTAGCTACAGAAGCAGTAAATGCTTGTGAATGAAGCCGAGTTGTGAAATTCACAGGCACTGGGGCTGGGGAGGGGAATGGCTGCATTGTGAGCTGTTCTCTGCCGCGCTGCTCTTGTACTCAGAGTCCAGCACTGGCCAAAAGCAGAACTCTCCCGTTATCTGCCACGATATCAGGCTCCACAGGCCAGCCCCGGTGTCGAATTGCACACAGCTGACAAGTACCCTGATAACAGTTCCTTCTTGTTCAAATGAATTGTATCACTTACAGACCTATTTTCTTACCAGACAATGATACTTAAGAAAGATGATGCTGGGGAGTTTCAGCTTTAGCCTGTGCTACCTAGATAATTTAACTCCTTCATTGGTATACAATGGAAGTATCCTCACATAAAAGACTTGTAGCAGCTTGAGAAAATGAGACGGCAGTGCAAAAATAGGCAGGGTAACAAAAGGTACGTTATATCCACTGGATAAGCAGCCTGAGCAACTCCGTCTCTTACCAAGTTTTAGAATATTATTTTTCATTACTTCATCCAACTGTATTATTGGGCCTAACAAGAGGTGCCTTACTTATCTCCTTATTGTCAAGGATACAAACAGCACAAGGGCTGTTTTTCCTTTAGATATTATTGATCAGCATTGACAGTAACACCCTTCAGGAGAAAAGTTGGAAGCAGCCCAAGTGTCAGCCCAGGACACCAGAGCACAGCAGTGGCAGCACCTTTTCTCTCCTCACGCACGAGTGAGGGTCAGCTCTGCCTGCAGAGGCTGCTCAGCAAACAGAACATGTGCAGAGTGTGTAGCACAGGACCAGTGCTAGTTCTCAAAATTCAAAGAGCTGTTTAAAGGAAAGCAGACATGTTTCTAAGACATGCTTTCTCAATGGATCTATGTTTGTTATGGTGAGATCTGAATTCCCCAAATACCAGCTACATGTTGGGCTGGTATAATAAGTTCATTCCTTCTTATGAGCAAATTTCTCATATTAGAAAGTAAATTCTATAATTTGGAGACAAACCACATAATAGAACATAATTTCACTCTTTCCCCTTTTTATCTCTGCTATCAAAGTTTGTTTTATATTGAGCATTTGACACAATGCTGCTGTGGCTGGAGAATTCAAAGCTATGTCCCTATTCAGTGTATCGTATCCCACTGATGTTCACTTCCCTTCCCAGAAATGGCTGGCAACAGGAGACAAGGCCTTTAGATTGAAATATTGTTGTGCAGTGTAAACAAGAACTCATACAAACAGCAGAGCTGATGAAGCCTTCCAGGTTTTTAACAGATTTGAATCCCTAACTCTTTCTTCCATGGATTCCCTGTTTGATAAGGATAACCTCTCATTGCACAACTAATGCTGTTAGTTTAGAAGATCATTCAACATTATTCACCATTTCCGTGCTAAACCAGGTTGCCGTGTAACTGCACATGCAAATTCTGTGTGTCTACAATTTTGACCCAATATCAAATTCTTATCAAAAAGGCAAATTTATAAGGTGGGACACCCTTTCCTCATAGTGCTTTTATTGTCAAGTTTTAAGTCTGTCCTAGTTAACCTGTGAAAGCAGCTTTGTCCAATGCCTCAGGCAGAAATTTCTGATGACAAAGCCCACCAACTTCTTGTTCAAGTTTACTCACAAAATTAGATTTATAATAATGCTACTGTTTCATCCTTTTCCCTGTATAATAATTTCAAACTTACACACTTTTATACTCCTCTGAAAAGTGCTACAACAGCACTTGAAGTGCATAGAGTCCTTGCATTGCAGGGGAAGCACTACACACAGAAATTACACCCTAATTTCTAAGTATCTTCTTTTACTTTTGTTACTTATTTAATGTTAAAACAATAAATTAATTTCTGAGACTTGTTTCCAATTTTCACCTTTTTTTTACATAGCAAACCCAGCAAATGTTACATCAATGTGATTTCCGTTACCTTACATCCTTGTGCATAAAATTTGGCACCTTTCAGAATTCATCTTGCAAATAGACATAATTAACCTGGGGAAGTTACCACACAAAGCAAAAGAACAAGAACATATTTCCACAAAAAAGAGACTCCATGAGAACTGCAACAGGCATTTAATGAGCTTCCACTGAGTTCAGCAGCACAGGGCTCTGTGCTTACTTGGAGGGAATCAACTTAGATGACTGAAATATTGTGAAATTAATCTCCAGTATGACCCCAGTGACTTCTCTGGTGCTACACTGGGCACAAGGCTCACATGTTATCAAAAGTGTTGGCATAAGCACAAAGGAGTTCAGGAAAAATGTTAGCGGATTTGTGATGAACAGGAGGTTTAAACAGTTTCAAACCAACAACACAAGATTTAACTTTGGACTTAGTATTTTTCTATGGTGTAACTTATTGGCAATTCCTCATAATGCTGGATTTAAAAGTTTAAAATAATCCATAATAAGCCATATTCAATATCTCAGGAGGTCTACAGTAATAATACCCATTAAGCCTAATCACCTAAGTCTGCAGGTCTTAGACATTCCCCTGGGTGTTAGGTGATACTTCAGCCAAATACTGATATGTCCTATTCAGGCAAATAAACCAAGTTTTAAATGCCTGCCATTAATCCAAGATAATGATAAATAAATGCTAACAAGTTTTTATCTAGTGATCAATGTATCCCCAGAGGGATTTTTGCTTCCCCCCCCACCCCGGCCAGATGGGGCAATGGAAAAAGAATGTGTAATACTCAATGACAACATCACGGGTTTTAGGCCTGTCTGCAGACAGAATTGGTGCAAATCCATCTGGAGCTGATGAGAGGGCTTTCTGAGTATTATCATTCATGGTATTTCAAAGCAAACCACCCCATTTGCAGAGAAGATATGAACCCCTCCTCCTCCTTTTCCTAATACACCTTTTAAGGTTCAGAGAAAAGAGGAGGGGGAAGAATTACATTCAAGAATTAAACTTCAGAATCTGCTAGAGAATTTTACATCATTGGTTCTACAAGCTTTAGACTACTACACTTCTTACAACTTAGCCAAAATATTTCAGATTATGCAGAACATCCAAAAACACACTGTGGGAGCCTCTTGCTTCTGCTAACAGGCAGATGTATTGGGGTGGCTGTGAGGCAGTAGTCAGGCAGGATTATCAAGAGTTTGATTTACTGCTTATTTTGACATTCTATTGACTCAACTTGAACGTACACCACAGGTTCCATCCCAAATTACCAGTGAGTTGTGCTGCTCATGTACTTTTCTGATTTTGTTTTCAAATGATCTTCTCTTAAACCGCTCTGCCTTTTTAGTCTGGCAGTGACCAATGGCACAGGTAATTTCCTTTTCTTTGCTAAAAATCCCCTGCTTCCAAGAAAGGAAAGGACAGCTGTTTAAGAGCAGTAACCACTCCAGTTCTGGAAGCCTGACTTTTCCTCCGAGGTGCAAACCGGGCTAAAGCCAAACAGGACCGGGGCTGCCACCTGCTGTGCACTTTTAATTTTTGTTCTCCATTACAAAAGTGAGTAATTTTGTAACAAAAGGTTGATTGCATGGTGCAGACGTCTAGCTTGATTTCCTTCATAAAAAACCCTCTAAGGGAGAGGAATTTGACACAGATGGTAATTGGGAAAATCATGTCTTGAAGCACAGGTGTGTTCACTGGTGCACATTCATGGTGTCTCCAGGCAAGATCACATGGATAGATGCCTCACCTGAGAAGGTCACACACACCTGCTCTGTGACATTAGTTCATGTGGGTACTGTCTACATGTACTTCAACCTCTGCAAAAGAAATATCTCAAAATACCAGCTCCTGTGGACATTTGAACTCTTTTACACGGTATGTGAACGACTGTGTAAGAACTGTCTGCAATCCTACAGATAATACAAACTTTCTGCTAAATGCTCACCAAATTGCACTTGTCTGCTTGACCAGTGCTTTCTTTCCTGTTTGTTTGGGCTTTGTTTGTTTTGTTTTGTTTTGTTTTGTTTTGTTTTTAAGAGAAGCAGATTTTATATAGATACCAAGTATTTTTAAAGTATCCTTGTTTCACTTACATAATTTGAAAATCATAAACTCTCACAGCACTATAGAATTAGGAGAAGGCGTGCACTAGTATTGTGGTGAAGATTTTAAAGAATCTTTTAATGAGAAAACTGTACCTTATTCTGCTTGCGTGGCTGAACCTCTAGAATTTTCTTTGCTTATCTAGCAGCCATTTATGCTCTTTGGACTTATTAAAACAGCAGCAAGTGGATATGAAAAAACAGGAATAACCTGAAAAGTTTCAAGCTGGAATATAAGATTTTTTGTTGATTATTTCCCCCTTCATTGGATAATTTTTTCAATGACATGCTCCTGGAGCTCCTTTGAGCTTAGGTGCCCACACTACAATTTCAGCTTATCCCTCTGTTTCTAGTAAAGATGGCTTTACAGAAATAATTTGTGCACATTTGTTCACCATTAGTCAGAGTTCTATACACAAAAATCTGTTGCTGAGCCCGTAAGATCTGCTGGGTAACAACCTGTACTGAGTAACCATAGCACTGACCTCCTGTCTGGGCAAGAAAGGATTGTGTCAGGGTTGGGGCTGCAGAAGAAATCTTCACACTAATCAGCCAGAGGAGAAAACCCAGCCCCTAGCTCTCAAGCATGGTGAATACCATCAGCCAAGCTGCGAAAATGCACACATGTACACAAGCCATGAATCCTGATAAATATAGAAAGTTCTGTGGTAAATATTTTTAAGATTTATGAAAAAGCCCAAGAGGGGCTGAACTATCTGGAAATCACAGAACTGAAAAACTTTTTTGCCTCTCCTGTTCTATTACTGGAAACTGTTAGCAACCATCCACTGATGTGGGATGAATAAAGGAGCCAATGACTACATGATCCATCTGGATACCAAGATGAAAACATAAGCTGAGATATTAAATCTGCATAAGATATATATTTTCTTGTTTCCTTCAAACACTGTGCACTACATTGGCCTCAGCAAATAACACAAAAAAACTTCCCTCATATTTAAACATCACCTCCTTTACAAAAAATGCAAGTTCCTGTCTACCCCATCTTATCTGAGAACAAACCTATTTCATTCTTTCAGATCTAGCATGAGAGAGCACAATTCCTGCCTTCCTTCCTGCAAACACTGACACCTTTTCCAAACATCTGTTCTAACAAAATGCTTGGTGTGCCTAGGCTCCTGCCAAGCCCTCAGTGACCACATGGCCATCATCCCTTTTGCAGAAACAGGCACATATTCTTGGAATTTAAACACCCTTACAGAAGGGTATTGTGTGTCATGCAGGCATGTCATGTATTGTTAGAAGAGGACTAGTCCAATTCATAGAATCATAGAATGGTCAGGGTTGGAATCTCATTTCTTCCACTGGACCAGGCTGCTCCATCCTCACAGGGAAGGATTTGTACCTAATCTCCAATGTAAATCAGCCCTTTATCAGTTTAAAGCCGTTCTTCCTTGTCCTGTCACTCCACCCCCTTGTCAAAACTCCTTCTCCAACTCTCTTGGGGCCCCTTTAGGCACTGGAAGGTGCTCTAAGGCCTCCCTGGAGTCCTCTCCAGCCTGAATTGTCCCAACTCTCTCAGCCTGGTTAGTAGTAAATTTTTTCTATTTCATTTCCTATGTGTAGAAAAGTAGTCATAGCAACATCCTCAAAAGATAAAACAACAAAACTTGTGCTGCTACTGAAAGCAAAGTGTTGTGGGGGTTATTATATTAGTTGTAGAGCGTTGGAATGAGAATTTCAGGGGGTGACCAACCACCAGAGGGCTCGCAGCTCCTCCCAGGTCGTTCAATGAAATGGTTAAATAAACCTTTCCATAACAAAGGTTTTAAACATGACCGTGTGAGACTCCTACTCTTTGTGAAATGGATTAGCTTGCACAGAAGACATGCCAGTATGCTAATTTTTCTTCAGTAACTTTTTAAGACACACTAGACGTGGCTCACCATGGCCCTTACCGTGGGCTGCAGGGAAATGTCTGCTCCAGCATCTCCTTCTTCACTGACCTCGGTGTCTGCAGTTGTTTCCCTCACATGTTCTCACTCCTTTCTTCCACAGCAGTTGCACAGGGCTTTTTTCCCCTTCTGAACTCTGTTATCACAGAGCTGTTGTCTCCATTGCTGCTGGCTACAGCCTTGTCCAGCAGCAGGTCTGTCCTGGAGCTGGCCGGCCTTGGCTCTGTTGGACATCAGGGAAGCTTCTGCCAGCTTCACAGAAGCCATGCTTTTAGCCCCCTTGACTACCAAAACCTTGCCGTGCAAACCAAATACGAATGTGTAAGAGCAGCCTTTTGGTATTTTAAAGCATTTAATTTCATGGATTATATTCACAGAAATGTTCAAGTGTGTGACTGATATCTGTGCATGCTAATAAATGATGGGAGGGTCTAACAGAACGCAGCTTTGGCTCAGAAATCTTTGTGAAAAATGGACACTGCTTGATCACTCACTGTAAAGCTGAGGTATCCAACACCTCACAAGCCATAAAAATACACAGTGATAACACAATTATATGACATTATAGACCTGACCATGTACTATTCCATGATAGAATGAAATGGTACAAATTTCATACAACTTAACTAACCAGAGATTACATCATGTCCTAGTTCTCCTTTCCACCTTTTGTGTTGTTTCTGAGACTGGCATTGCATTTGTTTTACATTGTGTTAAATATAGCAATTCTCTGACTTTAAACACCAAATGTCACTGTGGTATTAATAACAAAGGTAAATTCCACACAGAAGGTTAGGGAAGACACAGTGTTCTGAACCTCTCAGGCTGAGGTTCATAAGTAGTGACAGTGTCTCATAATGTGAAGTTAATTCTTAGTTTTAAAACTAAGAACTCATTTGTAGCCAAAAGCGTTTTCAGTAAGTCATCATGGATGTTAGTGTGCTCAATAAACTATAGCAAAACAGAACAAAAATAGAAAGCACACGTTCTTCTCCCTGCCTATCTATGTAGATTTAGAATGTACCTCCTACGTAGTCCTCCTAGTCACAGCTAAAATCAACTCTAACAAACAATTAGAGACTGAGAAAAGTGCTGTTAAAGCTCAGCTTCCAAGAGAAATGGTTTGGATGGTCCTTTGTAAAACGCCTTTTATTGTACTTAGCATTAATATGTGGCCAGTACTGGACATGGAACAAAGCAAATGCCTTGAAAACTGAAAAATGGCTGAACAACACAGGATGCAAACACAAAAGGGAGTGTTTTAAGGCATAAATGTTCAGTTGCTGATGTGTGAAAAGAGTAGTCATCTTTTTGTTAGTTCTCAAGATACTTCAAGTTTAAGGAGAACATCTGGATGGAGACATTAATTTTCTTAAGAACACGTGTTTTATAGCAGATTCATTTTTTCAAACTGAACAAAAATATTTTTCCCCAAGCTCCAAACAACTTCAGAGAATATGTTTACTCTTTTGGCATATGAAACTACAAAGAAACATATTCCCATTTCTCAGATGCCTCCTCCACCTATATTGCAGACTGACTGTACTCTTTGACCTTTTAATTTCAACACAAGTAATCAATGTGCAGATAAACTGTCAACTACGATTTTCTTTATCTCAGAGCAAACTTCACTCACTCGTGATATTTCTGTATTTTCCCTTGCTTTTGCATCTGCCTGGGTTTTGTGTCTATTAATACTGAAGAATTTTGTAAGGGAAAGTCAAATAGTGCAAACGTGACAGAAATGTGAATCAGTGAGAAGCTGGTCCATCCAGTTGTCATCCAGCAAGTTTCTGTTGGTGCTTTATATAATTATTTTCAGTCCATCAGATTAAAAAACATGACAATGTGATATGCTTTTTAAACTTCTATTTTGAATGTTTCTAGTTGACATGTACTTGTTTTTCAGTATTGTCTAGCATATGTTCTAGCTAAATTAGCTGACAGGGAGAGATATGATAAATGCAACAGCCTTTCATCTTTCTCTCAGGAAAATTCCTTGAGAGGAAATCAGCAATTACACTACCACAAGCCTTTCTTTAAATTCATAAAAAATGCATGTGAGCAACTGACTCAATAGAAGCAAGTCAGAATAACTGATGGAATAATCTCTATGAACCTAGATTTGTAGCAAGAAGAAAAAACCAACAAAATGGAAAAAATAAGAACAAATAAAGCCACCCTGTAGTGAGTGGCTGCTGTAAGTATCAGCATCCCCTGAGACCACTGAGATGTCCTGCATGGCAGCTCGTGGTGATGATCTCCCCTGGGGCAGAGACACCTCTCAGGGTGGCCCTGGAGGCTGGGAGAGCCCTTACTCAGCATCTCACACCTGCAGCGAGGCAGGAATGTTTGCTGTCACATCTAAATGTGTATTATATTCTCCTGTCATGGATCTATACGCAGCTACAGCTTCATTGTGAGGAGTGCAGCCAGCAGAAGTGTTTGACTGCCATCAGACTATCACAGTCTATTTCCCATGTTCAAAGCAAGTAATCAGCCCTTGCTACAGCCGGTAAAACCCTGTTCGTGGTCCCACTGCTTTCATAAGTAATCCGGGGTTTGATTATATTCTGAAAAGTGGGTAAAATGAGAAGAATTTTCTTAAGACTATAAAAGCACTTCAGGAGTTAGTAGAACTCAGCCTGGGCTGTCAAAGCCATCCTAACAACAGAAAGCACATTGAAAATAAGGACAGAGGAAGGATGCACATGTACAGACTTCTGAGAGTTCAACCTCAGTAGGGGAGCAATTGTCCTAATTTGTGAAGGGAAAGTACATTTGATTTAATTCCTGGGCTACAAGAAATGAAGCAAGAAGGCCAAGTGAAAAGTGAAAAGAGGCATCTAAGTAGGAAGCCACAGAGACTGTGGTTTCTATTTTGTACAGAAACAGGCCTTCTGGTTTACAAGTGTTGTTGCTTTCTGTATACATGACTTGAATATATTCATGCCCATAGTCTGTAAGTGCTGCCCCAAGGGTGTTCTCTCATTCTGACTGCTCAATGCTTATTTCAGACTGCCACACTGTGCCTGGTACTTCAGAAAAAAAAAAAAAATTACAAACAAGGAAGACCTGTGAATATTGTTATTCACCAGAAACACTTCAGGACTTAAAATATAATTTGCTTTGTTGCTTGTTTAGCTTGTGGGTTTTTGTTGTTTTGTTTTGGGTTTTTTTAACACCTCCTATACAACAAGGGCACAAAGTCTCTAGTACACCTACAGGTGTAACTACATACTGATGTGTACAATCACATTTCTAAAGTACGGCTGGTGCTGAGGAAAGGTCTCAATCTAGGTAATTAAATTCAAAGGATTTGAGGACAGGCTTAAGCTAAGCACGTGCCTGAATGCTCTTTTGAATAAGAATTAAGCTCTTTTAAGTCCTTCTGCTTTGAAGTCCAACTTGTGATGCTTGATGATGATATCTACCACATACAAAATTTCAGGCCTTGCCTTTACTTCTACGCTCATCTAAGATGGAATTTGCAAATGATACGTTAGGGAGAGACAAGATGCAGAGTTTTGTTTTCCGGAGAGAGCATAAGCTGCGTTTAAATTTCATACCTTGTCAGGGAGCAGTGCGAGTGCGGCTGCCCCACGGAGGCAGCAATCCAGGAGCCGAGGGCAACCAGGCAGGGGGCACTGACCTGAGCAAGGGCTCATCCCAGAGCATCCAGCCCGGCCAGGAGAACAAGGCTGGAATGGTGACAAGGGCTGTAAGAGTCCAATGATCATTAGGGAAACAAAGGGGGACAAGGCGGGTCCAAGGTCAGCCCAGGAAGTCTAGTTAACAAGTCAGGAACAGCAAAGGCCAGAGCTGAGGACAGAGTCTGCCTAAAGCCCAGCCTGGGGGAGGACCGAGGCTCTGGATGGTCAAGGACTCCTGCATGCCCAGGGCCTGGCATTTCTTCATGGATTAATATTAGATTTCACCATTTTTATATTTAAAGAAACCACTGACAGAAAAATAAATCTCATGCTAGATACAAGAACAAGCCTCAGGCTCTCGTGCAAACATTTTAGTTGCAAGAATTTATTGCTTTTAGGGAGCCATTTCTATTGACATAGGAGATACATATGTTTACAATGGATCTTCGCAAGATCCTAAATTACTTAGAGAAAGGATGAGAAGAAATGGTTAATAAACAGAAAAAAGCAATGGCTTAGTGTTCAGTCAATAATATTAAATTATTATTCACAGATTTCTGTGTGCTTTTCAAAGAAGCTGAAGAAACTGAGAAAGAATGAACTGTTCCTAAGCCACCCAGCAGGCTGAGATCAGAGAACCAAATCTTTTGGATTTATGTTGGACCACAGTCTGAACATGAATGATCCATATTGTGCTGTTGCAAAGAAGTGTCAGTTGTACCAGGATATTCAGTTTTATACCAACTGTGTTCCTTCTTTCTAATGAGTGGAAAATCACAGCAAGACAAGAAATCAGCGGGTCACCTCATCCATTGCCACGACCCAAAGCAGAACCAAATAGATCAGCAAAGTGCTCCAGGTTACACCTAACTCTGGAATTATAATTGTAAAGTTAATCAGCTTCCTCATACAGTCAACCAGACAGCTCCAGAAAAATTAATGCTGGCATAAGACAGTGAGACAGAAAATGAGTAGCAAGGGGAAGAGGAAAGGCAGAGATGATTTATACCAGTATAATGTGCTAAACTATGATGCAACTTGATCTTACTGAACGTCTTCTTTATTATTTATTTTAAAATATTTTTCCTGAAGGGTCAAAAATTATTTAAAATGTAATTCTATGTCCTCCCCCAGCTTTTCATCACCTGCAAAATTAATAATTTTCTCTGGTCCATTATTTACACTGTTAATAACAATAACAAAAAGACCCAGACTGAAGACAGGCTCTGGAAACCCAGCAATATATCCTTTTCTTTTGACAGTGAACTATTGCTTGCTATGAACTGCTGCTTGCTATGCAGTCAGTTTTGTACAGACCTTATAATACATTTATCCAGACTGCATTTCTTAAACTTTAAAAAAAAAGTCTTGTAAGTGTCATAAACATAATCAAGCTGACAATAGGCTCTGTCCTATCTATAAGGCCTGTTCCCTATTGGAGGAAAAAATCAAGTTATCTGGTATGATTTATTTTTGACAGATCCATGTTGACTGCAATTGTTCTCTGGTTATCATCTAGGTGCTAATAATAGTATGTGAGGTTTATTTGGTCCAGGATTTTTCTGTGAATTTAAGTTAGTTACATTTAAATCGAGCTGTATTTCTCTGGCTCCATCCCTCCTCGGATAACAGCAACTCACAGTTGCCTCTTCTGTTTTTCCAGCATCTCATTCACCTTCTTAATTCTCCAACTGTCTTTCAATCATGTTCACTAGACTCAAACTATTTGAAAACATTTGGTTCATCGGAGTGCTCCTTATCTGTTGTTTGCCTACTCTGGGCTGAGATAATTTTGTTCTCAGCATCACCAATCCCAAGTATTTGCCTGTGCATGGTCTTTTTTTGTAAGTCTGATACAACAGAGGCACCAATCCCTTTAGCTTTCTTCATAATTTGTTGACAGATTTTTTTCTCTGTTGAGTAGGGGGTTAATAATTTTTCTATATCCTTCTTAGTACAAATATACATAAAGAGCAGTTTTTATCTGGTAGCTCTTGACAGCTCAATGGTTTTGCAGAAATACCTTTTTTTCAGTCTTTCTTTCTTATTCTTAGTGATTTGACCCATCTTCCTTTGTATTTTCTTCATGTGCTTAAGGTCAATAGAGACCTCATGATGTGGCCAAGCTAGGCTTACTGCTATTTCTGTTCTACTCACAACTGGGATAAATGGCCCTTTGAATTATTTTCTAAAGCATCATTCCTTTTCTTAACTCCTTTCTTTAGACTTCCTTCCTATGAAGTCTTAACTATTGATTGCTTAAGTCTTTAGCTTTCATGACATCTGCCTTTATTTAGCTGTTCTCTTTCCTTCCTCCTCAATGGACAACAAGTTGTCATTTTGCAAAATGCTTTTTTTGTGAGAAAAATACTGCCCGCTTTCATGTTCTCAGCCAGTTATTCTTCACTGGTAGTCTCTAAAAAAACCACAACAACCCCAAACCACCCAACCAAACCCTCATATTCTTGTGGCTAGGCCATATTCTAAAGAAATCTCTACATCTGAAATACCAGCACCTGACAATGTACTGCTGTTCTAATGGAGAGGGTTTTTCACTTCACCAAAGATAAACTCAGGAAAGAAGTCAGAGACTTCTGCCAGACGCTGCCAAAGGTGAGAAACTGAAATGCAGAGGTATAAAACTGCCTGGGATTGCTTCTAGCAGCAGTAGCTGTCCTATTGTATATGACTGAGGGAGTGGAAAGGGACAGATCTGTTCCAGGTTGTGCATGGCAGCAGATAATCCAATTGGTAGACCCCTAAGAGAAAATACTCTGTGCTTATCTTTGTGAGCAGTAATCCTGTGTTTTAGAAACAGTGTCTTTTTGAGCAGTAATCCCGTGGGTTAGAAATAGAGGAAGAAGAACTGCCAAATAGTGGTGTTAGTGCTGAGCTGCTTGGTTTGAGTACTCAGGCTGTGAAGGAGGGTAGTGCAGCAGGAGTGTGTTGCAGATATGTGTGTGTCCAGTTAACGGAGGAGGCATTTGCAGGAACTTTGTGCTCCAGGTAAAGATCAACAATAGATGTTTAAGTGAATCAGCAGTGACTGGACAAACAGCATTTCGTAGAATTCCTATTAAGCTCAAACTGTAGAAAGGAGTCCTTGAAGATTTTGGAAAAGCCTGGTGGGAGCCCTTCTTTCCCCAAAAGGGAGTAATTTCTTCCACAGCAGAATGGCAGTGACATACTACCTCCAGCTTTACAGACCAGGTGTTGCTGCCCCTGTGCTATATAGAAATCATTTTGATTCAGCCAGTATTGATATCTGACTGGTATTTCAAACTTATTTGTGGATTTAAGCTTTTACTTTCAATTAGTCAGGCTCAACAGTTTGCCCAGTGATGGTGCTGTCCTAGTGGTGTCCTGTGGAGAAGAAAAGCCCTGAAATGATCAGGATGGGAAGAGTGATGTACTGTGTACAGGTTATGTGAAATAAAATCTGTAGGACAAGACAGCTCTCAGGGCATGTCCCTTTTGGCTCTGACTGCCTTGACAATATCCCCTTAACCCACTACTACTACCTGGATCTTCACAGACCTTTGCAGTTGAGACACAGAGTTATGTATTTGCAGTACAACCTCTTCACAATGTCACAAACCAGGAACCAAACCTGAACTCTGCTGCACAGGGCTCAGTCTCACACACACGGCAATAAATCATCTAAGCACAAAGCCAAGTGGGGTCTGTGCTCTGTGCAAGGCACTGGGCACACCTGGCTGAAGGTACCTGTGTAGGGCACTGGGCACACCTGGCTGAAGGTACCTATGCAGGGCACTGGGCACACCTGGCTGAAGGTACCTGTGTAGGGCACTGGGCACACCTGGCTGAAGGCACCTGTGTAGGGCACTGGGCACACCTGGCTGAAGGTACCTGTGTAGGGCACTGGGCACACCTGGCTGAAGGCACCTGTGTAGGGCACTGGGCACACCTGGCTGAAGGTACCTGTGTAGGGCACTGGGCACACCTGGCTGAAGGCACCTGTGTAGGGCACTGGGCACACCTGGCTGAAGGTACCTGTGTAGGGCACTGGGCACACCTGGCTGAAGGCACCTGTGTAGGGCACTGGGCACACCTGGCTGAAGGTACCTGTGTAGGGCACTGGGCACACCTGGCTGAAGGCACCTGTGTAGGGCACTGGGCACACCTGGCTGAAGGTACCTGTGTAGGGCACTGGGCACACCTGGCTGAAGGCACCTGTGTAGGGCACTGGGCACACCTGGCTGAAGGTACCTGTGTAGGGCACTGGGCACACCTGGCTGAAGGCACCTGTGTAGGGCACTGGGCACACCTGGCTGAAGGTACCTGTGTAGGGCACTGGGCACACCTGGCTGAAGGCACCTGTGTAGGGCACTGGGCACACCTGGCTGAAGGTACCTGTGTAGGGCACTGGGCACACCTGGCTGAAGGCACCTGTCCGTGTCCAGACAGGAGCTGGGCTGGAGCCCCACTCGGGTTTGTCCCTTCCTCGGCCGACCTACCTATATCTACTGCAATGGCACTTGAAAAACTCGTTTATCGAGTTAAGGTCGTTGCCGATCGGGTCGGCGAGCAGGACGGCGCTGGCGGGCGTGCAGAGCGGTGCCCGGTCCTTGCCGCCCTCCCGGCCGGTGGCACTGAGGGGACGAACCGCGGGCAGCTGCACGGGGCTGGCTGCGATAAGGAGGAAGACGAGGAGGAGGAGGAAGGGGGGCAGGCGGGCGAAATCAGCGG